>CM063177.1:49772226-50094726 GCA_031835075.1 Saguinus oedipus | reverse complement strand
TCTGAATGAACAATGGAGCTCACAGCTCAGCACTTGAGCTCCTATAAAGAAGAGACTGTCTCCTCAAGTAGCTCCCTGACACCTGTATATTCAAAGAGTCACCTCACAAAGGACTGATCAGACAGACATTTGGAGGGCATCATTCTGGGACAAAGATAGCAGAAGAAGAAACTTGTAGCAACCCTTACTGTTCTGCAGCTGCTGCAGGTGATCCCCAGGCAAGAAGGGCTTGAAGCAGACCTCAGCAGTCCTACAGCAGAGGGGCCAGTCTGTTAGAAGGAAAACTAAAAAACAGAAATAACTTCATCATCAACAATCTGGACAGCCACTCAGAGACCCAATCTGAAAATCAGCAACTACACAGACGACAGGTGGATAAATCCATGAAGATGGGAAGAAACCAGAGCAAAAAGGAGGAAAACACCCGAACCCAGAATGCCTCTCCTCCTACAAGGGATCACAACTCCTCACCAGCAAAGGAGCAAAGCTGGATGGAGAATGAGTGTGATGAAATGACAGAATCAGACTTCAGAAGGTGGGTAATGAGAAACTTCTGTGAGCTAAAAGAACATGTTCCAACTCAATGCAAAGAAACTAAGAACCTTGAAAAAAGATTTGACGAAATGATAACAAGAATGGACAACTTAGAGAGGAATATGAGTGAATTGATGGAGCTGAAAAAGACAACACAAGAACTTCGTAAAGCATGCACAAGTTTCAACAGCCAAATTGACCAAGCAGAAGAAAGGCTATCAGAGGTCGAAGATCAACTCAATGAAATAAAACGAGAAGGCAAGATTAGAGAAAAAAGTGCAAAAAAGAATGAACAAAGTCTCCAAGAAATGTGGGACTATGTGAAGAGACCTAATCTACATTTGATAGGTGTACCTGAATGTGCTGAAGAGAATGAATCCAAGCTGGAAAATACTCTTAAGGATATTATCCAGAAAAACTTCCCCAACCTAGCAAAGCAAGCCAATATTCAAGTCCAGGAAATACAGAGAACACCACAAAGATATTCCTCAAGAAGAGCAACCCCAAGGGACATAATCGTCAGATTCACCAGGGTTGAAATGAAGGAGAAAATCCTAAGGGCAGCCAGAGAGAGAGGTTGGGTTACCCACAAAGGGAAACCCATCAGACTCACAGCAGATCTCTCGGCAGAAACCCTACAAGCCAGAAGAGAGTGGGGACCAATATTCAACATCCTTAAAGAAAATTCTTTAAACCCAGAATTTCATATCCAGCCAAACTAAGCTTCGTAAGTGAAGGAAAAATAAAATACTTTGCAAACAAGCAAGTACTCAGAGATTTTGTCACCACCAGGCCTGCTTTACAAGAGCTCCTGAAAGAGGCACTACACATAGAAAGGAACAACCAGTACCAGCCACTCCAAAAACATAACAAATGGTAAAGAGCATCAACAAAATGAAGAATCTGCATCAACTAACAGGCAAAACAGCCAGCTAGCATCAAAATGGCAGTATCAAATTCACACATAACAATATTAACCTTAAATGTGAATGGGCTAAATGCACCAATCAAAAGACACAGACTGGCAAATTGGATAAAAAGCCAAAACCCATTGATGTGCTGTATCCAGGAAACCCATCTCACATGCAAGGATACACAAAGGCTGAAAATAAAGAGATGGAGGAAGATTTACCAAGCAAATGGAGAGAGAGAAAAAAAAGCAGGAGTTGCAATTCTTGTCTCTGATAAAATAGACTTTAAAGCAACAAAGATCAAAAGAGACAAAGAAGGACATTACATAATGGTAAAAGGATTGATACAACAAGAAGAGATAATGATCCTGAATATATATGGACCCAATACAGGAGCACCAAGATATATAAGGCAAGTTCTTAATGACTTACAAAGAGACTTAGACTCCCACACAGTAATAGTGGGAGACTTTAATACTCCACTGTCAATATTAGACAGATCAACCAGACAGAAAATTAACAAGGATATACAGGACTTGAACTCAGACCTGGAACAAGCAAACCTGATAGATATTTACAGAACTCTCCACCCCAAATACACAGAATATACATTCTTCTCAGCACCACATCACACCTACTCTAAAATTGACCACATAATTGGAAGTAAAGCACTCCTCAGCAAATGCAAAAGAACAGAAATCATAACAAACAGTCTCTCAGACCACAGTGCAATCAAGTTAGAATTCAGAATTCAGAAAGTAACTCAGAACTGCACAGCTTCATGGAAACTGAACAACTGGTTCTTGAATGTTGACTGGATAAACAATGAAATGAAGGCAGAAACAAAGAAGTTCTTCGAAACCAATGAGAATGAAGACACAACATACCAAAATCTCTGGGACACATTTAAAGCAGTCTCTAGAGAAAAATATATAGCTACAAGTACCCACATGAGAAGAGTGGAGAGATCCAAAATTGACACCCTAAAGTCAAAATTGAAAGAGCTGGAGGAGCAAGATAAAAAAACTCAAAACCTAGCAGAAGACAAGAAATAACTAAGATCAGAGCAGAACTCAAGGAGATAGAGACACGAAAAACCCTTCAAAAAATCAATAAATCCAAGAGCTGGTTTTGGAAAAGATCAACAAAATAGACAGACCACTAGCCAGATTTATAAAAAAAAAAAGAGAATAACCAAATAGATGCAATAAAAAACGATAAAGGAGAAATCACCACAGATTCCACAGAAATTCAAACCATCATCAGAGAATATTACAAACAACTCTATGCACATAAACCAGTAAACCTGGAAGAAATGGATAAATTCCTGGACACTTGTGTCCTCCCAAGCCTAAACCAGGAGGAAGCCAAAACTATGAATAGCCCAATAATAAGGTCTGAAGTTGAGGTAGCAATTAAGAGCCTACCACACAAAAAAAGCCCAGGTCCAGATGGGTTCACTGATGAATTCTACCAGACACACAAAGAGGAACTGTTACCATTCCTTCTGAAACTATTCCAAACAATCCAAAAAGAGGGAATCCTTCCCAAATCATTTTATGAGACCAACATCATCCTGATACCAAAACCCGGCAGAGACTCAACAAGAAAAGGAAACTTCAGGCCAATATCCATGATGAACATAGATGCAAAAATCTTCAATAAAATACTGGCAAGCCAATTGCAACAGCATATCAAAAAGCTTATCCACCATGATCAAGTAGGATTCATCCCAGGGATGCAAGGCTGGTTCAACATACGCAAGTCTATAAATGTAATTCACCACAGAAACAGAACCAAAAACAAAAGCCACATGATTATCTTAATTGACACAGAGAAGGCCTTTGACAAAATTCAACAGCCCTTTATGCTAAAAACCCTCAATAAACTCGGTATTGATGGAACGTATCTCAAAATAATAAAAGCTATTTACGACAAACCAACAGCCAATATCATACTGAATGGGCAAAAACTGGAAGCATTCCCTTTGAAATCCGGCACTAGAGAAGGATGCCCTCTCTCACCCCTCCTATTCAATATAGTATTGGAAGTTCTGGCCAGAGCAATCGGGCAAGAAAAAGAATTAAAGGGTATTCAAATAGGAAAGGTGGAAGCCAAATTGTCTCTATTTGCAGACAACATGATAGTATATCTAGGAGACCCCATCGTCTCAGCCCAAAGACTCCTGAAACTGATAAGCAACTTCAGCAAAGTCTCAGGATACAAAATCAATGTGCAAAAATCACAAGCATACCTATACACCAATAATAGACTTAAAGAGAGCCAAATCAAGAACGAACTGCCATTCACAATTGCTACAAAGAGAATAAAATCCCTAGGAATACAACTAACAAGGAACGTAAAGGACCTCTTCAAGGAGAACTACAAACCACTGCTCAACGAAATAAGAGAGGACACAAACAGATGGAGAAACATTCCATGTTCATGGGTAGGAAGAATCAATATTGTGAAAATGGCCATACTGCCCAAAGTAATTTACAGATTCAATGGTATTCCGATCAAGCTACCAATGACCTTCTTCACAGAACTGGAAAAACCACCTTAAACTTCATATGGAACCAAAAGAGAGCACGCATAGCCAAGTCAATTCTAAGTAAAGAGAAACGGTGGGAGGCATCACACTACCAGACTTCAAACTATACTACAAGCCTATAGTAATCAAAACAGCATGGTAGTGGTACCAAAACAGAGATATAGACCAATGGAATAGAACAGAGGCATCGGAGGCAACACAACATATCTACAACCATACAATCTTTGATAAACCTGACAAAAACAAGCAATGGGGAAATGATTCCCTGTTTAATAAATGGTGTTGGGAAAACTGGCTAGCTATTTGCCGAAAGCAGAAACTGGACCCCTTCCTGACACCTTACACTAAAATTAACTCCAGATGGATTAAAGACTTAAACATAAGACCTAAGACCATCAAAACCCTAGAAGAAAATCTAGGCAAAACCATTCAGGACATAGGAGTAGGCAAGGGCTTCATGACCAAAACACCAAAAGCATTGGCAACAAACGCCAAAATAGACAAATGGAACCTAATCAACCTCCACAACTTCTGCATGGCAAAAGAAACAGTCACCAGAGTGAATCGGAACCAACAGAATGAGAAAAAATTTTTGCAGTTTACCCATCTGACAAAGGTCTGCTATCCAGAATTTACAAATAATTAAAACAGATTTACAAGAAAAAAACAAACAAGCCCATTCAAAAGTGGGCAAAGGATATGAACAGACACTTTACAAAAGAAGACATAAATGAGGCCAACAAACATGAAAAAATGCTCATCATCACTGGTCATTAGAGAAATGCAAATCAAAACTACATTGAGATACCATCTCACACCAATTAGAATGGCGATCATTAAAATATCTGGAGACAACAGATGCTGGAGAGGATGTGGAGAAATAGGAACACTTTTACACTGCTGCTGGGAGTGTAAATTAGTTCAACCATTGTGGAAGACAGCGTGGCGATTCCTCAAGGACCTAGAAATAGAAATTCCATTTGACCCAGCAATCCCATTACTGGTTATATATCCAAAGGACTATAAATCGTTCTACTATAAGGACACATGCACACGAATGTTCATTGCAGCACTGTTTACAATAGCAAAGACCTGGAACCAACCCAAATGCCCATCGATGATAGACTGGACTGGGAAAATGTGGCACATATACACCATGGAATATTATGCAGCAATCAAAAGCAATGAGTTCGTGTCCTTTGTAGGGACATGGATGAATCTGGAGAACATCATTCTCAGCAAACTGACACAAGAACAGAAAATGAAATACCGCATATTCTCACTCATAGGCGGGTGATGAACAATGAGAACACATGGACACAGGGAGGGGAGCATCACACACTGGGGTCTGTTGGGGGGAATAGGGAAGGGACAGCAGAGGGTGGGGAGCTGGGGAGATATAGCATGGGGAGAAAGGCCAGATATAGCTGAAGGGGAAGAAGGCAGCAAATCACACTGCCAGGTATGTACCTATGCAACTATCTTGTATGTTCTTCAAATGTACCCCAAAACCTAAAATGCAAAAAAAAAAAAACAAAAAAAAAAAAAACAAAAAACTCCCAACAAAGAAATGTTCAGGCCCTGATGGTTTCAGTGGATAATTCTATGAAATGTTTAAAGAAGAATTAATATCAATTCTACACAATCTTTCCCAAGAGGGGAAGTTTACAAATTCATCTAATAAAACTACTCTTATCCTGATACCAAAACCAAGGACAATACACAACATGAACATGAAAACTGTGGACCAATATCCCTCATGAATATAGATGCAAAAATCCTTAACAAAATATTAGCTAATAGAATTTAGCAAGATACAAAAAGAGTTATATACCATGACCGGCAATATTTATTCCAGGGATGGTAGGCTGGTGTAGTATTTAAAAATCAATCAATGTAATCTATCATGTTAACAGGTTAAAAAAGAAAAGTTACATTATTATATCAATTACTGTAGAAAAAGCATTTATAAAAATTTGACACATTCAAGATAAAAACTCTCGGAAAAATAGCATAGAGAAAAACTTCCTCAACTTTATAAGGAGCATGTATATACCTATACCTAACATTATACTTAATGGGTAAAAAATTAAATGCTTACCATTTATTATAGGAAAAAGGGAAGTATGTCCAGCCTTATCACTCTTATTCAACATAGTGCAATAAGGTATGAAAAGGAAATAAGTATATAAACTGAAAGGAAAGAAACAAAATTATCCCTATTTGCAAATGATATGATTGTCCACATATAAAGTTCTAAGGAATCCACAAAAACAATTTCCTAGAACTAATAAGTGAATTTGGCAAGGTCACAGGATATGAAATCAACATAAAAAAATAAATTGTATTTCTATACCAGCAGTGAATTCCAGGACACTGAAATTCAAAATACAATACCATTTTCAATGGCTAAAAAAAAAAGAGAAATATTTAGGTGTAAATCTAACAAAGCACGTACAGGACTTGTATATTGAAGACTACACAGTGCTGATGAGAGCAACTGAAGAAGATGTACATAAATGGATAGGCATTCCATGATCACAGATTGGAAGATTCAATATAGAGAATATATCAGTTCTCTCCAATATTTTTCTTTTTTTTCTTTATTTATTTACATTTTATATAAAATTTTTAAATAGAGATGGGGTCTTGCTATGTTGGGCAGGCTTGTCTCAAACTCCTGGCTTGAAGCAATTGTCCCATCTCAGATTCCCAAAGCGTTGCTATTACAGGTGTGAGGCACTATGCCCAGCCAGCTGTCTCCAAATTGATATGCAGGTCAATCTCTTAAAAAAATTTTTTTTTTCAGACCAAGTCTCACTTTATCACCCAGGCTGGAGTGCAGTGGCACAATCTCGGCTCATTATGACCTCTGCCTCCTGGGTTCAAGCACTTCTCCTGCCTCAGCCTCCTGAGTAGCTGGGATTACAGGTGTGTACCACCATGCCTGGCTAAGTTTTGTATTTTTAGTAGAGACAAGGTTTTGCCATGTTGGCCAGCCTGGTCTTGAACTCCTGGCCTCAAATGATCCACCCACCTCCGCCTCCCAAAGTTCTAGTATTACAGGTGTAAGCCACTATGCCCAAGTGCAGGTCAATCTCTGTAAGAATTCCTAAAAGATTTTATTGCAGATATATATAAGATTATCTTAAAATTTTTATGAAGGGGCAAATACATAAGAATATATAAAACAAATTTGTAAAAGAGGAATTAGTCTGCTTAATTTTGAGACTGATTTTATAGCTACAGTAATCAAGATTGTGTGGTATTGTTGAAGGGAGAGACAGACAGACCTGAGGAACAGAACCCAGAAGAGAACCCAGAAATTGCCCCACACAAATATACCCAACTGACTTGATAAAAGTACAAAATTGATTCAATAAAGGAAAAATAGTCTTTTCAACAAGTGGTGCTGGAGCAATTGAAAATCTATAGGCAAAAAAAGAGGCAATTTCAAAACGTTACATACTGTATGGTTCCATTTATATAACATTCTGGAAATGACAAATTACAATTGACCCTTGAACAACATGAATTTGGACCACACAGGTCCACTCTTTTTAAAATTTTACTTAAATGTTTTGTTTTTGAAATGAAAACGCCCGTATTTATTACTGAGTCCAGCCTACCAGTGCACCTGCAGCACATACACAGAGAAAAAATATATATTCCCAATAAAACATGTCCAGCTGTCCAGATAGTGGTGACATTTTCAGCTTGATATGGGAAGATGCTTGTGACCCTGACACAGCATAGATATGTGTGCCATCTCACAGGCAGTTCCTTATAGACCCAGCTTGGTTCTTCTCCAATGTCTTCTTTTGTACCTGATTTTATTACCAGTTTTCATTGAATTCACTGGGGAATGGGACAATTCTGCTTTTGTTTCTTGGCCAGGAAGTGCTTAATCCCTAAAGTCTTGTGAGAAGGTATGAAGGTAAGTGGAGTCAAGCACGCACCATGATGGCAGAGAAAAAAAGAGAGCTAATATTTTTAAATTTTAATTTTTATCGTAACAATTTTTTGAGTACAAGTGGCTTGGCCGGGCACGGTGGCTCACCCCTGTAATCCAAGCACTTTGGAGGCCAAGGCAGGTGGATCACCTGAGGTTGGAAGTTCAAGACCAGCCTGACCAACATGGTGAAACCCCGTCTTAAAAAAAAAACACACACAAGAAAACCCAAGTGGTTTTTGGTTACTTGGATAAGTTCTCTAAGTTCTGAGATTTTGGTGCACCCACTTTTTAAAAAAATAACACTTTTTATTTGGAGTTAATTGTAGATTCACATCCAGTCGTAAAAAATAATACATAGAGATCCCGTGTACCCTTAACCAGTTTCCCCCAGTAGTAGCATCTTACAAAATTACAGCACAAAATCACAATGGGGGTTGACATTGACATAGTCAAGAACATTTCCAAGACCACAAAGATTGCTCATACTGCCCTTTTACAGCCACGTCCACTGCTCACCATCTCCTAACAGTTACTAATCTTTTCTGTTCAAAGGTCACGGACGACCCTTGAACAATGCAAGGGTTGGGAGACAGTTGAAAACCTGCATATAACTTCTGACTACCTCAACACTTGACTACTAATTGCTTACTATGACAGGAAGCCTTACCAATAACATGAACCGTCAAGTAACACACACATAAATATACTAGTATCCACGCACATTGTATGCATTAGATAATATGCAGTAATATGTCCCAGACAGCTTTCCAGGTCAGTGCACCTAGTACCTTTCTCTCTCTCTTTTTTTAAATGACTATAGGGTGGTCCATTGCAGAAATATAGAATTTGTTTTCCCTATTGATGGGCTTTCATATTTGTTATGAATTGAATTGTGTCCTTCACAAAAAGCTATGTTGAAGTTGTAATCTCCTCTACCTAGGAATGTGACCTTGTTTGGAAATAGGAACTTTATAAGGTGATTGAGTTAAAATAAGGTCCTTGGGGTGGGCCCTAATCCAATATGACTAATGACCTGTAAAGAGAGAAATGTGGACACAGAGACAGACATGCACACAGGGAAGACTGTGTGAAGACAGGGGCTTGGAGGGATGCATCTACAAGCCAAGGAACACAGAGATTGCTGGCAACCACAGAAACTAGGAAGAGGCAAGGAAGGATTCCCCTTCAGCTTTCAGAGGAAGCATGGCCCTGTGGACACCTTGATTTTGGACATCTAGCTTCCAGAACTCTGAGACCATACATTTTGTGGCTTAAAGTCACTCAGTTTGTGGTACTTTGTTACAGCAGCAGCTCCAGGAAATGAATACAGTGAGATTCCAAATTTTTATTTTTATAAACTGCTGCAACGAAAATTCTTCTACACATGTCTTTACATGCTCATATTATTTCTGTAGGATGGGTGCAATTTACAAATCATACTATATGTATATGATACATATTAGTATGCATATGATACACTCCCAAATTACCCTTGTGAGCATTATTTTAATGTGTGAGACCTGGAGAAATTTTATGTTATGGGGATTAGGGCTGGAGTTGCAGGTTCCATTGAAAGCCACTTCTCCATATGGTAGTTATCGTACTGCCTAGCTAGACATTTTAATCTCAATTACGTGTAAATAAGGTATTATTGTTTACCAGTTAATCCTGACTTATTCTTAGAGAAAAGTCCTACTTTTGTACTACCATCTTTGGATTCAATAGCAGAGACAAAAAAAAGAGGACTTAACAAATACTTCAGAGCCAGCCTTAGGTCTAATTCCAGTCAAAGGTTGGGTTGGTCTCTGTTCCTAGCCTGACTTTTCTAGGCTCTTGCTCTAGACCCTTTATAAATCCCCCTTTACTCCCTTTTTCTCTGTCCTCATAAACTTGCCAAACTTATTTTCTAAAAAAAGAAAAACAAACTGTAGTAACAATCATTTATGGAACTTTACATATTTAGCCAAATATGCATTTTCTTTTATAAAATTTGCCTGATAAGTCTGGAATTTTATGCAGTAATGAGCAGACTAGGGGAGTGTGTAGAAAAATGAAAGAGCAATACTAATGTACGAAAAAATCAGACTGCAGGCTGGGGCGGTGGCTCGGCTTGTAATCCCAGCAGTTTGGGAGGCCAAGGCAGGCAGATCACTTGAGGTCAAGATGTTCAAGACCAGCATGGCCAACATGGCAAAACCCTGTTTCTACCAAATATACAAAATATAGTCGGGCATGGTGGTACACACCTGTAGTCCCAGCTACTTGTGTGGCTGAGACCCAGAGAATTGCATGAATCCAGGATGCAGAGGTTGCAGGGAGCCAAGATCACTCCACTATATTCCAAACTGAGCAACAGAGTGAGGCTCTGTCTCAAGAAAAGAAAAAGAAAAAAGAAAAACATCAGACTGCAGAGGATCCCTTGTCCCATATGGGCCTGGTTAGCAGGGCATTTCCTACCTGCCTTCTATTTCTGAACCTGTCGGCTATGCATATCCATGATGTATTTAGGGTGACAGACCAATCTTCAGGCACCTGTGAACTCTTCTCTTTCCTTGCCCAGCAAAAATGCCAGCAAAGGAGAAAAAAGAAGGAGTTTCAACAAGTAGACAAGTGTCTGAGCAACTCACTTACTTCTCGGCTAAGTCTTTATTCTGTTGCCCCTTGAAATGTAGTAGGTGACACATGTAGTCAGTGAATGGACAAAATTATTGGAGAATAAGCTATAAAAAAAAAGTTGAAGTCAAAACTCAGCTTCAAAGAAGGCCTCACATCATCCCTTTCTTGATCTCAGCTCATCTCCTCTCTTCTGCGTGTTTCTTACCTGCTTTTCTCTCCTCGTCCTGAGATTTCTCTTTTGCTGCTGACAACATAAACTACTGATTTAGTAAGGGCTGGATTGAAGTTTGGAATAAAGCTCAAGCTAGGTGCGGTGGCTCATGCCTATAATCCCAGCACTTTGGGAGGCTGAGGCCGGTGGATGACGAGATCAGGAGATGACCATCTTGGCCAACATGGTGAAACTAAAAGTTAGCTGGGCATAGTGGCACACGTCTGTCCCAGCTACTTGGGAGGCTAAGGCAGGAGGAGAATAGCTTGAACCCGGGAGGCGGAGGTTGCCCTGAGCTGAAATAACGCCACTGCACTCCAGCTGGTTACAGAGCGAGACTCAGTTTGGAAAAGAAAAAAAGAGAAGGAAAAAAAAAAAACCCATGCACAGCTTTTTCCTCCTCTCCATCATTTTTTCCTTTAAGTTAGGACATGTGATAGTTGTAAACATTAGCCAAATATCTATACTTTGCAACCAACATTATGTTTTGAAAACAGGAGTCTTTTATTTTTATTAAGGAACTGATATATCTGAAGTTTCTAGGACTTTAGCCACTCACGGTTCTGTTAAATATTAAAGAAAAATATGTAAGAAGAAAAATGACTGATGGACTGTTTTGAATAGGAGGATAGCTGTAGTTGTTATTTTTTTCCTTCCTCCTGCACACACCTCAGGAAGGAAAACACAAAAACACCCTTTAGCCTACTCTCTTGAGAAGTGCTCCTTAAGCTCAGAATAACCCCAAACAAGCAAAACCTTTATGTTGAGCAGAGAGTGGGTGTGGAGGAGAATGTTGAAAAAGACATGGAACAGTGGGCTCTTCTTAGAAAGACACTCTGTTTTCACTGTCTCTGAGTGCTGTTTACCAAGGAAAAAGATGGTAGAAAATGTACCCATTACAAGAGTTGTTTGAATCTCTAAATTTGACTTCAGTTTCTAAGCTGAAAAACCTGTGTAAATAAAACTAAAATTATTTCAGGTTCCTGTATGCAATATTTTTTCCCTTTTTTTTTCTTTTGCTAGTCGTTGGCACTCCAGTTTGGGTCAAGCCTGTTAGTAAAACACCAGGTGTGTAGACACAAAAGACTTCCTGAATGAGCCCCTCCGTTTATCAACACTCAACCCCTAAGTGGAAATCACTTGTCCTTTGGGGAAGTAAAACATTTTTGATATTTGGATATTTGGTCTTCTTTTTGAAAGACCATGGACATGGAATATTAGACTGTATTCACCTTGATGGTCCCGTATTTCCAATTGTCAATTATAAATATTCTAACTTGTTGCCTTGTCATTATTTTAGATTCAACCTATCCTACCAAAACCAACTTTATCATTTCTCTTTTTTTCTGGTCCCTCACCAAATTTATTCATTTTTGTTTTGTTTTGTTTTTGAGATGGAAATTTCATTGTTGTTGTCCAGGCTGGAGTGCAATGGCGTGATCTCGGCTCACTGCAACCTCCGCCTCCTGGGTTCAAGCGAGTCTCCTGCCTCAGCCTCCCGAGTAGCTGGGATTACAGGCGGCCACCACCATGCTCAGCTAATTTTGTATTTTTTTTGGTTGAGACAAGGTTTCACTACGTTGGCCAGGCTGGCCTCAAACTCCTGACCTTAGGTGATCCACCTGCCTCGGCCTCCCAAAGTGCTGGGATTACAGGTGTGACCCACCGTGCCCGGTCAATTTATTCATTTGTTGGGGGAAAAATTGCATGTGTTAGTTGTACCAGGAACAGGGCTAGGTGCCAGGACTAGAGGTGAATGGGGCAGATATCATCCAATCCCTTATAGAGTTTACATTCTACTTAGTAAGATCAGACATTAAACATTCATTACCTTAATGATCGTATACTTACAATTGAGGTGAATGTGGTAGAAGAGATGTACATGTGTAATGAATGTGTTTACATGAGAGGATGTGACCTAACCGGGAGACACAGGGAAGTTCCATTGCGGAAGTAGTGTCTGAGCTGTACCTCACAATCACTAGACATTTTCTGATGGGGAACTATGGAGTGTGTTCAGGGAAACAGCTTGAGGAAAGGATCCGAATTGTGATAAAACGTGACGTGAAAAAAATTGAAAAAAGCTGGGGTGGCTGGAACAGAGAATGAGGATAGAGTGACAAAATTTAGTTGGGGATATAGGCAAGGCTTAGAGCATAAAGGACTTTGAGCAATCTGAGAGATTTTGAATATTATCCTAAAGCAACAGAAGGCCATTGAACAATTTGAACCAGGAGAATGATATACCATCAAATTTAACTTAAATAGAATGAAATAAAATAATTCTGGGTTCTATGAGCAGAATGGAAACAGACTCTGGTAGTTAAAATTTGTGTTGATCTAGCCACTTTCCCTTTCCCCCCAGTGCTGGTGACAGAATCCCTCTGCTTGTGGGGAGCCCTTTCCATAAGACTTGGTGGAATTGACTCTTCCTCATTGCCCAGCACAGGACTGGGCATATAACCCATTTCTAACCAATCGCAGTTGCCTGTTCTCCTGGCCTTAGCATTTGGTTCAGGATTGGGCACGTGATCCTGGTTAGATTAACCAATGGTCCCTCTAACTTTTGCTCAAACTCTCAGGGAAAAGGTAATCCTTGTTCCTCTGGATTGCTACCTGTAAGGACCAGGTCAGATCAGCAAGAAAAGATCAACAATCTTTTCCATCATTTGCAGAGAGCCATCTGAGAATAAAACTATCACAGGGGGAAGTACAACTAAGAGTTAAAAACAGGCAAGACTCAGTGGCTTACACTATAATCCCGGCACTTTGGGAGGCTGAGGCAGGTGGGTCGCTTCAGTCTAGGGATTTGAGACCAGCCTGGGCAACATGGCAAACCCTTGTATCTACCAAAAAAAAAAAAAAAAAAAAAAAAAAAATTAGCCGGGCACGGTGGCACATGCGTGTAGTCCCATCTACTCAGGAGTCTAAGGTGGGAGGATTGTTTGAGCCCAGGAGGTGGAGGTTGTAGTGAGCTTCGATTATGTCACTGCATTCCAGACTAGGGACCCTGTCTCTAAGATGAAATAAAATGAAAAATTGAGTTCTGAATAAGTTAGGTAAATCCATAGATCTAATCATGGCTAGTTCACGTCTTCTTGATTATGTAAATATATTTTATCATCTTAAAAACATAAATCTAGTTTGAATAGAATTTCTGTCATTTGCAACCAAAAGTCCAGATCAGTGCTGAGGGTAAGAATAGATGTCAGGGGAACAATTTGGTAGGTTATTAGAGTGGTATAGGTGAGAGATGATGGCTTGAACTAGTGTGGTTATGATAGAAATGGAGAGAGGCCGACACATTTAAAATCTATTTAGAGATACAAATCAGCAGGCGTAGGTAATTGGGTAATTGATCAGATTTGGGAGTGAAAGGGAATGAGAGCAATGGAGTCAAAAACATTTGCTAGTTTTCTGGATTGCACATATAAGCATGCTGCTCACTGGAACAGAAAACACCCAAGAAAGAGTCGTTTTGGGGGTGGTAAGGAAGGGAGATCTTATTGTTATTTTTTTTTTTAGGACAGAGTCTCACTCTTTTGCCCAGGCTGGCCTGCAATGGCATGATCTCAGCTCACTGCAACGTCTACCTCCCAGGTTCAAGCAATTTTCCCTGCCTCAGCCTTCTGAGTAGATGGGATTACAGATGCCCACCACCATGTCCAGCTAATTTTTGTATTTTTAGTAGAGATGGGGTTTCGCCATGTTGGTCACGCTGGTCTCGAACTCCTGACCTCTGGTGATCTGCCTGCCTCGGCCTCCCAAAGTGCTGGGATTACAGGCATAAGCCACAACGCCTGGCTGTTAAATTTATTCCTAAGTATTTTGACATAATTGTAAATGGAATTGTTTTTAAATTTCGTTACAACTGATTATTCATATTACATAGACATTCATTGGTTTTTGTACATTAATTTGTATCCTGTAAAATTTTTGGATTTGCTTATTAGATTCCAAGTATTTTAATGTATTACTTAGGATTTTCTATATACAAGATTATGTCATCTGCAAATAGAGATTGTTACACTTCTTACCAATCTAGACAGGCTTTATTTACTTTTCCTGACTAATTGTCCTTGTTAAAACCTCAGTGTAATGTTGAATAAAAGTGAAAGAGCAGAAATCCTTTTCTTCTTCATTGTTCATAATTTTAGGGCTAAAGTTTCTAAACTTTCAACATTAAATATGATATTAGCTGTGAGTTTTCCATTGATTTTCTTTATCATGTTAAGGAAATTCCCCCAAATTAGTCCTGGTTTGTTGCTTCCCTCCCTCTCTCTTGTCACAAGACAAGACAGAGACTCGTGCAGGCGTCTCTTGTGGGCAAATGTAACTAAATAATTTGGCAAAGGAAGTCAGTCTTCAGAGAGAAAAATGTGGCAGTAGTGCAGAAAAAAACAGAGATGAGCATCAGTGAGAGTCCAGAGAGGAAAACAGAGGAGGAGGAGCTTCAGAGCTTGTTTATCCAGCTCCAAGCCTCAGGTGAAAGCAGAACGTAATTCCTTTCTATGGATGTATGCATTATTCAGTACACTTGAGAATTACATTTGGTTCGGTTTTAAAAAATGAACTTTTAATTTTGAAATAATTTTAGCTTTGCAGAAAAGTTGCAAAAATAGTACAGAGAATTCCTGTATATTTCTCATCTAATTTTTCCATTGTTAACATACATTTCCATGGGATTTTTGTCAAAACTAAGAAACCAACATCATTCCATTATTATATTATTATTATTATTATTATTATTATTATTATTATTAAATCAGCCCAGCAGAAACAGGGCCTCAAAAAATTGGACTAAGACTCAGAATTTTCCCTCTCCAGGGAAATCTTTAGTAAAAGGCAAAAGATTTATACGATTTGAAGAGAAACCAGAGTATATCATTTCATTATTATTAATACAATTCCAGCCTTTATTTGGATTTCACCAGTGTTCCTATTAATGTCTTCCTTCTGTTTCAGGAGCCAATCCAAACACCATATTTAGTTGCTATGTCTCCTTAATCTATTTTAGTCAGTGATGATCTCTCAGACTTTTCTTGTTTTACATGACCTTGACAGTATTTTGTAGAATATCCCCAATCCAGGTTTGTCTATAGTTTCTCTCATGATTAGATGTGGGTTGTAAGTTACAGAAAAGAATGCCATAGAAGCTACGTACCCTCCTCATTACATCACAGCACATCAGAGGTACCTGATATCCACATGACATCACTGGTGAGGTTAAGTTTCATCACTTCGATTAAGTGGTATTTGTCAGATTTTTCTAATTCAGTGTTACCATTTTTCTCTTTTCCTGCTCTATTCTTTGGAAGCAAGTCATGATTTCAATGTATTATTCATGGTTCTCCAGAGAAACCAAACCAATCGATTTGTAAATATATGCAAAACATATACATATATATATATGTATATACACATACATCATATATACACATGTACATACACACATATAAATATATGTATACATACACATATATGTATATGCATATCTATGTAAAAGAGATTTATTAGATGTAATTGGCTCATATAATTTTGGAGGCTGATGAGTCCCAATATCTGCAGAGTGAGTCATCAAGCAGGAGACCTGGAGAGCCCATGGTATAGTTCCAGTCTGAAGGCTGGTAGGCTCAAGACCCAGGAAGAGCCAACATTTTATTTTGAGTCTGAAGACAGGAAAGAACCAAAGTCCCAGTTCAAAGGCAGTCAGGCAGGAGGAGTTCTATCTTATTCAAGGGAGGATCAGCCTTCTAGTTCTATTCAGGCCCTCAACTGATTGAATGAGGCCCACCCACATTAGGGAAAACAATCTGCTTTACTCAGTCAACTGATTTATTGTTAATATCATCCAAAAACATTTCATAGAAACACACAAAATAATATTTGAGCAAATATCTGGGCACCCAGTGGCCCAGTCGACACATAAAATTACTCATTACACACACCGTCAAAGTAGGGGCAGGTGGATTAAGCTCTACCTCTTGAAGAAGGAATTATCTCTAGATATTATGTGGAATTCTTCTGTAAGAAAAATTTGTCTCTTTCCCTCACCAAGTAGTTTTAATCCCTTGCACCCAATCAAATGTACCTTAAAATATAAGGCCTAAATGTGTTCAAAGGATAAATAGCCCTGCAGTATGGTTTTTCATTTTAAATTTAGGTAATATACATATTTTCTGTTGCGAGCCTTTCCTCATATCCTATAAAATTTAATGTCTCTCCTGGTTGACTCTTGGTGAACCACTCTCCCACTATGGTATTTAGGTTTTCCCCAGCTCATCAGATACTTACTGAGTACCTGCAGTGCATAGGGCTGATGCTCATCCTAGAGACTCTGACGTTAAAAGGAAGTCCCTGCACAGCATTTACTGCCCAGTGGGGCAATCAAAGGTGTAGTTAGGGGATGTGGGTTGAGTCGCAATTTAACACTTTCTCTGATCTTAGGCAGGTTAGTTTAAAACTCCTTTGAGCCTCAGCTTCCTCACTTGTCAGAAGAGTATGATAACCGTAATAATAAAAATAACGATAGTTTAACAGTAATAGTAACTCAGTAAAATACTGTTTGTAGTTTTTAAATTGTTACACAAATGCTAGCTATTGTTCTCAATAACAATTTATTGATATTGATAAGAATAGATATGTCATCCAGGCTGGAGTGCAGTGGTGCGATCTCGGCTCATTGCAACCTCAGCCTCCTGGGTTCCAGCGATTCTGCTGCCTCAGCCTCCTGAGTAGCTGGGATAACAGGTGTTCACCACCAGACCCAGCTAATGTTTGTAGTTTTAGCAGAGACAGGGTTTCACCACTTTGGCCAGGCTGTTCTTGAACTCCTGACCTAAGACAATCCAGCCACCTAGCCCTCCCAAAGTGCTGGGATCACAGGCATGAGCCACTGTGCCCAGCCAGATATTCTTATCTTTAAGTTATAGCTTCAGAAACCAAAGTCCAAAACGATTAAGTTCCTGGCACAGAATCATGCCGGCAGTTACATGGCAGGGCATATGATTTTTGCATTTTCTTATTTCCATACCACTGCACTGCAAGAATCTTATACACTCCTGTTTATAAGAGCAGACTGTCTATTAAAAAAATATTCTGGGACACATCTAAAAAGCCATACTATGAGATAGGAAAAAAAATAAAAGCTCTGTTTTGCATTTGTCCTGGAAGCTGGGAGAGAACATGTTTTTTGGATATGTTTGGAAATGCACCATAGGTTTTGATTCTTATCCTTGCTCTCCAGGCTTTTTTTTGGGACACTTGAGAGACTACTTTTGGGATTCAGGAAAGCATAATGTCATTTTATTTTTCAAATCCTCAGGGTGCTAGAAGTTTTAAGTCTTATTTCCTAGTCTGACCTTTCATTGTAGCTATTATTTTTTGATATATAATATTCATAATTCATTTTGTTGAAGAGGAGATTTTATTTAATGTCAATAAATATGTATGAGTGTTGGGAGGAATGTACCAGTGTGGTGAGGGCTGGCGAGAATTACAGGGGCCATTACAGTTAAACAGAATGTGGGGTAACGTCATTGACATCCTCGGTGTAAACCTGATGATTGAAAAAAAGATGGGGATCATCTTCTGCTGAAATTAATCATGAAAAGATTCTCAAAAGCATATTCGGAACAGATGACAAAATTATTAGGACTCAGTTTATTTTATTTGGAAAATAATATTCCCTTGTGGGAGATCTGGGCCAACAGACTTCAGAATTTTGGCTCTGTTCAAAATTCCCTGACTCACTGGGTGGCTTGGAACAATGACTTAAATCCACTATCTTGCAAGATACAATAATGGTAATTTGTAACACTGTCCGTGGCACTTGGGTGTAATTATATTAATGGCTAGTATGTATGTATGACTACTATGTGTCAAACCATATGACCAGCACTTTACAAGCTGTAACTCTGCATCCTCTAGGAAGCATGTACCATTCTCATTCTTATTTCACACATAAGAAAATTGTAGGACTGGGTGCAGTGGCTCATGCCTGTAATCCCAGCACTTTGGGAGGGTGGCTCACGCCTGTAATACCAGCACTTCGGGAGGCTGAGGCAGACAGATCACATGAGGTCAGGAGTTCAAGACCAGCCTGGCCAACATGGTGAAACCCCATCTCTACTAAAAATGCAAAAATAGCTGGGCTTGGGCATGCTCCTGTAATTCCAGCTTCTAGGGAGGCTGAGGCAGAATTATTTGAACCCAGAAGGCAAAGGTTGCAGTGAGCCGAGATTGTGCCACTGCACTCCAGCCTGGGTGACAGATTAAGACTCCGTCTCAAAAACAAAGTCAAAAAAGAAAGAAAGAAAATTGTAGTAGGAATTTTTCAGTGTATTGTAACCGTCTATTTGCATGTTGGTCTTTTCCTCTGGGCCTGAATTGGTGAGAGTAGGGACTGAATCATCATAGAATCTGCATAGACTGGTTCGTAGCTATACCAGATCAATAAATCTGATCTAATCTATACTTTAGAAAATCACCATGTGTAGGATGAAAGTGTGGAGAGATGAGGTGAGGAAAGAGCTGAGACTATTTCAATTGTTTAGGCAAAATCAAATATGAATTTATATTTGGATTAAAAAAGTAAAAAAGGGGAACATGAAAAGATAAATAGTGATATAAGATTTTAACTAAAAGCAACAATGTAAGCTATCTCTAATAGCGCTATTAATATTTAGAATTACGTTGATGAGATAAAGAACATGTATATTTTATTTTAAAAATACCTTCAAGAATATCATAACACATATGTTGTGTTAGCTTTTTAGTATTCTTCACACTCAGTTTGATCTCTGTCCTATGACTGAGCTTGAGAAGTCCCACACTTCTTTGTTGAGAAGTCCCCCAATAAATAAAAATTTCATTGAGTATTAGAGCTTTAAGCAGTGATTTGAAGAAGAAATACAGTAAACAGTAAGAGGATCATATAAGCTGCATTAGGATATTCTTGGCATGTGTCCTGTCAGAAACCTAGCCTACACCTATGACAGGCATCACTAATCAATAACAGAACTCTTCCTCAATAAGCCTGGACTTGGCCTGGGAATCCTCCTCAACTCAGTACTCCTGGTTCCCACAAAGGACACATAAGAAGAGGCACACAAGTTGAGGACTGTTATTCCAGGATTATTGCATGGGACTTCTCAAGCTTAGATGCAGGAAAGAGATTGCACTCAATGTGAAGAATAACAAAAGGGTTGACATAGTATATGTGTTATGATATTCTTGGAGGTATTTTTTAAAAAACATATTTTATTAGAAATGCACTTATTTTTATTATTGGAGACAGGGTCTTGTTGTGTTACCCAGGCTTCAGTGCAGTGGCACAATCATTGTTCAGGGAAGCCTTGACTTCCTGGGCCTGAGCGATCCTCCCACCTCAGTCTACTGAATAGCTCGGACTACAGCTGAGTGTCACCATGTTTGGCTAATTTTTGTATTTTGTGTAGAGACAAGGTCTTGTCATGTTGCCCATGCTGGTTTGAAGTTCCAGGCTCAAGTGATCCTCTCAAAGTGCTGGGATTACAGGCTTGAAATGCACTTTAAAAATGCACTTCTGGGCTGGGCATGGTGGCTCATGCCTGTAACCCCTGCACTTTGGGAGGCCAAGGTGGGTGGATCACCTGAGGTTGGGAGTTTGAGACTAGCCTGATCAACATGGAGAAACTCTGTCTCTATTAAAAATACAAAATTAGCCAGGTGTGGTGGCACATGCCCACAATCCTAGCTACTCCGGAGGCTGAGGAAAGAGAATTGCTTGACCTGGGAGGTGCAGGTTGCGGTGAGTGGAGATTGCTCCATTGCACTCCAGCCTGGGCAACAAGAGTAAAACTCCGTCTCAAAAAAAAAAAAAAAAAAAGGAGGCTGAGGAGGGCGGATCATTTGAGGTCAGGATTCAAGACCAGCCTGACCAACATAGTGAAACCCAATATCTATTAAAAATACAAAAATTAGCCAGGCATGGTGGCACGCCTGTAATCCCAGCTACTTGGAAGGCTGAGACAGGAGAATTGCTTGAACCCAGGAGGTGAAGGTTGCAGTGAGCCAAGATTACGCCACTGCACTCCAGCCTGGGTGACAGAGTGAGGCTCTATTAAAAAAACAAAAGCACTTCTATGGTAACTTTTTGCTGTGATATAATTTCAAACTTTCAGAAAAGTTATAACAATGGTACAAGGAATTTCTTTACAGCCTTTACCCAGGTTCACTCATTGTATACATTTTCTCCATTTGCTATTTCATTCTGTCTATCCATTATATCTGTCTTTCTACCTATCTACATACATATTTTTCTAAACCAAGAGAAAATTGTAGTCATCACATTCCTTTACTCTGAAGCATTATTACTATTAAATTTTAAAAAATGTACCTAGTATAAAATTGACTGTTTTTGGTATATTTTTAGCACAAAGATAGCGCCATGAAACTATCACCACAACCAGGATACCAAATAATTCTGTTACCATAAAACCCTTCCTTGTGTTGCCCTTCTATAGTCAACCCCCCTACTTTTAAACCCTGGTCATCACTGATCTCTTATCCTTCTCCATAGTTTTGTCTTTTCCAGAATATCATAGAAATACAATCATGCAGAATGTAAACTTTTAAGATTGGCTTCTTTCACTCAGTATCATGCTTTTGAGAGTTATTCATATTCTGTGTAAAAATCATTCATTGTTTATATTGCTGCTCAGTAATACTGCATTATACAGAAGTATCATAGGTTTGCTTATTCACTCATTGATAAACATTAAAATTACCATTTCAATTTTCAAGCAATTATGAATAAAGTTGCTCTAAACATTCATGTACAGGTTTTTATGTGAACATAAATTTGCATTTTTCTGGAGTAAATACCTATGGATGGGTTTGCTGGGTCATATGTTAAGTGTATATTTAAATTTATAAGAAAGTACCAGGCCGGGCCTGTAATCCCGGCACTTTGGGAGGTTGAGGTCAGCGGATCACGAGGTTGAGATCGAGACCATCCTGGCCAACATGGTGAAACCCCGTCTCTACTAAAAAAATACAAAAATTAGCTGGGCGTGGTGGTGGCCGCCTGTAGTCCCAGCTACTTGGGAGGCTGAGGCAGGAGAATTGCTTGAACCCGGGAGGTGGAGGTTGCGGTGAGCCGAGATCGTGACACAGCACTCCAGCCTGGCGCCTGGCAAGAGAGCGAGACTGTGTCTCGCAAAGCAAAGCAAAGCAAAACAAAACAAAACAAAAGTACCAAACTATTTTCCAAAGCAGCTTTACTCTTTTGCACTACCACCAGCAATGTATGGAAGCTCCAGGTATTCCACATTCCTGTCGGCACTTGACATTGCCGGTTTTCGGAAGTAATCCCACCTTATTTGTTTGGAATGCTTTGAGTAGGATTGGGATTAGTTCTTCTGTAAATAATTGTTCAAATTCAACAGTGAAGTCATCAGACTAGACTTTTCTTTGAGAATTTTGTTGCTTGTTATTGATCTCTTTGGGTTTTGGATTTCTTCATGGTTCAGTCTTGGTAGGTTGCATGTGTCTAGGAATTTATCCACTTCTAGGTTTTCCAATTTCTTGGCATATAGTTACCCATAATAGTCTCTAATGATCCTTTGAATTTCTGTGGTATCAGTTATAATCTTTCCTTTTCCATTTCTGGTTTTATTTATTGGGTCTTTTATCTTTTTTGATATTTTCAGTTTAGAAAGACTTTTTAGCTATTCGAATAAATGTGTAGTGATATCACACTGAATTTAATTAGTATTTTCCTAACAGCTAGTGACGTTAAACATATTTTCATGTGTTCGTTTGCCATCTATCATATGTAATAAAGCACTCATTGAAATCTTTTATTTCTTTTTAAACTGGGTTGTTCATTTTCTCATTGTTGATTATTAAGAGGTTTTTTTCAATATTGAGGTCCTTTGTTAGAGGTATGATTTACAAATATTGTATCATAGTTTAAGTTATTAATGAAGTCCAATTTATTGATTTTTTCTTTTATGTATTGGTCTGTGGTGTCATATTTAAGAATGCTTTGCTTTATGCAAGACTGTGAGGATTTTATTTGTCTTCTAAAAGTTTGATAATTTTATATTTCAACTTTGGGCCTATGAGCTGTTTTGAGTAATTTGTATATAAAATGCAAGGTTTAGGTTGAGATGCTGTTTTTTTTTTTTTTTTTGCATCCGAATGTTCAATTGTTTTAAAACCACTTGCTAAAAAAAGCTATCCTTTCTCCATTGAATTGCTGTTCCATTTTTGTTCAAAAATCAATTGGCCATATTTGTGTGAATCTATTTTTGGATTTTAAAATTCTCTTCCATTGATCTGTGTTTCTATCACTTTGGCACTACCACACTGCCTTTACTATTGTAGCTTTATAATAAGTGTTAAAATTGTCTACTATGAATCCTCTAACTTTATTCTTGCTTAAAAAATTTTTCTGATTATTCTAGGTCCTTTGCATTTCTATGTAAATTTTTGAATCAGCATGTTTATATCCACAAAAAATTATTCTAAGATTTAACTGGAATTGCATTAAATCTATAGATAAATTTGAAGAGAAATGACATGGTAATTATACAGAATCTTCCAGTACACAAACATAGTTTGCCACTCCATTTATTTAGGTCTTCTTTGATTTATTCATAAGCTTTTCCATTCTTATTCTCTTTTGTCTGAAAAACTTTGTTTGGCATTTTTTTTTTTTTTTTTTTTTTTTACAGCAGGTCTGCTGATGAGGTTTTCTCTCAGTCTTTCTTCTTCTGAGAATGTCTTCTTTTTGCCTACATTCCTGAAGGGTATTTTAACTGGATATAGAATTCTGGATTAAAAGCTACTTTATTTCAGCATTTAAAAAATGTTTCACTGCTTACAGCTTCTCATGGTTTCTGAGAGAAATATGAAGTCATTTAAAAATCATCATTGTTGGCTGGGTGTGGTGGCTCATGCCTGTAATCCCAGCACTTTGGGAGGCTGAGGTGGGCGGATCACAGTATCGAGATTGAGACCATCCTGGCCAACAGGGTGAAACCCCATCTCTTACTAAAAGTACAAAAAATTAGCTGGGCCTGGTGGTACACGCTTATAGTCCCAGCTACTTAGGAGGCTGAGGCAGGAAAATCGATTGAATCAATTGAGGCTGAGGTGGAGATTGCAGTGAGCCAAGATCATGCCACCACACTCCAGCCTGACAACAGAGGGAGACACCGTCAAGAAAATGAAAAAACAAAAAACAAACAAAAACCCACATATCATTTTTCTCTGGCTGTTTTCAAGATAGTTTCTTTTGTTTTTAGTTTTCAGTAGTTTGATTATGATATTATCTGGGTGTATATTTCTTCAAATTTATTCTGTTTGGGGTTTACTAAATCTTTTTAATCTACAAGTTTATGTCTTTTGCCAAATTGGGAAATATTTTACTCCTTTATTTCTTCAAGTATCTTTCTGCATGAGTCTCTTTTCCTTTTGAAATTCCAGTACACAAATGTTAGATCTTTTGGTATTGTCACACAGATGTATTAGGCTCCACTCATGTTTTAAAAATCTTTTTTTATCTCTATTGTGCAGATTGGATAATTTTATTGCTATATCTTCAAGTTCACTTAGTCACCCAATCCAGTAAATTCTCTATTTCAGCAATTATGTTATTTCAGTTCAAAAATTTTCTTTTGTTTCTTTTTTATATTTTCTATTTCTCTTCTGAAAATACCTGTCTTTCCATTTGTTTGAAGAATGTGCACATTTATAGGAGAATGATTTTAATAGCTGGGAAGCCCTTGTCTAATTTTAACATCTGTGTTCATAGCTGTTGATCAACTTTTTCCTTAAGAGATGTGAAAACTAAGAAGGTTTTCCTGGTTCTTCATATGTTGAATAATTACAGATTTGATTCTGGACATTTTGAATATGATATAATGGGACTCTGGGTCTTGTTAAATCCTATGGGGCATTTTGTTTGTTTTAGCAGGAAACTGACAAATTTAAGTTTAGGTTGTAAATTTCTATCCCACCTTCTGTTGGCTCTGGTTCCTATGTCAATTCAATTTTCAAAGGCTTTGCAGTGCTACTTATATCCATCCTGTGTGTGTGTGCGTGTGTGTGTGTGTGTGTGTGTGTGTGTGTGTGTGTGACACTGAGTGGCCAGTCTGGGACTTGGACAGTCCACCCTGTAGATCAGTTCTCAATGTCTTTTGCATGCTGTTTAGGTCAGACCCTAATATGCACAGTTCAAAGATGGGCCCAGTGATTCATACATCTTGGATCCCATATCACTTTCTAGAGCTTCTTTCTTTCCATGATTTCCCCAGGGAGATTTTTCCTGCTTCCAGGTAACTTCTTCCTGGTATTCGATATTCTGACTATATAGCCACTGCCTTAGTTTCCCTGGTTTGTTATATACTTTCCACAACTGTGTCTGTCTCAGGGACCAAGTGGTGAGAGGACAAACAGAAATGAGTAACAGGACTGATGTGTCTCACACTCAGATCCATGGTTCCTCTGGTCAGACAGAAGGATTCCCCTTTCTCTCATTTTTAAGCATTTGTCCAGCTATTGCTGCTTCTGTGCCTGAGTGGGATTGCCTAGGAGCTGGGGCAAGAGAAGAAGTAAAACCCCAGAACATTTCCTCCACTATCTCTAACCCATAGGAGACCCCTTTCCTGCTCCTCCGAAAAGGAAGAGAGAATGCTTCTCAGAACAATTTTTGTCTGCGCCTTGTATATACTTCTGGGTTTCAGGTTGCCTTTCAGTCCAGGCTGGGAGAAATCAGACTTAAAAAAGGAGAACTCACCCTTTACTTCAGTAGTTCTCAAAGATCTGTTTGCCTTTCCTAACCTACCTTCTACCATTCTCTTTTTCAAAGTCTTCAGATAGTTTACACGATACATCCTGTCCAAGGTTTCCATTCAGGAGGAGAGACAGGGTGGGGTACAGTATCTCTATCTTAACTGGAACCCAGAGAGGGCTCCTTTAGTTTTAAATACTTCAATGTATATTTCCTAAGATGAAGGACTTTCTTTTATATGACCACACCATAATGATCAAAATCAAGAAATTTATCATTTTAATAATACTATTATATAACTCACAGTCCATTTGGGCAATCATTCTAGTGATTTCCTTTACGGTTATTCTTTCCCTTGTCAAGATCTAATTAAGAATCATGAATCACATTGAGTTATTATGTCTCTTTAGTCTCCTTTAATCTGGAACAGTTTCTTAGCCCTTCTTTCTCTTTTATGATCTTGACATTTTATTTATTTACTTTGAGATGGAGCCTTGCTCTGTTGCCCAGGCTGGCATGCAGTGGCACCACCTCGGCTCACTGCAACCTCTGCCTGCTGGGTTCAAGTGATTCTCCTGACTCAACCTCCCAAGTAGCTGGGATTACAGGAACACACCACCACACCCAGCTAACTTTTGTATTTTTAGTAGAGATGAGGTTTCACCATGTTGGCCAGGCTGGTCTGGAACTCCCGACCTCAAGCAATCCACCCGCCTCGGCCTCTCAAAGTGCTGGGATTATAGGCGTGAGCCACTGCACATGGTGATCTTGACATTTTAAAGAGTACAGGCCAGTTATTTTGTAGAATATCCTTCAACTTGTGTTTGATGTTTTCTAATGATTAGATTCAGGTTATATGTTTTTGGCAGAAATACCACACATGAGGTATTGTGTTCTTCTTAGGATAGCGTAACGATGTCTGATTGTCTTATTACTAGAGATGTTATCTTTGATACTTGGCTAAGCTGCTGCTTCGCCGTTTACTCTAAAGTTACTATTTTTGTGAGTTTCTTAAGGGCTAGAGTTTGAATATAATTACATTGTTATGAGGAAAACTCTAGACTAGTGCTGTCCAACAGAACTCTCTGCCATGATGGGATGTTCAATTCAGCACTGTCCCATACGGTAGCCATTGCCCTATGTGGCTATGAGCATTTGAAATGAAGCTAGTGTATCTGAATGCAGTGGCTAATGCCTGTAACCCTATCGCTTTGGGAAGCCAAGGTAGGAGCATCGCTTGAGGCCGGGAGTTCAAGACCAGTCTGGGCAACATAGCAAGACCCTGTCTCTAAAACAAATAATAAAAAATGAACCAAGCAAGGTGGCATGCAGCTGTAGTCCCAGCTGCTCAGGAGGCTGAGGTGGGAGGATCACTTCAGCCTGGGAGGTCAAGGTTACAGTGAGCTGTGACTGCCACTACACTTTGGCCTGGGTGATAGAATAAGATCCTGTCTCAAAAAAAAATCCCAAACAAACAAACAAACAAAAAAGGAAATAAAATAAAATAAAAGAAAAAATAAATGAGGCTAGGGGACTGAAGAAATATAAGGGATATAATTTGAATTTGAAACTTCCAGAGAACATCCTGTATTAACATTTCCTAAAGAATGTTTTTAAAGTTTGCTCTGAGAAAAAAGGGCTCCAGGGTCAAATAAGTTAGGGATCCTTCTATACAGCGTACACTGGGAAACACAGTACTATTTTCTGCCATTTTGGCATCTACATATCTTTGTGTCATCACTTGGCCTAGTGCTAGGTGTAGGTAAAATTGTCAGATAATTGCTCTGTGAGCTGTGAGTCTCCAAACAGCTCTTTAATTAGCTTGTGTAAGCAACTTGCTCAACAGCACAGCCAAGTCTGGCAATGGTGGGATTTACACCTAGGCCAGCCACCTAACTCCAAAGGCTGTTTCTGGTCTGCTGAAATGGCAATGGAGAAAATGATATTGAAGCTCAGGTTGCCTCATGAGACTTTGTTTAAGGTTGAGACAGGCAAGAGTTCTTCAGAGATATATTATTTAGTCTCTCAATTCCTTTTTACCAATGCAAAACTAGGAAACATTTAGCATTCACAGAATGTGGTCATTCAGTCTTTCTGAAAGAGTTAATATTAATATTAACAATCTTTTTCAACTCACAGCATAGTTTTCTGAGGATGTGTTTCTTTCTGTTTAAATAAAGAATTTGTGGAACAGGCTAGTAGGTTAATATCTTACACAAGGTCATCCAGAGCAAATATTCTCATACGCATATAGTTGTCATAAGAGGCTCCAAGTGCCTCTCAATACCACACACATATTCAGTCAGTTACTGAAGGGAAGATAGAATGATTAGAAAGTATGAAGGAAGGAGGCTTGGAGGGGAGAGAAAGGAGAACAATTTGCAAAGACAAAGAAATCTTAAGCCAGATTTAATTAAGATTACTAGAGCTGGTTTGCATTAGAGGTAAGTAAGCTGTGTAAGTTGTCCTTTCTTCTACTTCACCTGCAGTTCCTTGGGAAGCTCTTGGCTGAGCCAGGGTTAGAGAAATTTTATTCCTATAACTGTACCTTGTTTTAATGGGCTTGCCCCAGCAGATGAGAACTGTAGTTTGAAGAATTCTCAAGCAAATGCACTTTATCTGGTTGATGAGTTCAGAATTCAGATAAAATCTTGAAAATGGGAACGAGTCATTGTAGGTGTGTGATGCTATAATTCTTGAAAGTAATTGGGTTTAAAAGAAGTTTATTTTTTTTTTTGGTGAATGATTTCATCCTCCATAAAAGCAGATTCTAATTTCTTTTGAGATACCAGTGCAAGTTGTGACCCAGAAATGCCCCAGTGAGACCTTACAGATGGCTATTTTCCTGTGCTGTTTGGCTTATGTTCAGGAAAGCCACAGGGGAAAATTGGCTTTGACATGCTTGTGCTTTAAGATATATGCTGCAGTACCTTGTAAAGTTTCATTTTATTGCCAAATATAACATTCAGTTACCAACTGGAAGTGTAAAAGTTCATATTTTCTTTTTCTGTTTTTTTTTTTTTTTTTTTTTTTTTTTTAACTTTTAGGACATTATATTTACTAAGATTCTGGTGATAGCTTTATGTAACAAGACGCAGCATACCAGACTTGCTACTCAACATTTTTTATGGAAGTCTCAGTCTCAATAAAAAGCTGTGTTTCTTAAAAAATCAGAACCCTGCTTTTTATATGCTCACTATCTTGGCAAGTATGCCATTAAACACAGTAGTGAACTTAAGACAGCAAGAGAAAAGAGTTAACAAAAGCTAAACATTGCAGCCTAAACAAACTTCGTATAAAAGATAAAGGAACAATAACTGGTTGCATGGAATTTTCCTGACAAATTAAAACTTAATAGTATACAACATGCGTTTTAGAGTCTTTAGTTTTCAAATTCAAAAAGTACCAGTGTCTATTTGAAACAATTTCTCTCCAAAGCCAAAGTGTAATAAAAATTAATTCAAATGACACAGCATATTTTAATGCTAAAACAAAATTCAATATTATTGAATGGAGGTAAATCCCAGGGCTTTTGGGGCTTTCTCATGCTGCAAAGGGCTGTTTCTTCATTCAAAGAAGCATATGACAGAATCCAAGGATGTCCCTAAGCTCAGTAAAGGGTGAGACTCCTGGCACCCAGCTCTGATTTCTTTATAAAGCATGGCTACACTTTCCACAAATACAGGATGTATGAGAATCAAAGGCATGTTGTTCTGCTAGCAAAGAGATAGCAAACCACCTTCTCCCTCCATTCTGAAAAGCACCTTTTCAGGTAAATCAAAGTCTACTTGGGGAATAAATTAAAATATACTTATCTACAGAGTATGGATTTTAAAATATCAATGTAATCTCGACTTCAAAAATTTTAACTACTTTAAAATTTTTAACATCTGGTCATTTCTGATTCCGTCTTAAGGATGTATTCAGATTGGTTTCTGTTGATTTATCGTTGTACACTTCTAGTCAAAAATATTAATTTTATTCCCAAGTATTGTAACCACTAGTGCTACTGCAGTGTATTATCTCCCAGAGTTATCAAGCACTGGAAGGGAAAAGAATAAATGCTCAAGTAGCAGGCAACATTTATGGCCCTTGCCCAGAGCAGCATCCGAATGGCTACGGAGTAGTCCAGGGATCATTCTTTTTTGTTCGTTTGATATGACGTCTTGCTTTGTTCCCCAGTCTGGAGTCCAGTAGCACCATCTCGGTTCACTGCAACCTCAGCCTCCCGGGTTCAAGTGATTCTCCTGCCTCAGCCTCCCATGTAGCTGGGATTACAGGCACCAGCCACCATGCCCAGCTAATTTTTGTATTTTTAATAGAGACGGGGTTTTACCATGTTGGTCAGGCTGGTCTTGAACTCCTGACCTCAGGTGATTCACCTGCCTCAGTTTCCCAAAATGCTGGGATTACAGGCATGAGCCACTGCACCTGGCCAGTCCAAGGATAATTCTAAAAACAAGAAAATTCATGCATTATAGGAAATATGTTGTGATTTTCACAGTTGAAATTTCCTCAGGCACTGTACTTTATAAGGGAATTCTGATTTTTCTAAATATTACGATGAGTCAGGACTTGAACTAGCAGTCTTGTTTCTCTTCTTATAGGGTTTCTCATGCTCCTTTTTCTTATTTGTTTCTTGTTTTTTCTCATTCTTCACTACTTTTCTTCTTTTTTGCCCATATCTCCTCAATATACTCTGGTTCTGACAAGGACTCAGATGATAAAGATTTATCTTCAGAGAAGTTTTTTTTTTTTTTTTTTCCTGAGTCCTTTAATGGCCTATTCTTTCTCAGCTGGATCCTTTGACTTCTTTATGAAGAAAAAGAAGTCTTCTATTGTCCTTCTAACCTTACTGTTTGATTCCATTTCTGACATGGAGATCTCAGAAGATTTTTGTGAATGGTTCTTTTTCTTTCTCCCTTTTCCTTGTTTCTTATCCTCATCCTCAGAATCAGAACTGCTGGAAGAATCTGAGCATGATGAAGATGATGAATGTCTACCAGATTTCTTCCTCTTTTTCTTTTCTTTCCCTTTGTTGGGATAAGCGCTCACTTCCACTTTACAGTTTCTCCCTGTGTTATTCTAGTTTTTTCTTCCAGTTCTCATTTTTTTTCTTCAAATCCTTCCAAAGCCTTGGCATCTTTCTTTGTCTTTTCTAGTTGCTCTTGCACTGCTTCCCAGATAGGCCTTGGCTAATTGAGATAATCCTGGATTGTTGGCCCCTTTGGTCCAAAGTCTGGATTGGACCCCTTGATCTGGCCATTGCTGTTGGATTCATGTAGGCCACCTGATGGTACCTCTTTCCCTTGGTGCCTGAATGTATGCAGTCACCCATCAAGGGACACAGTCACTCACCAAAGGAAACCAGGCTGGGGAGGCAGCAGAAGTGGGCCTACCACAGGTCCTTCTGCACTAAAAGTTTATATTTTCCTGAAAATCTTACCAATGTGTTTAACAGGCTTGCCTCATTCCCCGCCCCCCCATTCTTTATTGTCTACTTGGTTTACCACTAGAGGGCATTGTTGGCAGGGATATCAAGAGAAAGCATACTAGAACATTTTGCCAAAATATTTTGTGCGATCTTTTTCAATTTGCATTTCAGCCAGCAAATAAAAACATACATTGAAAAGCTACTTCATTTAATATTTTATTTTTATATTTTATGTATTCTGAATACTGAGCTTCTAGAATTTTTGTGTGTATTAAATAAATAAAAGAGAAATCATTGTAAACTTTGGTTCCAGTTTTCTAACAAATGCTGAATCTAGAATCTGTCAGTCTCTCCTGCTGCAATGTAATACACTCTCACACATCCTCTCTTGGAATGTTATCGAGCACTTAGAGACTCATTATTTTTTATTTCCTAAAAGAGAGAAGCTATTCTATTTTCCATATCATGCCTTTCCTGATATTTGTCAGGGGACCTCAAACTGGCAAGGGACTTTCAGTTTATCTAGTTCAACTATTTATAATAGACGGAATGTCTTCTACACTGTGATGAAGGGCTGTCTAGACCTCAAAATGATAAGAGAAGCTTTTTCCATTTTGGGATAACTGTATTATTTACTGGAAAGTTCTTCAGGTGAAGGCAGAAATTTGCCTCTTTGAAATTTATTGTATTAGATAAGATCTTTTAGTTGCAGATACCTAGGAACCAAATCAAGCTTGCTTATGAAAAAAAGAGGGTAGATTAACTGTTAGAAAACAGGTGTCTGGGGTCTGTAGCAGGGTTGGCAGCAAGGGGAGGGAGAGCATTAGGACGAATACTAGTGCATGCTGGGCTTAAAACCTAGATGATGGGTTGACGGGTGCAGAAAACCACCATGGCACATGCGTAACAAACCCGCATGTTCTGCACATGTATCCCAGAACTTAAAGAAAAAAAAAAAGAAGAAAACAGAGGTGTCTTGTGGGCTGTGGCTAACTGGTCGCCTGAGACCTGTCATACTCAGTCTCTCAGTCTGTTGCATCTGCTTACTTCTATGTAATTACTTCATTCATTTCTCTCTGCACATCAGGATTTTCTGCCTCTTGCATCCCCATGATGAAATATGCCATTTGAATGATAAAAATGATGAAAAACTTTTGTTACCTAGCTCGAGTAGGCTATTCCAGCATTCTATGAAACTGGCCACCTCAGGATGGTGCAGTATATGATTTGATCTGTCATTCCAGGCTCATGGGCCCACTCTCGCACTGCCTTCATGGCAAAGTGGGTCTCCTGGTTGGATGCTTTGCTGTGTAGGTTTCCAGGTCTGTGGATTAGGCACTCCGTAAGCCCTTGGTAATGGTGCTGTCTAAGGCTGTGCAGGCAGGAAAGAAAAACACATGCCTAGAATAGGTATCTGTCCCTGTGAGGATGAATGGCTGGCTGGCCTTTCCAGGACAGAAGGGTTTCATGTATTCAACTTGCTACTAAGTGGCTGGTTGATTCCCTCAAGGAATATGCCATATTGAAGATTCAGTGTTTATCTCCTTTGGATGTTCAGAGGTAGCAGTAGGTAGACAGGCATTGGTAAGTGAGGTTCATGCTGTCACGCTCACACAGAGCCTCCATTTCTGCCACCATATCCACCCTGTTCATGTGTCCATTATGCCTGCTCTGGGTGACCAGTGACAAAGACTGGCTAATGTCAGGAGGCTGAGCCATTTTGTTTTACTTGGTTGTTCAGTGCTTTTTCCACGGTAGATGCTTTCTGGTGGGTATCCACACGTAAGACACAAGTCTTGACACTTTTTACATTCACTCATTTGTCTAACCAATGCCTTTTCCTCAGACCCCTTGTCTCTGATCTTCCAGTCATTTTCCTTGCATTTCCCTGACTGCACAACTAGGCCATTGGCCATTTCCTAGGAATTTATGTATATTCTCAGCTTGGGTCATTTCTCCTTCTATCCAAAGTGGATGACCAGTTATACTGCTCATAGTTCTGCTATTGGGAAGATTTCCTCTTTCCTCTCTTTCCCTGAGTGTGGTTGTAATGAAGCCATTGTCTAGTTTTTGGCTTTCATCCACATACTGAGCCAGTCCATCCCTAAACCAGTCTTTGGCTTCTTTCTTTCCTACATCTGGTCATACAGACCCCTCTGGCCCACCCTCCCTCATTCCTGCCCAAATATGTCTAAAGTGCAAGGGTTGGGGGCGCTGACTGATACAGCTGTGCTTGGTGACATGGGGTCTTGGTTCCCTACTCATGAAACTTACTCATGCCTTCCAGCCCTGTTCAGGTTTAATCCCAGATATATCAGTTCTCTCTTACAATGGACAGCTACTAGCAGGACTGGAAGCCATGAGTAAGCATCATGTGGTTTTATGGTTTAGTGGATTCTACAGAATTCAGTGCATAATAAGCATTTCCAGATGGTCACTTGGTGTCTTATAGTAAATTGTTCATCACTTCTAGGACTCAAACACACCAAAAATAAGAGCCATTTTCAAAGGGCACATAATTTGCTGCTGATGGCATGGTTTTGCTCCAGAATCTCAGGGGTGTGAGTTGTGATTCTTTCACTTGAGCTTGCCAAACATTCTTTACTGTATCTTTCCCACCACATGACACCTCTTACCATGGGGTGTGTTGAATCCGATAGACCAAGAGACAGGGCTGATTGCATTGTGGCCTGGGCCTGCTCTGACACCTTTTCCTGCTCAAGGCCTTACTCAAAGCTGGAAGCTTCCCATGTCACTGGATAAATGGGTTGTAGAAATACTACCAGGGATGAAATGTATTACCTCCAGAGCTCAAGGAAGCTGACAAGTGGTTGCCTTTCCTTCTTTCTCTTAGGAGACGGAGACACAAGATACAGCAATTTATCTGTAGTTTGGAAGCGCTAATCCTATACACCACTCACCTACTGGACTCCTCAAAACTTCAATGAAGTAGCTAGTCATGAATTTCACAGGTTTTATCTCCCATCTCTTGAAACACATGTCAGTGGTAGCCAAAAATATTGATTTGATCCTTGCCCCTGATTTCTGACACAGATCTAAAATTCTTGGAATTTCCTTAGTGTTAGGGGTAATAGATCATCTTTTGAAATTCAGAACAAATATCTTTCAACAATACCTGAGTTTATGCTAGCAAAGTGACTCTTGGTAGGCCCTATAGCTTCAGGATGGGAGCTAGTTACCAGAGGAGTCCACCATTGTAATTAGTGGGTTGAAACTTTCAGCTTCACCTCTGAACCTCCAGGGAGGAGAACGAAACCAGAGACTGAGTTTAACCACCAATGACCAACTGTCTAACCAATCATGCCTACATAATCAAACCTCCATCATAACCCTAAATGATGGGATTCAGAGAGCTTCTGGGTTGGCAAAGACATTGAGGTGCTGTGATGGTGGCCTGCCCAGAGAGGGCACGGAAGTTCTACATTCCTTCTACTCCCATACCTTGCCCTTTGCATCTCTTCCATGAGGCTGTCGCTAAATTGTATACTTTAAAGTAAAGCAGTAATAGTAAGTAAACTGTTTTCCTAAGTTCTGTAAGGCCTTGTAGCAAATTATCAAACCTGAGGTGAGGACTGTGGAAGCCCCATTTTGTAGCCACATCAGACAGAAGTGTGTGTACACTGGAGACCCAGATACTTACAACTGGAGTCAAAGTAAGAGCAACCTTGTGGGACTGAATCCTTAAACCTGTGCAGCCCAGCTCTAATCTCAGATAGTTAGTGTCAGAATGGAATTGAATCATAAGACAGGCAACTGGTGTCTGAGCACTGGAGAGTTGGAAAATTTTTTGGTTAAGGGAAAGACCCTACACACTGATATATAAGTGTTGTGAGTGAAAAGACAGAATGTCTTACCGAGGCCGCCAGCATCCTAGCTACCTCCTGCTTGTCCAGTCCAGAGCACACAGTGTCACGATGTAGTGGATGAGTGTGATATTCTATGGGATGTCCAGGTGGTCCAGACCTTTTTGGACCATAGAGTAGTCCCTTATTATCCAGGAGAAATATCTTCCAAGATTCCCAGTTGTGCCTGAAACTGTAGATCATACTGAACCCCATACATACTATGCGTGAGTTTCTTTTTCCTTCTCAAGTTCACAGATAGAAGATTCATTCTAACTATTGATCTTAACAACTTTAGCATATGAGAACGTTTAGTTTCAACTTAAAGGAGGCAATTTGCAGTTTTTCTTTGGCATACTGAATTGCCAGCATCACTGCTCTTGCACTTTGGGCCATTGTTAAGTGAAATGAGGGTTATTTGAGGAAGCACTGTGATACTGTGACAGTTGATCTGATATCTGAGATGGCCACTAAGTGACTAACGGTGGGGAGTGCATAGAGCAGAGAGATGCTGGACAAAGGGAGGATTCATGCCCAGGGTGGGATAGAGCAGGATAGCCTGAGATTTCATCCTGCTACACAGAATGGCATGCAGTTTAAAACTTTGGCCGAGGGCACCACATTAAATGTGTTCTTGATCCTGTCTGGGTACTCTTCCTGGATCTTACTGATGAGTAAAGTACCCATCCTAAACCCAGTTCCCCAACCCAAAGAGTGAGCCATCTGGAAACCCTGTAGGCAGTCACAGCTCTCAGCCTGAATTGTTTATTTCCTGAATTTTCCATGTAATACATGCAGACCATGGATAACCAAAACTGTGGAAACAAAACCGCAGATAAAGTGGGTCTACTGTATGGGGAACAAGGCAGAAGAATTCGTGTAACATACAAAAATAGAGGACAATAGTACTGTCTATCCCAAGTGAATGTGAATGATTTATTATCCTGTTTTCTATTAGGGATGAAAAAGAGTGCATGCACTAAATCAGTGAGCACATACCATGTACCTGAGGTTTAATTAATCTAGCATTAATACTTCTTCCAGTACCACAGCTATGATTCAAGTACTTCTTGGTTAAATCTACAGTAGTCTGTAGTCAGTCTCAAGGATCTATCTGGCTTCTGAAGGAGTGAGATTGCTTACTTAAGTGGAGATATAAGAGGGGTCATCTCCAGCCTGGGCAACAAGAGCAAAACTCCATTTCAAAAAAAAAAGAAGGTCATTATCCTTGCATTTATTAGGTCTTTAATAGTATCCTAATACCTGTCATTTCTCCTGGGACACATATTATTTTTGATTCACTATCTTGGCCAGCGGTATGGAGGGAACTTTCAGAGGTTTCCATATTACCTTCCCCACTATAATAGCTCTTGCTCCACAGAGCAATGACTCTCCAATATGAGGCTTTTTCTAACTGTGAAATCTATCGATTCCAATTATCAACTGTAGAGTGGGGAAATGACCACTGTGTGAGTGGGCAGACTCAGTGGCTCCATTGAGAATCTGATTTTAGAAAGGACTCCATTTGCTACCTGTCCCCTATAGGCCCTCACTCGAACAGGGAGGAGTTGTGATGATCTCACCAGGTATCAACATCATCAACTCAGATCCTGTGGCTAATAGTCCTTTCCCCAGTGTACAGTTCATTGAGTAAGTGGTTGTATATCTCTTTGAAAAAAGGCCAGAGGAATCATTATGGTGTATATTTTTCATGGTGTTGTCCTTTCTCCTAGGAGCCTGGATACATCTTTAATCAATGCATCTAAATATGCAAGTCTGACTCAGCTCTGGGAACTGAGCAAACAATGTGTCTTATATTGAGGTGATTGCCCTCATACTCTTGCTCCTTCATTCTTGCCTTTAAAAAAAAATTGTATCTATTAAGCAGCATCCTTGTTGACTGCCTATCTGTTTTCCCTGAGACAGTGTGTACTGTTAACCATTTTCACAACTCATTAAACATAAAGTCTCCTTGACTGTTCCTGTGGTCTTGCTGGTTCTTAAATAAGTTGTGGTCTCCTGGCTTCTAGGGATTAAGTATAGCCACCTGGCCTCTATTACTTCAGGGCCTCATCGTCTCCCTGCATATTAATGCATCACACTCCTATAGTTAGTGTGTGCATGTTACAATTTTCTCCATACTTCATTTTTTAATCAGTTTTATTGATATATAGTATAAATAAAAGTTGTATGTATTTACAGGTTCAACATAATGTCTTGATATATATAAATTGCAAAATGATTTTCACAAACAAGCTAGTTAACATGCCCATCAGCTCACATAATTATCATTTTTTGTGTGTATTGAGAATGTTTAAGACCTACTCTCTCGGCAGTTTTCAAATATACAATATATTATTATTGACTATAGTCACCATGCTGTTACAGTAGATTTCCAGAACTTATTCCATCCTTTTGCTTTCAACATTTCTGTGACCTTGTATTTAAAGTTTGATCTCTTATAAATGGCACTTAAAAATCTCCTTCATGGGGTTACATCATGATAAATCCATCATAACTTAAAAAGTTGAAAGTACATGTTTGATTTATAATATTGTCAATTTACAGTGGGCTTATCTGAATGGAAGCCCATTGTAAGTCTAAGGAATGCATGTTGTTTTTGCACCATTGTAAAGTCAAAATATTGTAAGTCAAAAGAATGTCAATACTATACTTCAAGGCTACAGCAATCAAAACAGTATGGTACTGGCACCAAAACAGAGTTATAGACCAATGGAACAGAACAGAGACCTCAGAACACCACACATCTACAATCATCTGATCTTTGACAAACCTGACAAAAACAAGCAATGGGGAAAGGACTCTGTGTTTAATAAATGGTGTTGGGGAAACTGGCTAGCCATATGCAGAAAGCTGAAACTGGACCCCTTCTTGACACCTTATATAAAAATTAATTCCAGATGGGTTAAAGATTTAAACATAAGACTTAACATCATAAAATTCCCAGAAGAAAACCTGGGCAATACCATCCAGGAAATAGGCATGGGCAAGGACTTCATGTCTAAAACACCAAAAGCAATGGCAAGGAAAGACAAAATTGGCAAATGGAATCTAATTAAACTAAAGAACTTCTGCACAGTGAAAGAAACTATTATTAGAGTGAACCAGCAGCCAACAGAGTGGAAAGAAATTTTTGCAATCTACCCATCCGACAAAGGGCTAATATCCAGAATCTACAAAGAACTTAAACAAATTAACAAGAAAAGAACAAATAACCCCATCAAAAAGTGGGCGAAGGATATGAACAGACCCTTCTCAAAGGAAGACATTTATGCAGCCAACAAACATATGAAAAAAGCTCATCATCACTGATGATTAGAGGAATGCAAATCAAAACCACATTGAGATACCATCTCACATCAGTTAGAATGGCGATCATTAAAAAGTCAGGAGGCAACAAATGCTGGAGAGAATGTGGAGAAATAGGAACATTTTTACACCATTGGTGGGAGCGTAAATTAGTTCAACCATTGTGGAAGTGTGGAACACAACCATTGTGTTCACCACTGTGTGGTGATCCCTCAAGGACTTAGTAATAGAAATTCCATTTGACCCAGGAATCCCATTACTGGGTATATATCCAAAGGATTATAAATCATTCTATTATAATTTGATCCCAAATACCCATCAAAGATAGACTGGATAAAGAAAATGTGGCACATGTACATCATGGAATACTATGCAGCCACAAAAAACGGATGAGTTTATGTTCTTTGCTGGGACACGGGTAAAGCTGGAAACCATCATTCTCAGGAAACTGATACAAGAACAGAAAACCAAAAACCACATGTTCTCACTCATAAGTGGGTGTTGAACAATGAGAACACATGGACACAGGGAGGGGAACATCATACACTGGAGCCTGTTGGGGGATGGGAGAGCTAGGGGATGGATAGTGGGGGGTGGGGGTTTAGGGGATGGATAAAATGAGGAGAAATACCTAATATAGATGATGGGGTGATGGATGTGGCACACCACCATGGCACACGTATACCTATGTAACAAACCTGCACGTTCTGCACATGTGCCCCAGAACTTAAAGTATAATACTAAAACAATAATAATTTCTGAAAAAGAATATAAATGAGGAAGCATCTATGTTGGGCCTTGTTTTTTTTTTTAATCCAGTCTTATAATGTCTGACTTTCTAATTGAAACATTTAGTATGTTTATATTTCAAGCAATTACTGATATGGTTGGGTATAAACCTTCAAACTTATTAAGCTTTTTTTGATCAATTTCTATTTTTGTTTCTTCTTTCCTGCTGTCTTGGGATGAATCAAAATTTTTTATTACTTTAGTTTTAAAAGGAATTTTAAAAAAGAATTACTCTTTTAGATTTGCCTATACATTTATTGTTCCTGGAGCCTTTCATTCCTTTATAAAATTCCAAATTTCCCATTAGCCCAAAAAACATCTTTTAGAATTTTTATGGAGCATATCTGCTGGTGATAAATTTATTCAATTTCAATATGTTTGAAAATACCTTTATTTCACTTTTGCTGAAAAAAATTTTCTTTAGCTCAACTGTCCTAGGTTGGCTGTTTTCTTTTATCTTTTTTTCAGCACTTTAAAGATGTCATTTAATTGTCTTTTGGCTTCCATCATTCTTATAATTGTTTCTTCGAGTATACCTTTTTTCCCCATCACTTTAAAGATTTCATTTTATTTTTAGTTTGAAGTTGACAACTATGACGTCCTTAGGAATTTTTTCTTATATTTGCCCTATTTGGGTTCACCAATCTTTTTAAATATGTGAGGTATGTCTTTCACCAGTTTTGAAAAATTCACAGAAATTATCTTTTAAAATATTGCCTTTTCCTTCTTTTTTATTATCAAAAAAGGATTTATTGAAACAATGCTCTACTACAGGAAGATGAACTTTATTTTTTATTATTTTTATTTTTTTAAATTTCAGTAGTTTTAGGGGTACAAATGGTTTTTGGCTACATGAATGAATTGTATAGTGATGAAATCTGGGATTTTAGTGTACCTACCTGAGGTAGGTAGATTGCATCCTATAAGTAGCTTTTTATGCCTCACCTCCTTCCCATCCTTCCCTCTTCTGAGTCACCAATGTCCATTATATAACTTTGCATGCCTTTGTGTACTCATGGCTTAGCTCCCACTTATAAATGAGAACATGTGGTCTGTGCTTTTCCATTTCTGAGTTACTTCACTTAGAATAATGGCTTCCATTTCCATCCAAGTTGCTGCAAAAGAAATTATTTTATTCTTTCATATGGCTGAGTAGTATTCCATGGAATATATATCTCATTTTCTTTATCCTCTCATTGAGTGATAAACATTTTGGTTGGGTCCATATCTTTGCAACTGTGAATTATGCTGTGATAAACATACATGTGCAGATGTCTTTTTGATATAATACTTTTTTTTTTCCTTTGGGCAGTAATCCCCGTTGTGGGATTACTGAAGCAAATGGTAGATCTACTTTTAGTTCTTTCAGAAATCTTCATACTCTTTTCCAAAGAGGTTGTACTAATTTACATTTCTATCAACAGTGTGTAAGAAGTTCACTTTTCGCCACATCCATGCCAACATCTATTGTTTTTTGACTCTTTAATAATGGCCATACTAGTTGGGTTAAAGTGATATCTCATTGTGGTTTTATTTTGCATCTTTCTGGTGATTAGCGATGTTGGCATTTTTTTTTGGCCATTTGTATATATTTTTTTGAGAAATGTCTGTTCATGTCATTTGCCCACTTTCGAGATAGAATGATTTGTTTTTTTCTTGCTGATTTGTTTGAGTTCCTTGTAGATTCTGGATATTAGTTCTTTGTTGGATGCATAGTTTACAAATATTTTCTCCCATTCTGTAGGTTATGTGTTTACTTTGATGATTATTTCTTTTTAAGAAAGCAGTGCAGAAGCTTTCTACTTTAATTAGGTCACACTTATTTATTTTTGTTTTTGTTGCATTTGCTTTTAGGTTCTTCATTATAAATTCTTTGTGTATATCAGTGTCCAGAACAGTTCTTCCTAGGTTTTCTTCCAGATATTTATGGTTTTAATTCTTAGAATGAAGTCTTTACTACATCTTAATTTCTGCATATGGTAAAAGATAGGAATCTAGTTCCATTCTTCTACATGTGGCTATCCAATTTTCCCAGCACCATTTATTAAATAGGGTGTTCTTTTCCCCTGTTTATACTTTTGTGTGCTTTATTGAAGATCAGTTGGTTGTAAGTATTTGGCTTTATTTCTGGGTCCTCTATTCTGTATCATTAGTCTATGTATCTACTTTTATACTAGTACCATGCTGTTTTGGTTCCTATAGGCTTATAGTATAATTCAAAGTCAGGCAATGTGATACCTCCAGGTTTGTTCTCTTTTCTTAGGATTGCTTTGGGTATTTGGGATCTTTCTTGGGTTCCATCTGAATTTTAGAATTGTCTTTTTCTAATTCCGTGAAGAATGACATTGGTATTTTGACAAAAAATTTCATTGACTCTCTAGACTGCTTTGGGCAGTATGGTCATTTTCATGGTATCGATCTTCTAATCCACGAGAACATGGAATGTATTTTCATTTGTTTGTGTCATCTATGATTTCTTTCAGTAGTGTTTTATGGTTCTCTTTGTAGAGATCTTTCCCCTCTTTAGGTTTAGTATTATCATTACATTCAATAGCAAAAAACACAATTACTCTTGTACCAACCTAATACAGTTCTAATTTTTTTAATAGCTATTGTAAAAGGGATTGAGTTCTTGATTTGATTCTCAGCTTGGTCATCGTTGGTGTATGGCAGTGATACTGATTTTTGTTCCTTGATTTTGTAACCTGAGACTTTACTGAATTCATTTAGCAAATCTCAGAATCTTTTGAAAGAGTTGTTAGGGATTTTTACAGGTAAGGCCATATTGTTGGCAAACAGAGATAGTTTGACTTCCTCTTTTCTAATTTGAATGCTCTTTATTTTTCTTTTTTCTTTTTCTTCTTTTTCTTTGTCTGATTGCTTTGCTAGAACTTCCTTTTATCCAATTCTCTTTTGCTAGAACTCGAATTATATGTATATTAATGTTAGATCATGTGACAGTGTCTTTCATGTCTTGTTCTTTTCTTTTTAAAAAAATTCTCTATGTGCTTCATTTTAAATAGTTTATTTTGAGCTGTCTTTAACACTGACTTATTCCATGATACCTTAATTTCATATACTGTAGCGTTTTAGAAAGTTAATTTTTTTTTTTAGGAAATTCTATTTCTTGCTTAAGTTCTTCATAGGTTTATCAATTTGTTCATCTTTTCCTCTATTTTATTTAACGTATTTATAATAGTAATTTTAATATGTCTGTGAATTCTAACCTCTGGGTCATCTATAGGTTTGCTTCTATTATTTTCTTGATTACAAGTCATGTTTACTGGCTTCTTTGCATAAATTATCTTTTATTTTTTAACTTTATGCTGGGCAGTGTGTAAAAAGATGTGTAGATACTGAAACATATGTATTTTCCTCTAGGTAGGGCACACTTTTCCCTCTACTAGGCAGTACATTTGAAGGCCAATTGCTTGTCTCATCAGAAATTGAGTTGGGATAAAGATGGGTTAGAGTTTTAGGTGGCTTCAGTTCTCATCTATTTTCCAATATGTTGATAATAAAATATGTTTGCTTTTTATTACAGCTGTTCTCTTCTTTTGACTTGGGGATATAGTTCTTATGAAACTATGGAGATCTCCTTCTACCTTTCTGAGAGTACCCCAACTTTACCTACAGCCCAGCATTGGCCTGGATATGCTTTTAGGGGATCCTCTGGATTCCAATGTATCATTCATCCTAATTTGGCTATTAGAAACTCTGTTGGATTTTCCTTTCTCAGAAGAAACCCTCTTCTTATGACACAACATTTACCTATCCCAAACTCAGCAAATGTCACCAGAGAGAAAAAGTCTCTTCCGTAACTGGAATTTAATTCTTCCAGACTTTCAGACTTCTTCACACCATAAAACTTATCTATTTATTTATTTTTTCTCCATCTCCCCTCACCCTTACTACTTGTTAACAGCGACAGCTGTGGTCTATCACAATCTTTTATATCATAATCCATAACAGAAGTCTTCTAAATTATTTGTAGTCTCTGTGACAACAATGAAAATTAGATGCTATCATCTTTACTTACAGATTAAAATTAATCTTAGAGAGGGTCACTTGCCTAACAACATCTTACTTGTTAGCAACAGAGTGAGAATTTCAGTGCAGGTTGAACTCTCTATGCCTCTAGAATATGTACACATTTCTTTTTCCCAAGCTGCCCCCTTTACTCTTTCTTTTGTAAGTGTAGTGCTGCAGGGTGATTCAGAAAAAAAGAGGTATTTTGTGGTCAAATCAATCTAAGAAATATTGTAGGCTATTTCCCCTCCTTAAGTTCACAATAGGGGCCATCAGCATGTTTAAAGTCCTACAGTAAACAATTTAAACAGAATTTTTTCTGAACTTATTTGACCTCAGGAGTTCTCCCAACCTCAGCAAATAAAACCTAGTAACAGTCTACAGAACCAGAGTTATGTGGAGTACATTTTGTAAAAAAGCAGCACTACATTATTCTGCCTCCCAGATTCTACTGGCTATAATATTCTCAAAGGTCATCCCTGCATTATTTAATAATAATTCACCAAGACATTTGACAAAAACTTCAGTGCTAAATTTTATTAATTTTATCATTCCCTATGGAAGAAACACACATTTAACTTGATATTTAAAATAAATCTATGTTGTCATGACTTTTTTTTAAAAAAAGAAAATGATAAATGTAAGAGAATAAACAGCATAATAAGGTACATTCTTATTTCAAATATATTCTCTTACCTAAATTATGAAATGAGTTGTTCTACCCATATCAGTAATGAATAATTTTGTCACACATAAAAATGCTATTTTAAAAGTATTTTCATATCAAAATGGCAAGGAAAGTCAAGAACTGAGAAGTTCGTAAGTGTTCATCCAGAAGTCATAAAAACAGAAGTATTTTCACCACAGGGTAGATGTATTAGATATCACTTGACCTTGCATTGAAGTTTTTACCTGGATTTGACTATCAAGTTTAAAGTAAAACCTGTAAAATACGTATTTTTCAGGAAATGTTTTATAATATGTTCATTTGGTTAAGACTCATGGAGGAAAGTTTCTTAAGAACTAACAATTAAGCTGGCCTCCACTGGATCTTCTGGAATTTACTACTAAATTTTGAAGTAAATAAAGATTCATGATCTTCTTTGAGGCAGAAGGAGTCATTTGTGTGGTTTGAAGGCATCATGGCTATTCATGGCTATGATCTGCTTTAGTGGTAAAGTTCAGTGTATTGAACACAGATATACCAAGCAATTGCTATGTCCCAGAACATGATGATATACTCCCTGATCCCAAATACCAAAAGTTTGCTGAGGAACGTGTGACTAACCTTGACTGAAAAGCCTCGTTACATTGATCTTCCCCATGTTACATTAATAAACGCTGATAAATGATGCCTGTTAGAGGGACTATAAAAACATAACTTCTACCTTAGAAAAATACAGTCATCTCTCAGATACTCATAATCTCAATTTAATCACAAGTCTTAGTCAATCTTATTTCATCTATACCTCTTCCTACTTCCCATCAGCCCTAGCCCTTCCACCCCAAATGGATTCAAAATGATTCTCTAAAAACTGCTTTTTGTTGCCAATACATTGCTTTCTTGTGTAATAAACGTTTTATTTTGGAAGCAATTTAGGTTTACAAAAAAATTACAAAGATAGTATAGAGAGTTCCCAGATACCCCATAGCCAGTTTCTCCTATGATTAACATTTTATAGTAGTGTGGTATATTTGTCACAATTGATGCATGTTAATGTTAATACATTATTATAATTAGAGTCTATGACGTATACAGATTCCCTTAGTTAAAAAAAATCTAATATCCATGTTTTGTCCTGGGAACCGACCCAGGATACCACATTATATCTAGTTGTCATGTATCCTTGAACTCATCTTGGCTGTGCATTTTCTCAGACTTTCCCTGTTTTTTTTTTTTTTTTTTTTTTTTTTTTTTTTTTTAATAATCTTAACAGTTTTGAGGAATACCAGTTAGGTATTTTTGTAAAATATCCCTTAATTGGAATCTTTATGATTTTTTTTTTTCATGTTCAGATTGAAGTTTGGGGGTTTGGACAGGATGATTACAGAGGTAAAGTGCCATTCTCCTCACATCATATCAATGGTACATACTATCTGCATGACTTGTCACTGTTGATGTTAACCTTGATCACTTGTCCATTTCTTCACTGCAAAACTATTCTTTTCTCCCTATTTCCATATAGTACTCTTTGGAAGGAAATCATTATGTGGAGTCCACGCTAAAAGAGTGAGAAATAAAGCTCCCCTTTTTAAGGTGAACTATCAACATGAATTATTTTGAATTCTTCTGCCAGGAAATTTGTTATTCTCCTGCATTTATCTACTTATTTAATCAATCATTTATTTATATCATTATGTACTCATGGATAGTTATTTTATATCTTCGATTATAAATATTTATTTATTTTGTTGCTTATATTCCCTCTTTGGCCATTGAGAACACTTAGAGTTGATTTCTGCATCCCTTTGACATACTGCCATCACTGGGAGTTTTTGTTTGTTTGTTTATCTTTTGAGCATTTCCTTAACTGTGATTCAGGTTCATCTTTTAAATTATTTCTCACCCAGTTCTAGAATCAATCATTTCTGGATCCTTTGATTGGAAAATGATACTAGAAACTATGATCTGGGTTCCTCTAGGTATGCTCATTGCTGCTGGGATAATCACTGCTTCAAGAACCTCTCAGCTGATAGAGCAATATCCACATATCTGTATTTCTACATGTATATAGATATATATATATTATACATGTACATATATAGAATCAGTTACATATACATATAATATATATTATATATACATATAGCATTTATAATATATATACATCAATTACATGTAGAAATATATAGAAATATATATGTATTTTATGTAGAAATACTTATGAGCTACATTTATAGTTCATACTAATGTCTCCAACTCTAATTTATTTCCACACAGATCATTCTAGACTTTTCCCCTTGCTTGTCTGTAACCTCCCATCCAACAGTCAGAATTCTGGCTCCCACCATCTGCCATCCATTTACACAGCTGTTTAATTCCAATATACATATATAGAGGTTTCACAATTGTTAACCCATATTTCCATGTGAAACAGCCCTATCAACTAAAATGTAATGCCTATGTACCATTCCTTTTGTCTTTAGTCTTAGATTCTGTTCATTCCTCAAGTTACTTACATTGGTACCTTATTCTTCCACTCTTCTAAAGATTTATAAAATCAAAAAATAGCAAAAAAGCTACAATAACAAAATAAAAACAATTCATAATGCCATTTTCATCTCATCAGATTAACATGAATTCCTTAATATCATCAAATATTTATTCAATATTAATTTTTTTTCCATTATTTTATAAATGTTTTACTTTATTGTTAGGTTGTTTGAGTCACAATATAAACAAGTGTGACCTATTGAATTTGGCTGATATAACTCATAAGTTTCTTTTAATCTTTAGGTTTTTTTTGTTTTCATTTTTATCTTGCCATTTATATTTTGAAGAAATGGTTTGTCCTACAAAATTTTCCACATTCTTTGCTATTATTTAACATCTTTCTTTATTCTCTGCATTTTCTATATCTGGTATTCCTTTTATGTGTGCTTCCTGTAATCTTGTATTTAGATCCAAAAGCCTAAGCCAATTTGATGAAAGGGGGAGGATAATATTTCATAGGTAGTATCATGTATTTGTGACATTATGTAAAAAAGCACATAGTGTCTACCTATGTCTCTTTAACTAATGATTTAAGATTGTCAGTCTGACTTTTTAAATAAAGTTATCCATATGCCTTTTACCTAAAGGTTTTAGCAACCATTTATGATTCTTGCTTAGACCTATTATTGCATCAGGGCTTAAAAAATGGAGATACCAAGAAAAAAAAAATACCTCCAACTCTAATTTATTACCACACAGATCATTCTAGACTTTTCCCCTTGCTTGTCTGTAACCTCCCATTCAACAGTCAGAATTCTGGCTGGATCCAGAAATGACTGATTCTAGAACTGGGTGAGAAATAATTTAAAAGATGAACCTGAATCACAGTTAAGGAAATGCTCAAAAGATAAACAAACAAACAAAAACTCCCAGTGATGGCAGTATGTCAAAGGGACACAGAAATGTTAGAATACAGCTAACAAGGGGGGTGAAAAATGTTTACAAGGAGAACTACAAAACACTGTTCAAAGACATAAGTGATGACAAATGGAAAAACATTCCATGCTCATGGACAGGAAAAATCAGTATCACGAAAACGGCCATACTGCCCAAAGCAGACAATCCTAAGCCAAAAGAACAAAGCTGGAGGTATAGGCTACCTGACTTCAAACTATACTACAGGGCTACAGTAATCAAAACAGGATGGTACTAGTACAAACACACACACAAAGACCAATGGAAAAGAATAGAGAACCCAGAAATAAGACTACACACCTACAGATCTTTGACAAATCTGACAAAAACAAGCAATGGGGAAAGGATTCCCTATTTAATAAGTGGTGCTGGGACTAGTCATATGCAAAACACAGAAGCTGGACCCCTTCCTTTCACAAAACACAAAAATCAACTTAAGATGGATTAAAGACTTAAATGTAAAACCCAACACTATAAAAACCCTAGAAGACAACTGAGGGAATGCCATTCTGGACATAGGAACAGACAAAGATTTCGTGATGAAAACACCAAAGCAATTGCAACAAAAGCAAAAATTGACAAATGGGATCTAAATAAACTAAAGAGCTTCTGCATAGCAAAGGAAGTTATTGACAGAGTGAAGAGACAACCTACAAAACAGGAGACAATTTTTGCTAACTATATGATATGGTTTGGCTCTGTGTCCCCACCCAAATCTTATCTTGAATTGTATTCCCACAAGTCCCACATATTGTGGGAGGAAACTGGTGGGAGATAATATGAATCCTGGAGGCCATTTTCCCCATACTGTTCTCATGGTAGTGAATAAGTCTCATGAGATCTGTTGGTTTTATCAGGGATTTCTACTTTTGTATCTTCCTCATTTTTCTCTTGCTGCTGCCAAGTAAAAAGTGCCTTTCACCTCCCCCCATGATTTTGAGGCCTCCCCAGCCATGTGGAAATGTAAGTTCAATTAACCCTCTTTTTCTTCCCAGTCTTGGGTATGTCTTTATCAGCAGCATGAAAACAGACTAATAGAGTAAATTGGTCCCAGGACTGGGGTATTGCTGAAAAGATACCTGAAAATGTGGAAGCCACTTTGGAACTGGGTAACAGGCAGAGGTTGGAACAGTTTGGAGGGCTCAGAAGAAGACAGGAAAATGTGGGAAAGTTTGGAATTTCCTAGACTTGTTGAGTCAAATGACTGTGCCCAAAATGCTGATAGATATATGGACAGTAAGGTCCAGGCTGAGGTGGTCTCAGATGGAGATGAGGAATTTGTTGGGAACTGGAGCAAAGGTGACTCTTGTTATGTTTAAGCAAAGAGATTGTGGCATTTGCCCCTGACCTAGAGATTTGTGGAACTTTAAACTTCAGAGAGATGATTTAGGGAATCTGGTGGAAGAGATTTCCAAGCAGCAAAGTATTCAACATGTGACTTGGGTGCTGTGAAAAGCATTCAGTTTTAAAAGGAAACACAAAAAGTTTGAAAAATTTGCAGCTTGACAATGGGATAGAAAAGAAAATCCCATTTTTTGAGGAGAAATCCAAGCTGGCTGCAGAAATTTGCATAAGTGACCAGGAGCCAAATGTTAATCTCCAAGACAATGGGGAAAATGTCTCTTGGGCATGCCAGCAGTCTTCTCAGCAGCCCCTCCCATCATAGGCCCGGAGGCCTAGGAGGAAAAAGTGGTTTTGTGGGCTGGACCCAGGGTCCCTGTGCTGTGTGCAGCCTAGGGACTTGGTGCCCTGCATCTCAGCCACTCACTCCAGCAATGGCTGAAAAGGGCCAACACAGGGGTTGGGCCATGGCTTCAGATGGTGCAACTCCCAAGCCTTGGCAACTTCCATATGGTGTTGAGCCTGTGGGTGCAAGAAGTCAAGAACTGAGGTTTGGGAAACTTTGCCTGGATTTCAGAAGATGTTTGCCTGGATGCCAAGGCAGAAGTTTGCTGCAGGAGTGGGGTCCTGATGGAGAACCTCTGCTGAGGCAGTGCAGAAGGCAAATGTGGGGTCAGAGCCCCCATGCAGAGTCCCTACAGGGGCACCAGCTAGTGGAACTGTGAGAAAAGGGCTACCATCCTCTAAACCCCAGAATGCTAGATCCACTGACAACTTGTACTGTGTGCATAAAAAAGTTGCAGACATTCAATGATAGCCTGTGAAAGCAGACAGGAGGGAGGCTATACCCTGCAAAGCCACAGGGGTGGAGCTGCCCCAGGCCATGGGAACTCACCTCTTGCATCAGTGTGACCTGGATATAAGACATGGAGTCAAAGGAGATCATTTTGGAGCTTTAAGATTTGACTGCCCCACTGGATTTCAGACTTGCATGGGCCCTGTAACCCCTTTGTTTTAGCTAATTTCTCCCATTTGGAATGTATTTATTTAATACCTGTACCCCTATTGTATCTAGAAAGTAACTAGCAATTACTTTGTAACTTCTAGTTACTTAGTAACTAGAAGGAGTCCCTTCTGCCTATGAGTCCATAAAATCAAAAGTCTGATCTGAGACAAAGCCTTGTCTCAGATCAGACTTTGGACTGTGGACTTTTGGGTTAATGCTGAAATGAATCAAGACTTTGGGGGGCTGTTGGGAAGGCATGATTGGTTTTGAAATGTGAGGACAAAAGATTTGGAGAGGCCAGAACAGAATGATATGATTTGTCTCTGTGTTCCCACCCAATTCTCATCTTGAATTATACTCCCATAATTTCCATATGTTGTGGGAGGGACCTGGTGGAAGATAATCTGAATCATGGGAGTGGTTTCCCCCATACTGTTCTCATTGTAGGGAATAAGTCTCACGAAATCTGATGGTTTTATCAGGGGTTTCTGCTTTTGCATCTTCCTCATTTTTCCCTTACTGCTGCCATGTAAGAAGTACCTTTCTCCTCCTACCATGATTCTGAAGCCTCCCCAGCCATACAAAACTTTAAGTCCAATTAAACCTCTTTTTCTTCTCAGTCTTTATCAGCAGCATGAAAACGGACTAATCCACTATGCATCTGACAAAGGTCTAATAAATCCAGCATCTCTAAGGAACTTAAATTTACTAGAAAAATACAACCCCATTAAAAAGTGGAAAAGGACATTATCAGACACTTTTCAAAAGAAGACATATATGTGGCCAACCAGCATATGAAAAAAAGCTCAACATGACTAATCATTAAAGAAATGCAAATCAAAACAGTAATGAGATGCCGTCTCACATCAGTTAGAATGGCTACTATTAAAAAGTCAAAAAACAATAGATGCTGGAGAGGTTGCAGAGAAAAAGGAACTTACACTGCTGGTGGGAGTGTAAATTAGTTCAATCATTGTGGAAAACAGTGTGGCAATTCCACGAAGATCTAAAAACAGAAATACCATTTAACTCAGCAATCCTGTTACTGGGTACATACCCAAAGGAATATAAATGATAAATATAAATTATAAAGGAATATAAATTTAAATAATAAATATAAATTAAAATATAAATTATAAAGACACATACATATGTTCATTGTAGCACTATTCACAATAGCAAACCATGGAATCAACCTAAATGCTTACCAATGGTAGACTGGATAAAAAAATGTGGTACATATACATCATAGAATACAGACATAAAAAGAATTACATGGATAGAGCTGCAGGCCATTATCCTTAGCAAACTAATGCAGGAAGAGAAAATAAATTACCTCAGTTCTCACTTATATGGAAGCTAAATGATGAGAACAAGGGACACATAGCAGGGAACAATAAACATTGGGGCCTATCAGAGGGTGGAGATTGGGAGGAGAGAGACAATCGGGAAAAATTAACAATGGGTACCAGGCTTAATACCTGAGTGATGAAATAATCTGTATGACAGACCCCCATGACAAAAGCTTACCTAGATAATGAACTTGCTCATATGCCCCTGAACTTAAAAGTTAAATTTAAAAAATGGTGATATTCTAATTTTGTCATTTTTAGGTATTTACGACCTGCAATTCTTTTATAAAGAACGTTACCTATTCAACTATTTGGCTTCCATGAAAAATAATTTGTATAGGAAGACTTGATTTTTCTCTTTATATTTTAGTTTTCAGTATAATAATTTGACATTCTGATGTTCCTTAAAGGCAATTAGTTTTTCAGTATTTTTAAGTATCATTATGAACTCATGGATTTTATTCTAATTTTATATGTTTCATGTGAGCCCAGTTCTGAAGATTCATGTGTCCATCTGGAGACCTCCAAGAAGAATGTAATTGGGTTCCTCTGGTTCTTGCCTGCTTCACTGTGGATGGGAAGAGGTGACAAACCTCAGTCTCCCTTTGGGACCGTCCAAGGGTAGGCAACCACCTTCACCTTCACGCAGATTGAGGAGACACTGGACTTTTTACCCATTTTCTTAAATCTTCAATATTAATGTTGTGTTTACACTGATGAGAACAAGAGTTAATGCCCTACCCTCTGCTGGGCTGTTTGTATTGAGTTGCAATGTGACCAGAGGAAGCTGCATTTAATAAATGAAAGTACAGACTGTTTCTTCCCCATTCCTCTCACCTCCAAAAAAAAAAAATAAAAAAAATTATTTGTATATGTTTCAGTCAATTGCTATTATTATTATTAATCTTGATCATCAAGTTTTCTTTCTTCCCCCCCCCCGCCCCCACAGGACTCTTCAATCCGCAATGAAAACTTAAACCCAGCAGCCTTTAACAGTTTCTTTGCTGTCTGGTTCCTAGTTTACTTTGCACATTTCCTGCCTCAGACCTGAAATGAGGCATTTTTTAAGGATCCCTGGTTCCTATTAGAGACTACAATTTGGGTTCTAGGATAGTATGTTGTTCCTACGCTGATCATGATGTTTAGGTCTTTTCCACGCTAGAGTTACAAAATGTATGTTTTAAAAGGAAAAACACATCATGAGTTTATACTAATATTTCCAATTTGAATTTTGTATCACACGCTTTTTAGTCAGCTTCTATTTTATAATGGTATTTCTTATGCTGAAAAATCTTGATTTCAAGTGACAATAACCTAATTTATTGTTTCAAAGGAGACAGATACAAAAGAAAACCTACTCCATTATTCCATTTACACAAAGTTCAAAAAACAGGCAACAGAAACTTGTAGTAGGCAGATTAATGCTTAGGAGGAGACATTATTAAAAAAAGCCAACAGTGATTGCCATAGTCAGGATAGTAGCTACATTTAGAGGAAGAGAGGAGACTGTGATGAGAAGCAGCACTTGAGTTTTGGGTATTTTCGCAGTGTGTTGCTTGTTTACCCAGGTGGTAATTACATGGGTATCCATATTATAATATTTCTGTTTTTTTTGATATGGGGTTCCCTAGGCTGGTCTTTAATTCCTGGTGTCAAATGATCCCCCTGCCTCAGCCTCCTGAGTAGCTAGGATTACAGGTCCATGCCACCATGTCTGGCTTATAATAGTGCTTAAATACCTCATTTATGTTTTATGACTTTTTCTCTCTGTGCTGTTGAGGAAGGAGGAGGGAATCAACTCTGGAGGTGGGGCCTGGACCACTGGACCAAACTGAAGACTAGCTAAAACAGGCAGGGGCCAGAAGTACCTTTCCATAACACACCCCCATCAGTTTACCATTGCCATGACAACACCGGGAAGTTACTGTCCATTTGCAAGACAATGACCCAACTCAGAAGTTACCACCCTTTTTCTAGAAATTTCTGCATGATCTGCCCCTTACTTTGCATGTAATTAAAAGTGGATATAAATATGACTGCAGAACTGCCCTGAGCTGCTGCTGTCAGCACACTGCCTGTTGGGTAGCCCTGCTCTGCAGGAGCAACCATGGAGCTGTACCGCCACTGCGTCAATACAGCTGCTTTCTTCTAATCATCCGCTTGCCCTTGAATTCTTTCCTGAGCAAAGCCAAGAACCCTCCCTGGCTAAGTTCCAATTTGGGACTTGCCTGACCCGTATCACTATATTTCTCAATTCAAAAAATAAAGTAACAAAACCAAACCAAAAAACAAACAGATGGAGAAAACAATGCCTCCTGATTTCTTCCAAGAAGTTGTAGCTGAGGTAGTCTTTCTCCTCTGCTGACGTGAGCCTCCAGGCCCAAAACAGGTGCAGAATTGAATTGAAAGATGATAACAGTAATTGGTGAAGAGAAAGCATTTTTGCAGCCTGAGAGACATAATTGGTTCATCATTTATTCATTCATTCATTCAATAAATCTTCATTGAGGTCTCCCTGTGTGCAAGGCACTGGTCTAGGCACAGGGAGTACAGAGACAAGTAAGTTAGGATGTTGCCTGTGAGAAGAGAGTGGTGGGGCTTTAGATGATAATACTCATCTAAATCAACCCATACAATATGGAGTGAGGATGCTATGACACATGTTTTTACCAAATAAATTGGGGGAAATGCGTAATAATTCAGCGAAACATAATAAACACTCTAGCTTTGTTTTGTTTTTTAAATCAGAAAAGGATATTATACAGGAAATGAAGAGTTCAGAAAAATATTTGCTGAGTTTTAGAGGAAAAGCTGTCAACATTTAAAACCTGTTTTCTACTTTGAACCCTTAAAAAATGAAAATAGGATCTCGAGTTCTAGAAAATGAAGAAACATTGTTTGCAGGTATAGTTCAGTATACTGTGGAAGGTTCTCTATGGAGATAGGCACAATCTGTTGTATTTAGCTTACAAGTGCCCAGAGTGACTAATATATAATTACTTAACAGAGCTTGCTGCTTCCTGACTTCCAGTGTACCCACCCTGCCCATGTATGAACATTTCATCTATGAAAACCTTACCTTCACAGACCTGTGATCCTCCCTTGAGATCCCACCACCTGACCCTACCTGAGAGTTCAGCTGGTAACTCAGGGACCAGCCCCTTCCTATCACAATAAGCAACTCAGACCCCACCCAATCCATCCCCACCAAGACTCATACATGCTGTCCAGCTGACCATGTAGGGGCTGAGGAGTTGGAGAACCCCATTCCAATTCTGCTGACACCTGACCGTTTCTCCCAGGGCCGCCTGAGATTGGACCCACCTAACTAGCCGGTATCACCACGACCAAGTCACCCCTGCACAGGCCCAAAGGTGGAGGTCCCCTAACCCCTTTACACAAAGATGTAGCACTATCACATTGGAGAATGGTGAGCCACAGTGCCATCTGTATTAATTAGGCTGAGTGTTGAAGTTCTGCCCCAAAACCACTGCCACAAAGAGTCACAAATTAAGCAACCCCCAAGGCTCTCAAGTACATTGTGGTTCAGAAAAAGGCTATAGTGTACATCTGATCTAGAGGTCATGAGCTCTGGAACAGAGATGTGATAGGGCAACCGTTCAAATTCCTAAATATCTAGGATGGGGCGGTGCCCCCTGTATGTTTGGTAGAATTCATCAGTGAATCTGTCTGGTCCCAGCGTTTTGTTTTTTTTTTTGGGTTGGTAAGTTTTTTTTTATTGCTGATTCAATTTCAGAACTCAATTTTGGTCTGTTAGGGGTTTCAATTTCTTCCTGGTTCAATCTTGGGAGGTTACAAGTGTCAAGAAGTTTATTCATTTCCTCTAGATTTTCTAGTTTGTGGGCCCAGAGAAGAATTGATACCAATTCTCTTGAAACTGTTCCAAAATGTTGAGGAAAAGGAACTTCTCCCTAACTTATTCTATAAAGCCAATTACCACCACGATACTAAAATCTGGCAAAGATACATCAAAAAAGAAGACTATAGGCCAATATTCTTGATGAACATAGATGCAAAAAGTCATCAATAAAATACTAGCAAACTGAATTCAGCAACACACAAAAAAGTTATTTCAATATGATCAAGTAGTCTTTATTCCTGGGATACAAGGTTGGTTCAACATACCACAGTCAATAAATGTGATTCACCACATAAACAGAACTAAAACCAAAAACCATATGATTATCTCAACAGATACAGAAAAAGTTTTTAATAAAATCCAACATTCCTTTATAATAAACACCCTCAGCAAACTCAGCATATAAGAAATATACCTGAAAATAATAAAAGCCATTCGTGACAAACCCACAGGCAACATCATTCTGAACAGGCAAAAGCTAGCCTCATTCCCCTTAAGACGTGGAACAAAACAAGGATGCTCACTTTCACCACTCCTATTCAGCATTGGTCTAGAAGTTCTAGCCAGGGCAATCGGGCAAGAGAAAGAAAGAAAAGACATCCACAATTAGGAAAGAAGAAGTCAAATTATCTCATTTCACTGATGATGTGATTCTATACCTAGAAAACCCTAAAGACTTCACCAAAAGCCTCCTAAAACTGATAAATGACTTGTAAAGTTTCAGGATACAAAATTGATTTGCAAAATCAATAACATTTCTATACAGCAATAATGTTCAAGCTGAGTGCCAAATCAAGAACACAATCTCATTTACCATAGCCACTAAAAAATAAAATAAAATACCTAAGAATACATTGAATCAAGGAGGTGAAAGATCTCTGCAAGGGAAATTACAAAACACTGCTGAAAGAAATCGTAGATGACACAAAGAAATAGAAAAACATCCCATGCTTGTGAATTGGAAAAATCATTGTTGTTAAAATGGCCATATTGTCCAAAGCAATCTACAGATTCAATGCTATTCCTATCAAACTACTAATAACATTTTTCACAGAATTAGAAAAACAATTTTAAAATTTATATGAAACTAAAAAAGAGCCTAAATAGTGAAAGCAATCCTAAGCAAAAGGAAGAAAGTTTGAGGTATCACATTACTGGACTTCAAACTATACTATAAATCTACAGTAACAAAAACAGCATGTACCGGTATAAAAACAGACACATAGATGAATGGAACAGAATAGAGAACCCAGAAATAAAACCACATACCTACAGTCATTTGATATTTGACAAAACTGACAAAACTAAGCAATGGGGGAAAGGACTCGTGGTTCAATAAATTATGCTGGGATAACTGGCTTAGTCATATGCCAAAGAATGAAAGTAGACCCCTATCTTTCACCATATATAAAAATTAACTCAAGATTAATCAAAGTTTTAATGTAAGACCTCAAACTATAAAAATCTTAGAAGAAATCAAAGTTTTAATGTAAGATCTCAAACTATAAAAATCTTAGAAGAAAACATAGGAAATGCCATTGTGCACATCTTTGTTGGCAAAGAATTTATGGCTAAGACCTTAAAAGCAGTCACACCAAAAACAAAAATTGACAAGTCAGATCTAATTAAACTAAATTACTTCTGCACAGCAAAATAAACTGTCACAGAGTAAAAAGACACCCTACAGAATAGGAGAAAATGTTCACAAACTATGCATCCCAACAAAGGTCTAATATGTAGAATCTATAAGGAACTTAAATCAACATATAAAAACAAACCCATTCAAAAGTGGGCAAATAATATGAGCAGACACTTCTCAAAAGAAGACATACAAGCAGCCAACAAACATGAAAGAATGCTCTATATCACAAATCATCAGAGAAATGCAAATCAAAACTGTAGTGAAATACCATCTCACACCTGTCAGAGTGTCTATTACTAAAAAGTCAAAAAACAGTAGATGCTGGTGAGTCTATGAAGAAAATGGAATGCTTATACTCTGTTGGTGGAAATGTAAATTAGTCAGCCACTGTGGAGAACAGTTTGGAAATATCTCAAAATGTAATATAGAACTAATCATTCAATCCAGCAATCCCATTACTGGGTTTGTACTCAAAGGAAAATAAATAATTCTACCAAATAGACACATAAATACCTTTGTTCACCACAGGACTATTCACAATAGCAAAGACATGAGATCAACCCCAGTGCCCATCCACAGTGGGTTGGACAAAGAAAATGTAGTGCATATACATCTTAGAATACTACACAGCCCCAAAACAGAATGAAATAATGTTCTTTGGAGCAACATGAATGTAGTTGGAAGCCATTCTCCTAAGTGAACTAAGGTTGGAACAGAAAACCAAATACTGCACATTCTCATCTATAAGTGGGACCTAAACTTTGTGTACACATGGACACAAAGATGTGACTAATAGACACTGAGGACCACAAAAGTGGGGAGGAAGGGAGGAAAGCAAGGGCTGAAAAACTTCCTACTGGGTACTATGCTCACTACCTGGGTGATGGGATGAGTCATACCTTAAACCTCAGCATCATGCAACATGTAATAAACCTGCACAGGTACCCCCTGAATGTAAAATAAAAGTCAAAATTAAACAAAATAAAACAAAAACATTGTAAATAGAGTATCTCTGTCTTAAGTTGCAATGGGAGGACCAGTTTATATCTCTGATGATAAAGAAAATGGGAAGAAACAAGGCAAGTTATGAAGCAGAAAAAAGAATCCCATTTTTACTTTAAATGCAAAAAGAACAGCAAAGTCATAACTGCCAATATTTTGCTTTGTCTTTTTCTAACCATAAAGATAAAGCTAAGTCTACTTTAATCTTCACCACACCCCCTACACTGTCATCCCTCATTCCCTTCTCCTTTCCCCAGAGTAATCACTAAGATGAGTTCGTTTATATTCTTCCAATTCATTTTTTATATATAAGTAATATGCAGTAATATTTCATATTTTAAAAAATAATATTTGCACATATTTTCTATCTTGCATTTTCCCTTCAACATCAAATTTTGAATCCATGTTAATATATGTGGATTCAGTTTTGTTTCAACGGCTTCATGATGTTTCCTAATGACTATTCCACGTTTCATTAATGTGATCCCCTATTGATGGCATTTAAGTAGTTTACAATTTTTGTGCTGTCATTAAAACAACAATATAATGAGCTTCTGTTGTTTTCAATGCTGTTTGAAACTTATATTTTAGGGAAGCTAAGATAATACATTTATTTTAAAAAGTATCTTTTCACCCCTTGGTTTTTTCTTATAAGACTTTTGCTTAACAATCACATGGTCATTTACCTAAAAACTAAAAATAGTTTTTAAATGATCAAACAAAAGAGATAGTTTAGATAAACAGGCTTTTTGCAAATTCTCCATTCCTTTTGACTCTATGAAGTCAGGAAGACAGAAAGGATTTATCAGTGTTACTAACTAATTGCAGACCCTTAGCTTTCAAATTACATCACTGTGTATTTGCTTTAATAGTACCTACTGGGGCGCATATCAAAAAGCAGCTACATGAAGCCCTTTCCCTCATTTGGACTTTGTTCATTTGTATCATTTGCTTATGCTCAAGCCCAGTTTATTACTCCCTGACGATTTCCCTGGCAGTACAGAAATCAATGTTGGAGCACAGTATCTAAAGTGTGACTATTATCCTTAGTGACTGCCTGGTATTGTCCTTAACAAGAGTATAAGTTAATCACTCGATGGCTTGCTTTATACAGAGACACGAGTTTATGCAGAGATACAATTCCAATAGGAATGAAAATGAGTCATAGTAGTCAATTAGCTTTTGGTGATGATGAGTCACGGGAACCAAAACATTTTGCAAAGTGCTTGGCAGGTGACCAAATGCTCTAGCTTGAGCTACCGAGATGTGACATTTTAGAAAATGGGAAGAAAATCATCATATCTTAGTATCTTCTCATGAAAGATGTTTGTCAGTTGCCTAGAGGGACACTTTCATTCTTGCACATACTGCTCCCTAGACTTGGAACACCTACTCTAATGCCACCCCCTCTTATTGGCAAATTCCTATTATTCAGCACCCATCTCAGACCTGAAGCATTTCCTGAGGCATGATTACTCACTCCCATCTCTGAGCCCATAGCTGCTGGTTTCTCCTGTTATTAAACCACCTATCAAGTGATATTGCAATTTACCTGTTCCTATGTTTACCTTTTCTCCCCTTCTCTGGAATAAAAACCCTATCTTGGTTGCCATTATATACTTAGTAAATGACACATAACAGGGCTCAATTCATTTTTGCTTCTTTGTTAAATGGATGTGTTTCTATTTATGTGGGCATTATGAGATACTAACAATTATAAAAACGGTAATTGCTAACATTTACTGAGTGCGTCTTACGTACTAGGCACTGTCTGAAGTGCCTTCGGTGTATTAACTCATTTAACTCTTCCAGCATCATCCAGGAGGTAAGTTCTACAATCCTCTTCCGAGATAAGAAAACTGAAACACAGCGAGTTTAAGTAACTTGTTCTAAGTCACACAGCTACTTGGTGGTAGAGTTAGGAATTGTACTCAAGCAGTCTGACATCCAAAGCTACATATTTATGCAATGTGCTATGTGGCATCTATTTCTTTCCTTAAGAAAAGAATCTAAAGACAATTTTAATGGGACAGAATAAACTTATTTTACATAGAAAAATAAAAATTGCCATCACCAAAAGACAGTGTCTCAAGATTAACCTGAAAGCTATTTTTGAATGAGGTAGAGCTGTACCTTTTTGCCTGAAGGGAAGCCTATGATGCATAGTTAAGAAAACAGAACAGTAGAATAATTTTGTAGGGATATTTTGTGAATGAGAAGAAAATAGTAGAAGGTATATACAGCTTACACTCCTTCCTTTTACATCTTTCTCCTTGATTACAAAACATACAGCTGTGGATCAGGATGTAAATATCAGTTACAGTGTGGAAGGGCACTAAAGTGGGAGGTGTTATAATTTTTTTTTTGGCATTAATTCACCGTCACTCTGAGTATTGGAACATGTCACTCTGAATATTGGAGGAGGACTTTAATAAAGAAAAACTTATTGAAGACTAATAAAATGAGATTCTAGGGAGAAATCCCAGAGAAAGTGACTCTCCAAGTCACACCTGGAGCAAGTAGGCAAAGTCAGCTTCATTCAAAGCAGTTTCCACGACACCCTCATATGAGAAGCAGTAGCTTCATTCTTAACAGGAAGCGCTGTAAGAAATGAGGAAGCTGGAGGACTAGGCCTAGTGGTGCATTCCATACTCACTTATGTGCTTGCTTCGCCCCACTTGTCCCTCAGGCCCTGGCAACTTGCTCGCTGCCCCCACCTGCCATCTCAGCAAGTCCTGGGTGAGGACCTCCTCAGTCATCCACATCTAATCAAGCATCTCACAAAGGCTTTGGCTCCTGCTGCCATGTCTGAATTCAGAGGAAGGGCTTGCTGCAAGAAAGGGAATCTGGCTTCCCCAGCAGCGGCCCCAAGGGACTGGAACATAATCTGGAAGTACCAGGGAGGTCACACTCTGTGCCGCAGGCTTAGCAGCAAATAGAAAAGACCCAGAGCATCAACCTGTCTCTCAGCCTCCCTTGAACACGTCTTCTGAGGCCCACCACTTCCACATGGCCTTTGCAGAGATGTCCATTGACCAGGCAGCTGACTAGGTGTTCTCATGATGCTATAGCTTCTCTGTAATGCACTTCCTTGTCTTTGCTTTCTCTCCTTCGCTGCTCCCTTCCCATTTTTCTCTAAATCTTGCTATCCTGGGAACAGGAGCTAGTAGCCCCAGAGGGAGAACTTTGGAAGCCAGTGCCTAAATTCCTCCAGGCTTCACCTGGTTTGTCTTTTTTTCCTTGCAAGGCTGGCTGTGTATCTTATGCTTTGATAAACCATAGCTGGGATCACTTTGCCTCCGAGCCCTGTGAGTCCTTCTAGTGAGTCCTAAATGTGTGGGTGGTAGTTGTAAGGTATCCCAAACACCATCTACTAAATTTTTAATGCCTAGTAGTTTAACTTGAGTGTTTTAAAATATCGTCCAGCTGGGCATGATGACTCAGGCCTGTGATTCCAGCATTTTGGGAGGCTGAGGTAGGCAGATTACTTGAGGTGAGGAGTTTGAGACCAGCCTGGCCAACATGCTAAAACCCCGTCTGTACTAAAAATAAAAAATAAAAAAATTAGCTGGGCATGGAAGGCATGTGCCTGTAATTCCAGCTACTCAGGAGGCTGAGGCAGGAGGATTGCTTGAGCCCAGGAGGTGGAGGTTGCAGTGAGGCAAGATCATGCTGCTACACTCTAACCTGGGTGACAGAGCAAGACTCTGCCTCAAAACAAATAAATAAAATAAAAGAAAATACTATTCAAGTCTCTTTTTAACAGGCTCAAATTTTTCTCCACTTTCTTGAGCATATGGAATATATTTGTTAGAATTGTTTTAATGTCCATGTCTACCAATTCTATACTGTGTGTCATTTCTGGGATTGTTTCTCTTGAATGATTTTTTTTACTTCTCATAAGATGTTGTATTTTCCTGCCTTTTGGCATATCTAGTAAATTTTGATTGGATGCCAGACATGATGAATTTTACTTTGTTACATTTAGGAGGAATAATCCTTTAAATATTCTTAGGCCTTTCTTTTTGGTTGGCAATTAAGTTACTTGGAACTAGTCTGACACTCTTGAAAGTCTTGCTTTTAAGCCTTTTAGGCACAAACAGAGCAGACTGTGGTTCCAGTACTGAGGCCAGTCCTCTTCTGTGTTCTCCATCTGATGCACTGTATATTATGAGGTTTTCCCACTTCGGCTGGTGGGAACACAAAGTGCTCCCAGCCCTTTGTGAGTCCCAGGAATTGTCCTGCCTGTTCCTTTCAGGTGGTTCTCTCCTCAGTCTCAGGTATCAAGACTCAAGGGAAACTCAGGAAATCTCCAGAAATTTCTCTCTATGCAGCTTCCTTCTCTCCTGTCTGGTACTCTCCTCCTGCAACTTCTAGAGGCATTGACCTCCCCAGATTCTCAACTCTACCTCCTCAAATCAGGGAGAATGCTGGGCTTTGCTTGTGTTCTTCCCTGTCCTGAGGCCTGGAAATCAGACAGTGAGTAAGGTACTCCCAGTGCTCACCTTGCGTTTGTCTTCTCCAAGGGATCACTGTTCTCTACTACCTATTGTCCAATGTCTATAAATCATTGTTTTATGAACATGTTAATGAACATGCATTTTGTTCACTTCTTTTTTGTTATTTAAGCTGGGAGGGTAAACCCGGTCATGGTCAGAAGTGAATGTCTATACTTCCACGCTATTCTTTGAAACATTAAAGGTCTAGATTTCTTGTAATTAGGGTCGATGCTTGGCACATAGGAGGTAGTTAAACGTTATCTGTTGAATAACAAAATAAACGAATAACTGGTATTCTTAACCTTCCTGTAAACTTAAAGATATGGTATTATTTTCTTTTATTCACCAGACTAGACACTACTAAAGCTTTGAAAAACTGTTTTGAGATTTATGTAGGCTTGGTTAAAAATTCCTGCCTGGCCATAGCAGCTGTCTGATCCTGCATCTTTTCCCTTCCTAGAATGACATGAACCATGTAAGGTAGGCATGAGAGTTAAAGGAGACGGGGTGTATGCAAAGAACATAGTAAGTTCTCAGTGAAAATGGGAGCTTTTCTTGTTCTTGGTGTGCTGAAATAATGTCCATACATTGATACAGAGTTTTAACAATTTGTGTGCTTTCTATAAATATCTATCTTATATAATCCTAACAAATTCCCCCCAAATCATCAGTTTTGTCACAAAGCAAATTAAAATCCACAGAATCTTCCAGAATAAGAAAAACAGGCTAAAATTTGAATATTTGGAGACTTGAGAGCTTTTTGAGGGGACCAGGTGCAGTTCCTATGTATCCCTGAGTAGTTTTAGAGACATTTGAGTGAATAATTTCAGGTTTTAGTTTCCTCCAAGCAGTTATTCAAACTAGCCAATTACATCCTCGTGTGGGAACTAGGAGGCACCACGCCCTCTTGATACTACAAAGCCTGCCTCCCACAGGCCCTGGTTCATTCTGTTCCCGACTCCAACCTCTGTGTGGTCCTGATGGTGTGCTGGGTCTCCTTCCCCTAGGCTGGGGTATATGTGACTAATGAATTGCTGTTGGTCTCATCTGTCTAGTGCTTAGTGTCATCCATCTTCCTAAGCCTAGGGGGGAATCTCTCTGTCACCAATAGGCTGAATAGGAACCCATTCAAACCCACTATACTCCTACTTGCACTGCTGTTCCTGCCCTTTCAGTTCCTGCAGTGAAATGTCAAGGCAGTGCCTCCAGATTCACTCCATTGAACACAAAATTTAGGTTAAACAGTGTGAAGGGGGAAAGCGTAGGAAGAAATACGGCACTTAAAAATGTGCTTGCTAATGCTTTGAAAACCCTGTAAGTTTGAAGATGGGTTCCTGTAGCAGATCAGGGAGGATGGAATAAGAACTGAGACCTAGCTTCTCTTGCTCTGGCTTTTCCACATGTTGGGAAAGGATAACCTGAAGTGTGGCAGATAGGATGTTCTTCCTCTTCACTCTATTCTTCTTTTCATTCCCACCCACTGGTGGAAGAAATCCTTAAACCCCATTATATATCCAAGTTATGCTGTGAGATGTGGTCAGTAATTAGGAAGAAGACACCTTGCTTGTTTAATGACCTCTTTGGTCAAGGCTCCCAGTAGGAATATTGGATTCCACTGTTACATCTCAAAATAGAATGAGGAGCAATGGCCTGGTAGTCTTGGAGAGGTAGTAGGTAGGAAGAATGGAGACAGAGTCTTTGGGTGAGAAAAGAGAAGGAAAAGAAGTATTAGTACAGCATCTATCCTATTGGAACTAATATATTTAGGGATATAAAATATAATTTCTACCAAACATATAAATAGTAAGAAAATAATTAAATTTAAAAATATGATGTTTCTGTCTGTAGTTTATTTCCCCAGAAAATTCCTAGTTTTAGAGACATTTGAGTGAATAATTTCAGTTAAAGGGAGAATTTTAGATGAATCTGGGAACTTTTCATAGACAGCTGAATTTATAGTTTTCCTGCTAGCTGGTAAGAAGTATAATTGTCTCAGCTGGCAAAGATTTCCTTTCACCTTGACTAAGAATTGTCTTTCCTAAGAGACTGAGAGAATTCTACTAATACTCATTGAACAATCTGGGAACCATACAATAATACACCAGCTCTATGCCAAGCACTTGCTTACATGTGTTAACCCATTTAACCACCATAAAACCCTATAAGATAGGTGCCGTCACTGGCTGTTACTTAACCTCCCTGGGCCCCATCTATAAAATTGGTGGAGTCACAGTACTTATCCCATAGAAGTTCTTGTGAAAATGAAGTGACAGAATCAATGTAAAGCACTCACCCCAATTTCTAGTACATATTAATTACTGAAAACATGAGCAATAAAATGCTACACTAATTTTATTACTGACTATTCACAGGAAGTGTTTACAGATGTTGAAAATATTTGAAATTCATTTATTTATTTTTGAGACAGAGTTTCACTCTGTTGCCCAGGCTGGAGTGCAGTGGTGTGATCTTGGCTCACTGCAACATCTACCTCCCAGGTTTAAGTGATTACTCTCCCAGCCTCCCAAGTAGCTGGGATTACAGGCATGTACCACCACACCTGGCTAATTTTGTATTTTTAGTAGAGACAGGGTTTTGCCATGTTGGCCAGGCTGGTTTTGAACCCCTGACCTCAGGTGATCTACCCACCTCAGCCTCCCAAAGTCCTGGGATTGAAGGCATGAGACACCATCCCAGCAATATCTAACATTTTTAAACACTCAAAATGTTAAACATTTCATCACTGGGCCATGATTTGAGTGCAAGCTTGGATCAGTACCTGTTACAGCTAGGCCATCTCTCAGATCACAAAGGTGTGCTGTGTATATGGGCTAGCACAGTGGTTAAGACAAGGACTATGGAGCCAGATTGTCGGCCACTTAGTAGCTGTGTAACGTTGGGCATTTCCTTAAACTTCCTCTACCTCAGTTTCTGGAAAATGAAGAGAACAAGTACCAACTTCAGAGGATGGTCATGAGGATGAAAGCAAGCAATGCATGTAGAATGTGCCTGGCATGCAATGAGCACTTATAAAGGGTAGTTATGACACCTTGAGGAAAAGCATTTGAGTAGATCCTAATACAAATACTAACAAGGTGTGAGACCTGGAGTTCTCGCTATTGCCATGTAGAGAAGTCTTTGACAGGAATGGGCTTGGGTGTTTAAAGAGCCAGCATATATTATTTGCAAGGCATCATGTTAGCACTTTACCCATGTTATTTAATCTTCATACTAATGCTGTATGATAAGTATTATTGTTCCTATTGTACAGATGAGGAAACTGAGGTACAGAGAGGTTAAGCACCCATTCCCCCAAGCAGTCAGCGTGACTCATTACAATGAAGGGTCATACAAATGTGGCTTAGGGTACAGGGTACAGAGCTCACTCAACGATAGTGTTCACATGCTCAATGCTGGGCCGTGGATCAGGAGGCAGCAGCCTGGTCTCGGAGGGGCAGATGGCATGCTAAGCCCTTGCAGTCATTTATTTGTTAGCAGAGGGGGCCAGATGTGGTAGTGAGAGTCTGTGGGCACATTTCTTACCCCTTTGCCAAGAAGCCACTGTCTCAAGAGGTCACCTCACTGAGCCTATTAGCTAAGGAGATGCCAGAGGAAGGCTTTCCCAAACCGTGGGTACCTGGCCTTAAGGTGAACTGAAAAAAATTAAGGGAGAAAGGGATGGATCATGTTTTGTGGAGTACATGCCTTTCAGTACAACACTGAGATGAGTCAGCGATGGCTTGTTTCTGTCCAGAAATATCCATCTTACTGCCTGTCTATATACCTCTCCTTTTCCAGAGTTTCCTGTTACAAAGGGAAGGACACAGGGGCCATGTTTAACTATCTTCAGTTAACCCCACACAGTAGCTGCTTTATGTATATTTGTTGAAAAGATCAAATTTAATGTCATCCAGCTGAGGACAAGAAAGGTAACAAGAATGAGAAACTAAATGGTGTGTGTGGTTAGGGATGGGTGGTGTCAGAGAAAGGATGGGGATGGGGAAAGAGGAAATCTGAGAGGGAAATTCCTGGAGCACCAAAGACAATCCTGCTGGCTTCTAATTTCTCTTAAGCAGCCTTGGTAATGGCATTCAGGAAGACCTCGTGATTTTTTGGCATGTGAGTTGTACGATACTGACTTTAGAAGAGAACATACATGAGTACTGTTTCTTTCATCTTTAAAAACACTTTACTTTCTATTCAGCAGCTGTCTTACTGCAATTTAATACCCATCAGTCAAGTAGACATTAAGTGGTTTCTTATATAATAAATACTTACAGAGTTCTGACTTTGCAAGCATCTCTGAAAAGCATTCTATTCCAAGTTCTTTGAAATTTTCTTTTGGCTACATCAAGTATATACAGATATGTCCAGAGACAGAAATTTTTCCCGTGCAAATTAACTTCACAGTCACAAAGTCAGAACAAAAAATAATTCTCAAAATTCACTACTGAAAGCCCCCTGGAGGATCATCACTAGGTAACATGATTGGGAAATTTCTTTTTCTGTAAATTATTGTCCTCATTTAGAATAGAAATTTTAAGGACTAGTTTCCTTGATTTAAAATGTTAAATGTTCTTGATAAAAGAGTGTCCTGTCTCAAGCTGTCCTCCCACTTCTGCCTCCAGCTGGTAGAGATGGGGTTTTGCCTTATTGCCCAGGCTGGTCTCAAACTTCTGGGCTCAAGCAATCTGCCTGCCTTCACTTCCCAAAGTTCTGGGATTACAGTTGTGAGCCACTGTGCCCCATTAATACATTTTGTTCAGATTTTTTTCTGTATTCTTATCTTTGTCTCTATTGATCTACCAATTGATCAATGACCACAATCACATTTTGAGTTATCACTTTTTACTATACATTTTATTGAAGTGTTGCATATAGACAGAAAAGTGCACAAATCACAGGTATGCTAAATGTATTTCTATAAGCTGAACACACTTGTGTGCCTAATAACCCAGTTCAGCACTGGTATGTATCTCCTCTGAATTTACTTATATCTCAAGGCCCTTTCTTCACCTCAAGCATGTAGGATTTTCCACATTCATGCCTTGGGAAAAGGAGATGTCAGCAGATGTAGAAAAAAAGAGCTTTAGTTTTTGACAGAAATCCAAAAATAGGACAAGGGATTTGGAAGAACATGAATCAGTTTGAGCTGACATTTTGAACCTTAAGTCTGGATAAAGTATTCTTTTTGAGAGGGAAGACAGAAGACAGTAAGCAAATGGGGCACAGACATTGGTGAGTCTCCCAGAAGTGCCACTGGTCCTGCTTTAAGTTCAGAGACTCCATAAGAGAAACCATGGATATGAATTTTGATCCATATAGAAATATTTGCAAATCTTCCTACTTTGAATATGGTGAAGACCTGAACTTCTGTTCAATTCAGGCAGAGCAGCTCCCAGTGTTCCACTGATCAGTGAAATGAAACTTCCACGTCCTAATGTGCATATCACAGACATGCTGGTGACTCTGATGCAGATGGTCCTTGCTTCTCACTGGCAGACACACAAGTATAGGTTTTTGTCCATGCCATGACCATGGTACTCGTTTGCCTGTGCATCAGAATTACTTGAGGATCTTATTAAACACAGATTCCTAGGACTAGCTACTGACTTTTATCAGGCCTGGCAATCAGAATGTTCACCAACTCCCTAAGTAACTATTATGTACCAGTCTGACATCCATTGGAGGGTTAGATTTGGGATGGCTCTTCCCTATGGCCTGTGAATCATAGCGCTGTATAAGGACAAAGATTCAGTGCAGTGCTATCCAAGTGACCCAGCAGAGCCCATCTAGAAGGTGTTGATGGGAAGGGAGAAGCTCTGATGGTAAGGCCCCTTATCTGCCTTTCATTCAACCAGACAAGTCACTCCTGCTTAACAATACTTGCAGAAAGATTCCAAGGTCAAGAGAGGTTTTCAAATCATCTTCTATGCCACAATACCAACCATGATCAACCATAACTTTTGCTCTGTCATTTGTTTTATCAGCAGAAGAATTTATGTGAGGATAAGGGCACCCCCTTTGTAGGCCAAAATCCTCTCTTATTCACTAAAGAAGGGGATGATGCATCTCAGATACTGCTGATCTGTTCTTTTGAGCACCATGCCAGCATCTTTAGGTCTCCTGAGGCTTCCAGGAAATGTTGTCATGGATTAGATTATGTCCTTCGATTACAAAGTCCCCTGAGCATGGATATGGAGGCTTTTAGAATTCTGTTGTCAATTAAGGTCCAGAGAACATTTACAATTAAAAAGACCTTTAAAAGCCACAGCTGTAACAGAGCTGTGTCTATATATATATATTTTTACCCCTCTAGGGGAGCTAATTTAAAGTAAGAGCTCTAAGTGTAATAAACTATTAGAATAATATATAAGCCATTGATCATTCACGTTTATAATAAGTTCTGCTAAGCCAGCACCTGCCACCACTAATGACAGGGCATATCTTTTTGTTTAGGGCAGCTGCTGACTGAGATGAAAGTAAAACTGAGGGTCCATGTATGTCAATGGGAGTAAATGGAAAAAAATGGAAAAAGGAGAAATAAGATGGAGCAAAAATGGAGAATTTCAGACTCCCTCAAAACAATCTTCTAAATTTGATACTGAAGGATAAGTTATAGAGGATACAAAAGAACTCACAGAAACCAAGTACTTTTCATTCAAAATATGGAACTGGTCAGGCAAATTAAAGGATGAAGAGGTTATCATTCTGTCACTCAAAATCCTGGTACTGACTGTAGGGTAAGATGGTCTGTTTTATGATGCTGTAACAGAATACCGGGAACTAGGTAATATCTAATGAACAGAAATGTATTGGCTTACAGTTCTGAAGGCTGGAAAGTCCAATAAGGTGTCAGCATCTGGCCAGGGCCTTCTTGCTTCATCATCACATAGTGGAAGGCAAGAACGTGAGAGTGCAAGAGAGCAAATTCATTTTCAAAAGACTTTTAAAATAATGCCATTAATCTACCTATGAGGGCAGAGCCCTCATCACCGAAACACCTCCCATTAGGCCCCATTTGCCAATTCTGTTGTATTGGTAATTACATTTTCAACACATGAATTCTGAAGGACATGTTTATACTATAGTAGATGAGGAACATTCTAAGCTTTCAACTGGATTTAAGAAGCAAGGATAGGAAAACCAGAATCAGGTGGTGTTTTGTTTTTACATTTTCTTTTTTTCAAGTAAATGTCAGTGTTTTTGTTTTTGTTTTTTTTTTTTGAGTCTTGCTTTGTCACCCAGGCTGGAGTGCAGTGGCTCAAACATAGCTCGCTGCAGCCTTGACCTGGGCACAAGCCCCTCCGACCTTAGCCTCCTGAGCAGCTAGGACTAACCATACCCAGCTAACTTTTTGTTAGTTTTTGTCGAGGCAAAGTCTTAGCATGTTGCCCAGGCTGGTCTTGAACTCCTAAGTTCAAGTGATTCTCCCTCTTCAGCCTCTCAAAGTGCTGGGATTACAGGTGTGAACCACCATGTCAGGCTCCAAAGTGGACTTCTTATTAAAGAGTATTGTACATATACGAAAGTACTAAATCATAAATGAATGGCTAGGTGAATTTTTAAAAAGCAAACTTGTCATTTTACAAAGTGAGCAGAATATGAAAGACATGACATTCACAGTTTCTCAGAGGCCCCATTTTGCCTTCTGATCACTGCTTCCCAGGAAGGAGACTCCTATTCTAACTACTAACAAATCAAATTCATTTTGCTTAATTTTGAAGTTTATATAAATGGATCCACACATATATACTTTAAAAATCTTCTTTAGCATTACACTGTCCTTCATCCAGGTATTTGTGTGTAGCTATTTATTTTCATTACTGTATAGTGTTCCAACATATGAACACACCTCATATCCCCTATTCTGTTGTCAGACCATTTAGCTATTCTCAATTCTTTGCTATCACAGGTGATGCTGCTATAAACTTAAATATTTTAAAAATAATTTTTAACCTTCATATGATTATAAAAAGAATTCAACTATTTTTGTTAAAGGAAAAAATATAGAATAAATGGCAAAATATTTTTTAGAACTAGGAGCTACATTTCAGCAATAGCATTTTTTCTGTAAGAATATAATGAACATAATATTATTAATTTCTTTTATTGCATTTTAGGTTTTGGGGTACATGTGCAGAACATGTAAGATAGTTGCATAGGTACACACATGGCAGTGTGATTTGCTGTCTTCCTCTTCTTCACCCACATCTGGCATTTCTCCCCATGCTATCCCTCCCCAGCTCCCCCACCGCTATCCCCAGTGTGTAGTGCTCCCCTCCCTGTGTCCATGTGTTCTCATTGTTCATCACCCACTGATGAGTGAGAATATGCGGTATTTCATTTTCTGTTCTTGTGTCAGTTTGCTGAGAATGATGTTCTCCAGATTCATCCATGTCCCTACAAAGGACACGAACTCATTGCTTTTGATTGCTGCATAATATTCCATGGTGTATATGTGCCACATTTTCCCAGTCCAGTCTATCATCGATGGGCATTTGGGTTGGTTCCAGGTCTTTGCTATTGTAAACAGTGCTGCAATGAACATTCGTGTGCATGTGTCCTTATAGTAGAATGATTTATAGTCCTTTGGATATATACCCAGTAATGGGATTGCTGGGTCAAATGAAATTTCTATTTCTAGGTCTTTGAGGAATTGCCACACAGTCTTCCACAATGGTTGAACTAATTTACACTCCCACCAGCAGTGTAAAAGTGTTCCTATTTCTCCACATCCTCTCCAGCATCTGTTGTCTCCAGATTTTTTAATGATCGCCATTCTAACTGGCGTGAGATGGTATCTCAATGTAGTTTTGATTTGCATTTCTCTGATGACCAGTGATGATGAGCATTTTTTCGTATGTTTGTTGGCCTCATGTATGTCTTCTTTTGTAAAGTGTCTATTCATATCCTTTGCCCATTTTTGAATGGGCTTTTTTGTTGTTTTTCTTGTAAATCTGTTTTAGTTCTTTGTAAATTCTGGATATCAACCCTTTGTCAGATGGGTAAACTGTAAAAACTTTTTCCCATTCTGTTGGTTGCCGATTCACTCTAGTGACTGTTTCTTTTGCTGTACAGAAGCTGAGAAGCTGTGGAGTTTGATTAGGTCCCATTTGTCTATTTTGGCTTTTGTTGCCAATGCTTTTGGTGTTTTGGTCATGAAGCCCTTGCCTACTCCTATGTCTTGAATGGTTTTGCCTAGATTTTCTTCTAGGGTTTTTATGGTGCCAGGTCTTATGTTTAAGTCTTTAATCCATCTGGAGTTAATTTTACTGCAAGGTGTCAGGAAGGGGTCCAGTTTCTGCTTTCTGCACATGGCTAGCCAGTTTTCCCAACACCATTTATTAAACAGGGAATCCTTTCCCCATTGCTTGTTTTTGTCAGGTTTATCAAAGATTGTATGGTAGTGGATATGTTGTGTTGCCTCTGATGCCTCTGTTCTGTTCCATTGGTCTATATCTCTGTTTTGGTACCAGTACCATGCTGTTTTGATTACTGTAGCCTTGTAGTATAGTTTGAAGTCCGGTAGTGTGATGCCTCCTGCTGTGTTCTTTTCACTTAGAATTGACTTGGCTATGCAGGCTCTCTTTTGGTTCCATATGAAGTTCAAGGTGGTTTTTTCCAGTTCTGTGAAGAAAGTCAATGGTAGCTTGATGGGGATAGTGTTTAGTCTGTAAATTACTTTGGGCAGTATAGCCATTTTCATGATATTGATTCTTCCTAACAATGAACATGGAATGTTTCTCCATCTGTTTGTGTCCTTTCTAATTTCATTGAGCAGTGGTTTGTAGTTCTCCTTGAAGAGGTCCCTTACATTCCTTGCTAGTTTCATTTCTAGGTATTTTATTCTCTTTGTAGCAATTGTGAATGGCAGTTCATTCTTGATTTGGCTCTCTTTTAGTCTGTTATTGGTGTATAGGAATGCTTGTAATTTTTGCACATTGATTTTATATCCTGAGACTTTGCTGAAGTTGCTTATCAGTTTCAGGAGTTTTTGGGCTGAGACGATGGGGTCTTCTAGATATACTATCATGTCGTTTGCAAATAGAGACAATTTGGCTTCCTCCTTTCCTATTTGTATACCCTTTATTTCTTTTTCTTGCCTGATTGCTCTGGCGAGAACTTCCAGTGCTATATTGAATAGGAGTGGTGAGAGAGGGCATCCTTGTCTAGTGCCAGATTTCAAAGGGAATGCTTCCAGTTTTTGTCCATTCAGTATGATATTGGCTGTTGGTTTGTCATAAATAGCTTTTATTATGTTGAGATACGTTCCATCAATACCGAGTTGATTGAGGGTTTTTAGCATAAAGGGCTGTTGAATTTTGTCAAATGCCTTCTCTGTGTCGATTGGGATAATCATGTGGTTTTTGTTTTTGCTTCTGTTTATGTGGTGAATTACGTTTACAGACTTGCATATGTTGAACCAGCCTTGCATCCCCTGGATGAATCCTACTTGATCATGGTGGATAAGCTTTTTGATGTGCTGTTGCAATCGGCTTGCCAGTATTTTATTGAAGATTCTTGCATCTATGTTCATCATGGATATTGGCCTGAAGTTTTCTTTCCTTGTTGAGTCTCTACGGGGTTTTGGTATCAGGATGATGTTGGTCTCATAAAATGATTTGGGAAGGATTCCCTCTTTTTGGATTATTTGGAATTATTTTAGAAGGAATGGTAACAGTTTCTCTTTATGTGTCTGGTAGAATTTGGCTGTGAACCCATCTGGACCTGGGCTTTTTTGGTGTGGTAGGCTCTTAATTGCTGCCTCAACTTCAGACCTTGTTATTGGTCTATTCATAGTTTCAGCTTCCTCCTGGTTTAGGCTTGGGAGGACACAGGTGTCCAGGAATTTATCCATTTCTTCCAGGTTTACTAGTTTATGTGCATAGAGTTGTTTGTAATATTCTCTGATGATGGTTTGAATTTCTGTGGAATCTGTGGTGATTTCCCCTTTATCGTTTTTTATTGCATCTATTTGGTTATTCTCTCTTTTCTTTTTTATCAGTCTGGCTAGTGGTCTATTTTGTTGATCTTTTCAAAAAACCAGCTCTTGGATTTATGGATTTTTTGAAGGGTTTTTCGTGTCTCTATCTCCTTCACTTCTGCTCTGATCTTAGTTATTTCTTGTCTTCTGCTAGGTTTTGAGTTTTTTTGATCTTGCTCCCCTAGCTCTTTCAATTTTTTTTTTTTTTTTTTTTTTTTTGAGATGGAGTTTTGCTCTTGTTACCCAGGCTGGAGTGCAATGGCATGATCTCAGCTCACGGCAACCTCCGCCTCCTGGGTTCAGGCAATTCTGCTGCCTCAGCCTCCTGAGTAGCTGGGATTACAGGCATGCACAACCATGCCCAGCTAACTTTTTTTTGTATTTTAGTAGAGACAGGGTTTCACCATGTTGACCAGGATGGTCTTGATCTTTTGACCTCATGATCCACCCACCTCGACCTCCCAAAGTGCTGGGATTACAGGCTTGAGCCACCGCGCCCGGCAGCTCTTTCAATTTTTATGTTAGGGTGTCAATTTTGGATCTTTCCACTCTTCTCATGTGGGCACTTATTGGTATATATTTTCCTCTAGAGACTGCTTTAAATGTGTCCCAGAGATTCTGGTATGTTGTGTCTTCATTCTCATTGGTTTTGAAGAACATCTTTATTTCTGCCTTCATTTCATTGTTTATCCAATCAACATTCAAGAGCCAGTTGTTCAATTTCCATGAAGCTGTGTGGTTCTGAGTTAGTTTCTGAATTCTGAGTTCTAACTTGATTGCACTATGGTCTGAGAGACTGTTTGTTATAATTTCCGTTCTTTTGCATTTGCTGAGGAGTGATTTACTTCCAATTATGTGGTCAGTTTTGGAGTAGGTGTGATGTGGTGCTGAGAAGAATGTATATTCTGTGAATTTGGGGTGTAGAGTCCTATAAATGTCTATCAGGTTTGCTTGTTCCAGGTCTGAGTTCAAGTCCTGGATATCCTTGTTAATTTTCTGTCTGGTTGATCTGTCTAATATTGACAGTGGAGTATTAAAGTCTCCCACTATTATTGTGTGGGAGGCTAAGTTTCTTTGTAAGTCATTAAGAACTTGCCTTATATATCTGGTTGCTCCTGTATTGGGTTCATAAATATTTAGGATCATTAGGTCTCCTTGTTGTTTCGATCCTTTTACCATTATGTAATGTCCTTCTTTGTCTCTTTTGATTTTTGTTGCTTTAAAGTCTATTTTATCAGAGATGAGAATTGCAACTCCTGCTTTTTTTTTTTTTTTTTGCACTCCATTTGCTTGGTAAATCTTCCTCCATCTTTTTATTTTGAGCCTTTGTGTATCCTTGCATGTGAGATGGGTTTCCTGGATACAGCACATCGATGGGTTTTGGCTTTTTATCCAATTTGCCAGTCTGTGTCTTTTGATTGGTGCATTTAGACCATTCACATTTAGGGTTAATATTGTTATGTGTGAATTTGATACTGCCATTTTGATGCTAGCTGGCTGTTTTGCCCATTAGTTGATGCAGATTCTTCATTTTGTTGATGTTCTTTAGCATTTGGTATGTTTTTGGAATGGCTGGTACTGGTTGTTCCTTTCTATGTGTAGTGCCTCTTTCAGGAGCTCTTGTAAAGCAGGCCTAGTGGTGACAAAATCTCTGAGTACTTGCTTGTTCGTAAAGGATTTTCTTTTTCCTTCACTTATGAAGCTCAGTTTGGCTGGATATGAAATTCTTGGTTGAAAGTTCTTTTCTTTAAGGATGTTGAATATTGGCCCCCACTGTCTTCTGGCTTGTAGAGTTTCTGCCGAGAGATCTGCTGTGAGTCTGATGGGCTTCCCTTTGTGGGTGACCCAACCTTTCTCTCTGGCTTCCCTTAGCATTTTCTCCTTCATTTCAACCCTGGTGAATCTGACGATTATGTGCCTTGGGGTTGCTCTTCTTGTGGAATATCTTTGTGGTGTTCTCTGTGTTTCCTGGACTTGAATATTGCCCTGCCTTGCTATGTTGGGGAAGTTTTTCTGGATAATATCCTTAAGAGTATTTTCCAGCTTGGATTCATTCTCTTCATCACATTCAGGTATGCCTATCAAACGTAGATTATATCTCTTCACTTAGTCCCACATTTCTTGGAGACTTCGTTCATTCCTTTTTGTGCTTTTTTCTCTAATCTTGGCTTCTCATCTTATTTCATTGAGTTCATCTTTGACTTCTGATAACCTTTCTTCTCCTTGGTCAATTTGGCTGTTGAGACTTTTGCATGCTTCGCAAAGTTCTCGTGTTGTGTTTTTCAGCTCCTTCAATTCACTTATATTCCTCTCTAAGTTGTCCATCCTTGTTATCATTTTGTCAAATCTTTTTTCAATATTCTTAGTTTCTTTGCATTTAGTTAGAACATGTTCTTTTAGCTCACGGAAGTTTCTCATTACCCACCTTCTGATGTCTGATTCTGTCATTTCATCACACTCTTTCTCCATCCAGCTTTGTTCCCTTGCTGGTGAGGAATTGTGGTCCCTTGTAGGAGGCGAGGTGTTCTGGTTGCAGGCGTTTTCCACCTTTTTGCACTGGTTTCCTCCCATCTTTGTGGATTTATCCACCTGTTGTCTGAGTATTTGCTGATTTTCCGATTGGGTCTCTGAGTGAACGTCCAGATTGTTGATGATGAAGTATTTCTGATGATGACGTATTTCTGTTACTTAGTTTTCCTTCTAACAGTCTGGCCCCTCTGCTGTAGGATTACTGAAGTCCACTGAAGGCCCTGCTTGTCTGGGGTACACCTGTAGCAGCTGCAGAACCGTGAGTATTGCTACCAGTTTCTTCTTCTGCTATCTTTATCCCTGAATGATGCCTGCCAAATGTCAGTCTGATCAGTCCTTTGTGAGGTGACTCTTTCGATATACATGGGTCAGGGAGCTGCTTGAGGAGACTGTCTGTACTTTATACTTGAGGATACAGTCTACTTTATAGGAGCTCAAGTGCTGAGCTGTGAGCTTCGTTGTTCATTCAGGGCTGCTAGGCAGGTACATTTAAGTCTGCTGCAGCAGAACTCATAAAGCCCCTTTTTTTTCCCTGAGGTGCTCTGTCCTGGGGAGTTAGGGCTTTATTGATGAATATCCATTGCACCGTCCTGCCCAGCAAGGAGGCAGTCTAATCACTGCCTGCCTGTAGTGGCTATGCTGAGCTGCCATGGGCTCCACCCTGTTGCCATGGGATCCGCCCTGCTGCCGTGGGCTCCGCCCTGCTGCCGTGGGCTCTGCCCTGCTGCCATGTGTAATTCCCTGTAGTCCTGTTTATATGGGTGTGGTTAGAGCTGTGTGGTGATGATGGCCCACCTCTGTAGTTGCAGACTGTCTCTGTTATGGCGGGTTGCCTTGGCAACAACGGGCTGCATCAGCAATGGCAGAGTACCCCCTAGGGGTGGAGTGCTTTGGTAATGGCAGACACCCTTCCCCCTCCGAACTGCACCATCCTGGGTTCAGCTGTGCTTGCCATGAAACTCTTAACCCCGAGTGTTTCCAATTGCTTTTTTGTTTTTGTGGAGGTGGGACCTGCCGAGCCTGATCACCTGGTTCCCTGCCTCAGTGCCCCCCCCTTTTTTTTTTTAAGTTGAATGGTTGATTCTCTCCCAGGTGTTCCAGTCTCCTGCTGAAAGGGCAACGGGATCTATGTGATTTTCCATGCAGCAACCCACAGCGCCAGCTGGAACCACATTGTTGCCCAGGAATCTCCTGGCCTGGCTTTCTGTTTAAGTCCTGTTTAATCAGATGAATGTACTAATCTACCTTCTGAAATCTCCAATTGCCAGTTTAACAGGGCAACCAAACCCATGTATTTTGTATGGAATGCCACTGCACTGCAGCCCCGGCCCAAACAGCCGCACTGGCAGCCTGTGGGACTCCTACACCTGGGAATCTCCTGGTCTGTGGGCAATAAAGATCCATCTGTAAATGTGGCGTCCACTCACCATCTGCAGTTTCACTGGGAGCTGCAATCCTGAGTTGGTCCTACAGCGCCATCTTCTCTCTCCCCTCCATAATATTATTAATTAATCACAGTCTTCTTTTTTACATTTGAAATAGTGGGAGAAACCCACAAACACATCAATATGGGACTGAGAAAGTATTAAGTGGCAATAAAATTACATTTATGGGTGAGGCTTCTTTAGTTGAGAAGAGAAACTTATAATGTAGTTTTCTGCTTTCATTATAATTTATAATGTGAGTGATCTTTTCATGATAGGGAATTCTTAAACCAATTCATAATACATTATAACTGTATCTTAAAGTTTCATTCAAAACTGTTATTTCCCCATGAATATGGGGAAATTCTAATTCTGGTCTTGTCTTTATAAGCACATGATGAATGAGTATTAACTCACTGCTGCTTCTCCCCATACTCTATAACTTGCAGGTGATCTTTATTTCTCAGTTAGGGTTAAGTTCAGCTCCACATAACAAAATGACAATATGAAACAAACAAACAAACAAACTGGATTAAAAAAGACAGAAGTGTATTTTTCTTAAGCAGTCTAGGGATGTCATATGATATCTTAAAGGTAATGTCAGAGATACAAGCGTTTATCTTTCTTATCTGTCATCTTAAACACATGACTTCCATTTCTGTGGTCATTTCATGGTTCAGCATGGTTGTTAATGATCTAGCTGACAACATGTTCACATTACAAGCTAGAAGCAGGAGGGGAAAAAGAAGGGCATGCTACCTCCATCTAGAAAGATTTCCCGAAAGCCATATGTACTTCCATTTACATCCCATGTGTCACATTTTTATTGGGAAATATAACTATCCACATAAATTGGGGCTACTCTGAGGGATGGAAAAATTGGTGGAGGTAGGCTTTAAAGATGTTTGCCACAACAGGGTCTGGAGTGGACTTCCAGCAAACTCCAGCAGACCTGTAGCAGAGGGACCTGACTGTTCAAAGGAAAACTAACAAACAAAAGGGAATAGTGTCATCACCAACATAAAAGACCACAGGTAGATAAAGCCACAAAGATAGGGGAGAAACCAGCGCAAAAAGGCTGAAAGTTCCGAAAACCAGAATGCCTCTTATTCTCCAAAGGATCAAAACTCCTCGCCAGCAAGGGAACAAAACTGGACAGAGAATGAGTTTGATGAATTGACAGAACTAGGCTTCAGAAGGTGGGTAATAACAAACTCTTCTGAGCTAAAGGAGCATATTCTAACCCAATGCAAAGAAGCTAAAAACCCAGAAAAAATGGTAGGTGACTTGGTAACTAGAATAACCAGCTGAGAGAAGAACATAAATGACCTGATAGAGCTGAAAAACAAAACAAGTTCACAGAACTTGGTGAAGGATACACAAGTATCGACAGCCAAATTGATCAAGTGGAGGAAAGGATATCAGAAATTGAAGATCAACTCAAAGAAATAACATGAGAAGACAAGAATAGAGAGAAAAGAGTGAAAAGAAATGAACAAAGCCTCCAAGAAATATGGAACTATGTGAAAAGACCAAATCTATGTTTGATAGGTATACCTGAAAGTGATGGGGAGAATGGAACCAAGTTGGAAAACACTCTTCAGGATATTATTCAGGATAACTTCTCCAACCTAGCAAAGCAGGCCAACATTCAAATTCAGGAAATAGAACACCACAAAGATATTCCTGAAGAAGAGCAACCCCAAGACACATAATCATCAGATTCACCATGGCTGAAATGATGGAAAAAAAATGTTAAGGGCAGCCAGAGAGAAAGCTTGGATTACTCACAAAGGGAAGCCCATTGGACTCACAGTGGATCTTTCTGCAGAAACCCTACAAGCCAGAATAGAGTGGGGGCTGATATTCAACATCCTTAAAGAAAAGAATTTTTAAGCCAGAATTTAATATCCAGCCAAAATAAACTTTATAAGCAAAGGAGAAATAAAATCCTTCACAGACAAAGCAAATGCTGAGAGATTTTTGTCACCACCAGCCCTGCCTTACAAGAGCTCCTGAAGAAAGCACTAAACATGGAAAGGAACAACCGGTACCAGACACTACAAAAACATACGAAACTATAAAGACCATCGATGCTATAAAGAAACTGCATCAACTAATGGGCAAAATAACCAGCTAGCATTATAATGACAGGATCAAATTCACATATAACAATATTAACCTTAAATGTAAATGGGCTAAATTCACCAATTAAAAGACACAGACTGGCAAACTAGATAAAGAGTCAAGACTCATCTGTGTGCTATACTCAGGGGACCCATCTCACATACAAAGACACACATAGGTTCAAAATAAAGGGATGGTGGAAGATTTATCAAACAAATGAAAGCCAAAAAAAGCAGGGGTTGCAATCCTAGTCTCTGATAAAACAGACTTTAAACCAACAAAGATCAAAAGACACGAAGAAGGGCATTACATAATGGTAAAGGGATCAATACAACAAGAGGAGCTAACTATTCTAAATATATATGTACCCAATACAGAAGCATCCAGATTCATAAAGTAAGTTATTAGAGACCCACAAAGAGACTTAGATTCCTACACAATAATAGTGGGAGACTTTAACATCCCACTGTCAATATTAGACAGATAATTGAGGCAGAAAATTAATAAGGATATCCAGGACTTGAAGTCAGCTTTGGACCAGGCGGTCCTAATAGACATCTACAGAACTCTCCACCACAAATCCACAGAATATACATTCTTAGCACCACATTGCACTTATTCTAAAATTGACCACACGACTGGAAGTAAAACACTCTTCAGCAAATGCAAAACAATGAAAATCGTAACAGTCTCTCAGACCTCAATTGTATTAGAACTCAGGATTAAGAAACCCACTCAAAACTGTACAACTACATGGAAACTGAACAGCTAGCTCCTGAATGACTACTGGGTAAACAACAAAATGAAGGCAGAAGTAAAGATGTTCTTCAAAACCAATGAGAATATAGACACAATGTACCAGAATCTGTGGGACACATTTAAAGCAGTGTGTAGAGGGAAATTTATAGCACTAAATGCACACAGGAGAAAGTAAGAAAGATTTAAAATAGACACCATAACATCACAATTAAAAGAACTAGAGAAGCAAGAGCAGTCAAATTCAAAAGCTAGCAAAAGACAAGAAATAATTAAGATCAGAGCAGAACTGAAGGAGATAGAGACACGAAAAAACTTTCAAAAAAATCAATGAATCTAAGAGGTGTTTTTTGGAAAAGATCAACAAAATAGACCACTAGCCAGATTAAAAAAGAAGAAAAGAGAGAAGAATCAAATAGGCTCAATAAAAAATGATAAAGGGGATATAACCACTGATCCCACAGAAATACAAACTACCATCAGAGAATACTATAAATACCTCTATGCAAATAAATTAGAAAATCCAGAAGAAATGAATAAATTCCTGGACACATACACCCTCCCAAGACTAAACCAGGAAGAAGTTGAATCCTGAATAGACCAATAACAGTTCTTAAATTGAGGTAGCAATTAATAGCCTACCAATCAAAAAAAGTTCAAGACCAGATGGATTCACAGCCAAATTCTACCAGACGTACAAAGAGGAGCTGGTACCATTCCTTCTGAAACTATTTCAAACAACAGAAAAAGAGGGAATTTTCCCTTACTCATTTTAGGAGGCCAACATAATTCTGGTATCAAAACCTGGCAAAGGCACAACTGAAAAAAAAATTTTAGGCCAATATCCCTGATGAATGCCAATGGGAAAATCCTCAATAAAATACTGACAAACCCAATCCAGCCACTTATCAAAAAGCTTGTCCACCACAATCAAGTTGGCTTCATCCCTGGGATGCAAGGCAGGTTCAACATATGCAAATCAATAAACATAATCCACTATATAAACAGAACAAAAGACAAAACCCACAAGATTATCTCAATAAATTCAGAAAAGGCCTTCAACAAAATTCAACAGCCCTTCATGCTAAAAACTCTCAATAAACTAGGTATTGATGGAATGTATCTCAAAATAATAAGAGCTATTTATGACAAACTCACAGCCAATATCACACTGAATGGGAAAAAACTGGAAGCATTCCCTTTGAAAACCGGCACAAGACACACACAAGACAAGGATGCCCTATCTCACCACTTCTATTCAACATAGTATTGGAAGTTCTGGCCAGAGCAATCAGGCAAGAGAAAGAAATAAAGGGTATTCAAATAGGAAAAGAGGAAGTCAAGTTGTCTCTGTTTGCAGATAACAACTGTATATTTAGAAAACCCCATCGGTTCAGCCTTAAGCTTACAAGCAATTTCAGCAGAGTCTTAGGATATAAAATCAATGTGCAAAAATAACAAGCATTCCTATACACCAGACAGAGAGCCAAATCATGAGTGAACTTCTATTAACAACCGCTACAAAAATAATAAAATACCTAGGAATATAAGTTACAAGGGATGCAAAGGACCTCTTCAAGGAGAACTACAAATCACTGCTCAATGAAATAAGAGAGGACACAAACAAATGGAAAAACATTCCATGCTCATGGATATGAAGAATCAATATCATGAAAATGGCCATATTGCCTAAAGTAATTTATAGATTCAATGCTATCTCCATCAAACTGCCACTGACTTTTTTCAAAGAATTGGAAAAAAGCTACTTTAAATTTCATGTGGAACCAAAAAAGAGCCCACATAGCCAAGACAATCCTAAGCAAAAACAACAAAGCTGGAGGCATCACGCTACCTGACTTCAAACTAAAATACAAGGCTACAGTAACCAAAACAGCATGGTACTGGTACTAAAACAGATATATAGACCAATGGAACAGAACAGAGGCCTCAGAAATAACACCACACATCTAGAACCATCTGAACTTTGGCAAACCTGACAAAAACAAACAATGGGGAAAGGAGTCTCTATTTAATAAATGGTGTTGAGAAAACTGGCTAGCCATATGCAGGAAGCTGAAACTGGACCCCTTCCTTACACCTTATACAAAAATTAACTCAAGATGGATTAAAGACTTAAGCATGAGACCTAAAACCATAACAACCCAGAAGAAAACCTAGGCAATACCCTTCAGGACATAGTCATGGCACTACCTTGTATTAAAATTACTATATTTTCAGATGTGTATGTCTTTATAGCCCCTAAATGATTTGAAGTCCACAGATAACAGGAAAGCTAGTCAAGCTATCAAGGCACTATTGATCCATGTGGGTCAACAATGAGCTAAAGATACCCTGTTCTCACAGGTGGGCCTGTCTAGCTTGCTGTCCAAATAACTGAGGCCTGTGCTATTCCTTAAAGTCAAGAATCCTTAGGCATCAAGGTAATTTATTTCACATGACTCTACAAGAACTGCTCCACCACTTGCCTCTTTGATCTTCTACTCTCTTCCCATACTGACTGGTCCCAGTTATAACCCCCTCTTTTTCCTCCCACCAGAGAGTCTTTGGGCTTGCCCCTTCTACTGAACTCTTCACTCCACGTCCCGTGTGGCTTGTTCCCTTGCCTTCTTCAGTATTGGCTGACATGTCACCTTCTTAATGACACCTTCCTTGTCCATCCTATTTGAATCACAGTAAACCTCCTTCAGCAGTTTCTTATCATCCTTGTCTGTTTACTTTGAAGCATATCACCACCTTCTAACATGCTATCTTAATGTATTTATTTTGTGTATTGTTCATTTCTCATCGCTAAAGTATAAGCTTCATGAAGACAGATAATTTTGTCTGTTTCTTGCCCTTGGCCCCCAGTCCAGGATCTCGCTAGCACAGAGAACACAGCAGGCAAGTCATTCTATGTTTAAGTTGTTGTTTGCAAATAACTTCATACATTACTCTCCTAGTTTGTGTGTACAACAACCAAAGTATTTTCTAACCAACATTTGATAAATGTGTCTGACATTTTAAAGTCACTTCCAGATTTCTGGGCAGCCTTGACATAGACTTTGGCACTAATGCTGCCATATTTTGGGGAAATTTTGAGGATTCAAAAACAATAGAATGGTGATTTGAAATTAGGATATTTCTATAAAATATAGAACTTATCACTGCTAAACTGTAGCTGGATGGACAACAGGCTAAATCCCAATAGAAATTATTTAAATCTCTGAAGGGAATATCTTGTGTGATGGCTATGACAGTCAAGAGATTCTGGAGCTCTCAGGTTCTTTCAAATCACAACCCAACTACCTAGTTTACTTAATAAGTGAGGTCATCAACATATAGTAATATGTTGTCTACACACACACACACACACACACACACACACACACACACACACAGTGAAAGGGTTGAAAAATTTCTCTAGGTTTTATTTAAGACCCTCAGTCAAGCAATAATGTTTCTTTGTAACCCAAGTCTCTTCAGCAATATTTTCCTTTCCCTGTGGTAATGGGAAATGGCTGACTACATGACTTGATAGAAATGAAATAATTCAGAAAATATTTCATAACAAGTATGAGGATAAAATGGAGGCAAAAAATGAAGAAGCAATTTCTCACATTCGGCTTTAAACTTCAGGTTATACCATTTTTGTCATCAGCGTGTACACATTTGAAAGTTATGAGGTAAAGCGATGAACTGGCTGTGTTTGATTATAATCAATAGATAACACGTTGAGCCCAAATAACTTAACCCTGTATGTTAATCCCAGAACCACATTAACCTCAGTAGTCTCCAGCAGCTTTAATGTTACATTTCCCAGTAATTATACTTTTTATAGTTGTCAGAGACAGTTAATCTTAAAGTTCTAAGATAGTCAATCTACTTTCACAAGGAGAAAAAAAAGAAACTGAAGCCTTGGATTTAACACAAATCTAAGTGCCACAATAAGGGATTATTAATAGAGATCTGTTGACCCGTTATGTTTTTTGACAATGATTTGGGGATGTCTCTTTTCCTTTTGAACAAATCAGTTAAATTTTGAATAGGTCTTTAAAATATTTCCATGTGACAGTCAGTCATAAAATTCAAGAGTCTGAAACAAGTGGCTGCTCCTAAAATGAAGAAACAGGAAGTAAAGTGGTATCTACCTTATTTTCAATTTTTTCAGAAGCCTCTCTCACGTGTCCAGAGCAAGCACAGAATGTTTGCAGGACCCTTCTCTCATCCTCCTGGTGCCGAGCTTATGAGTGTGCTTATGTCCTGCCTCTCACTTGAAGAGGCACGTGCTTAGGAAACAGCTGTTCACAATTAAATTGATTATCATTTGTTAGCAGCATTCGGAGGCACAGAAAGTCTGTGTTAACGGAAAAGAATGCTGTCGGGCCACAGTGCACTTCGAAGTGTGTGTTCACTTACAGGACCCATCTAGTTTTGTAGAGTATATTTAAGGTTAAGGTTTTCAAAGCAGTGACAATAGCTTGATAAAACAACTGCCACACAGTTGAGTAGTCTCTGCCTCCTACTTGAGGGTATTTGCTCATCACTTATTTGAGCATTTGTGTTTACCTTGCATTTTAACACAACCCTTAACAATGAAGGACAAAGAGTAGAGACAAATGGATTTAAGAAGTATTAACATGGGCTGGGTGCAGTGACTCATGCCTGTAATTTCAGCACTTTGGGAGGTTGAGATGGGAGGATCACCTGAACTTAGAAGTTGGAGGCCAGAGACAGGGCAACATGGCAAAACCCTATTGCTACAAAAAAATACAATAATTAGCCAGGCATGGTTGTGACTGCGCACCTGTAGTCCCAGCTACTTGAGAGGTGGAGGAGGGAGGATTGTTTGAGCTCGGGAGTCGAGGCTGCAGTGAGCTATGATCATGCCACTGCACTCCAGCTTGATGACAAAGGGAGACTGTCTCAAAAAATTTATTTTAAACAATTATTAAAAAAATATATCAATGTGTACCTTTAAGAATGAATAGTTAGGCCAGGTGTGGTGGCTCACACCTGTAATCCCAGCACTTTGGGAGGCCGAGGTGGGTGGATCATTTGAAGTCAGGAGTTTGAGACCAGCCTGGCCAACATGGTGAAACCCCACCTCTACTAAAAATACAAAAATTAGCCGGGTGTAATTTTTAGTAGAGATAAGGTTTCACCATGTTGGCCAGGCTGGTCTATAGTCCCAGCTACTAGGAAGGCTGAGGTAGAATTGCTTGAACTCAGAAGGCAGAGGTTGCAGTGAGAAATTGTGCCACTGCACTTCAGCTTGGGTGACAGACCAACACTCCATCTCAATAATAATAATAATAAAATAGTTAATGATTAAAGCTTAAGTTCCTTGGACATAAATAGTCTGAAGAGCTAAATATGACAGAGGACCAAGAGCTTTAACTTGCTAACTAACTGTTATTAGTTATGGCTATTTACATGAAGTTCAGCCAAAAAAGCAATTAACCTCAAACTTGACACTTGAGAAAACAGCAAGGGTATTTAAGTCACCTGGATAGTTAACTGTGTGTTCTTCTTTTGTAAATTAAAAAAAATGCTGAGAGATGAGAATTAAAGAGACATATTTAGAAAATATATTTTATCCAATTAGAGTTTTCAATTAGTCAATTTCTTTCTAAATTATTTGTATTTTTAAAATAAAAATGTTTATGTAGAAAAATAATTTTCATGAATATGCTTCTTGAAGCATGTTTGTTTTAAGAGACAGAGTCTTACTATGTTGCCCAGGCTGGACTTGAACCCTGAGCTCAAATGAACCTCTGGCCTTGGCCTTCCAAAGTGCTAGGATAACAGATGTGAGCCACTACACCTGGTCCAGCATTGCTTTTTTTTCCTTTGCATTTTAGGTTTTGGGGTACATGTGCAGAACATGCAAGATAGTTGCATAGGTACACACATGGCAGTATGATTTGCTGCCTTCCTCCCCTTCATCCACATCTGGCATTTCTCCCCATGCTATCCCTCCCCAGCTCCCCACCTGCTGTCCCTCCCCTATTCCCCCAATAGACTCCAGTGTGTAGTGCTCCCCTCCCTATGTCCATGTGTTCTCATTGTTTATCACCCACCTATGAGTGAGAACATGTGGTATTTCATTTTCTGTTCTTGTGTCAGTTTGCTGAGAATGATGTTCTCCAGATTCATCCATGTCCCTACAAAGGACAAAAACTCATTGTTTTTGATGGGTGCATAATATTCCATGGTGTATATGTGCCACATTTTCCCAGTCCAGTCTATCACCAATGGGCATTTGGGTTGGTTCCAGGTCTTTGCTATTGTAAACAGTGCTGCAATGAACATTTGTGTGCATGTGTCCTTATAGTAGAATGATTTATAGTCCTTTGGATATATACCCAGTAATGGGATCGCTGGGTCAAATGGAATTTCTATTTCTAGGTCCTTGAGGAATCGCCACACAGTCTTCCACAATGGTTGAACTAATTTACACACCCACCAGCAGTGTAAAAGTGTTCCTATTTCTCCACATCAGCTCCAGCATCTGTCTCCAGATTTTTTAATGATCGCCATTCTAACTGGCATGAGATGGTATCTCAATGTAGTTTTGATTTGCATCTCTCTAATGACCAGTGATGATGAGCATTTTTCATATGTTTGTCGGCCTCATGTATGTCTTCTTTTGTAAAGTGTCTGTTCATATCCTTTGCTCATTTTTGAATGGGCTTGTTTGTTTTTTTCTTGTAAATCTGTTTGAGTTCTTTGTAAATTCTGGATATCAGCCCTTTGTCAGATGGGTAAACTACAAAGATTTTTTCCCATTCTGTTGGTTGCCAATTCACTCTAGTGACTGTTTCTTTTGCTGTGCAGAAGCTGTGGAGGTTGATTAGGTCCCATTTGTCTATTTTGGCTTTTGTTGCCAATGCTTTTGGTGTTTTGGTCATGAAGTCCCTGCCTATTCCTATGTCCTGAATGGTTTTGCCTAGATTTTCTTCTAGGGTTTTTATGGTGTCAGGTCTTATGTTTAAGTCTTTAATCCATCTGGAGGTAATTTTAGTGTAAGGTGTCAGGAAGGGTCCAGTTTCTGCTTTCTGCACATGGCTAACCAGTTTTCCCAACACCATTTATTAAACAGGGAATCCTTTCCCCATTGCTTGTTTTTGTCAGGTTTATCAAAGATTGTATGGTAGTGGATATGTTGTGTTGCCTCTGATGCCTCTGTTCTGTTCCATTGGTCTATATCTCTGTTTTGGTACTGTTACCATGCTGTTTTGATTACTGTAGCCTTGTAGTATAGTTTGAAGTCCGGTAGTGTGATGCCTCCTGCTGTGTTCTTTTTGCTTAGAATTGACTTGGCTATGCAGGCTCTCTTTTGGTTCCATATGAAGTTTAAGGTAGTTTTTTCCAGTTCTGTGAAGAAGGTCATTGGAGGCTTGATGGGGATAGCATTGAGTCTGTAAATTACTTTGGCAGTATGACCATTTTCACGATATTGATTCTTCCTAACCATGAACATGGAATGTTTCTCCATCTGTTTGTGTCCTCTCTTATTTCATTGAGCAGTGGTTTGTAGTTCTCCTTGAAGAGGTCCCTTACATTCCTTGTTAGTTGTATTCCTAGGGATTTTATTCTTTTTGTAGCAATTGTGAATGGCAGTTCATTCTTGATTTGGCTCTCTTTCAGTCTGTTATTGGTGGATAGGAATACTTATGATTTTTGCACATTGATTTTATATCCTGAGACTTTGGTGAAGTTGCTTACCAGTTTCAGGAGTTTTTGGGCTGAGACGTTGGGGTCTTCTAGATATACTATCATGCCATCTGCAAATAGAGACAATTTGGCTTCCTCCTTTCCTATTTGTATACCCTGTATTTCTTTTTCTTGCCTGATTGCTCTGGCTAGAACTTCCAGTACTATATTGAATAGGAGTGGTGAGAGAGGGCATCCTTGTCTAATGCCAGATTTCAAAGGGAATGCTTCCAGTTTTTGTCCATTCAGTATGATATTGGCTATTGGTTTGTCATAAATAGCTTTTATTATTTTATCATACATTCCATCAATACCAAGTTTATTGAGGGCTTTTAGCATAAAGGGTTGTTGAATTTTGTCAAAGGCCTTCTCTGCATCAATTGAGATAATCATGTGGTTTTTGTTTTTGTTCTGTTTATGTGGTGAATTATGTTTACAGACTTGCATATGTTGAACCAGCCTTGCATCCCCTGGATGAATCCTACTTGATTGTGGTGGATAAGCTTTTTGATGTGCTGTTGCAATCAGCTTGCCAGTATTTTATTGAAGATTTTTGTGTCCATGTTCATCATGGATATTGGCCTGAAGTTTTCTTTTCTTGTTGAGTCTCTGTGGGGTTTTGGTATCAGGATGATGTTGGTCTCATAAAATGATTTGGGAAGGATTCCCTCTTTTTGGATTATTTGGAATAGTTTCAGAAAAAATGATAACAGTTCCTCTTAGTGTGTCTGGTAGAATTCAGCTGTGAACCCATCTGGACCTGGGCCTTTTTGGTGTGGTAGGCTCTTAATTGTTGCCTCAACTTCAGACCTTGTTATTGGTCTATTCATAGTTTCAGCTTCCTCCTTGTTTAGGCTTGGGAGGACACAAGTGTCCAGAAATTTATCCATTTCTTCCAGGTTTACTAGTTTATGTGCATAGAGTTGTTTGTGATATTCTCTGATGATGGTTTGAATTTCTGTGGAATCTGTGGTGATTTCCCCTTTATCGTTTTTTATTGCATCTATTTGGTTATTCTCTCTTTTCTTTTTTATCAGTCTGGCTAGTGGTCTATTTTGCTGATCTTTTCAAAAAACCAGCTCTTGGATTTATGGATTTTTTGAAGGATTTTTCATGTTTCTATCTCCTTCACTTCTGCTCTGATCTTAGTTATTTCTTGTCTTCTGCTAGGTTTTGAGTTTTTTTGATCTTGCTTCTCCAGCTCTTTCAATTTTGACAATAGGGTGTCAATTTTGGATCTCTCCACTCTTCTCATGTGGGCACTTATTGGTATATATTTTCCTCTAGAGACTGCTTTAAATGTGTCCCAGAGATTCTGGTATGCTCTGTCTTCATTCTTGTTGGTTTCAAAGAACTTCTTTATTTCTGCCTTTATTTCATTGTTTATCCAGTCAACATTCAAGAGCCAGTTGTTCAGTTTCCATGAAGCTGTGTGGTTCTGAGTTAGTTTCTGAATTCTGAGTTCTAACTTGATTGCACTATGGTCTGAGAGACTGTTTGTTATGATTTCAGTTGTTTTGCATTTGCTGAGAAGTAATTTACTTCCAATTTCATGGTCAATTTTAGAGTAGGTGTGATGTGGTGCTGAGAAGAATGTATATCCTATGGATTTGGGGTGGAGAGTTCTGTAAATGTCTATCAGGTTTGCTTGTTCCAGGTCTGAGTTCAAGTCCTGGATATCCTTGTTAATTTTCTGTCTGGTTGATCTGTCTAATATTGACAGTGGAGTATTAAAGTCTCCCACTATTATTGTGTGGGAGTCTAAGTCTCTTTGTAAATCATTAAAAACTTGCCTTATATATCTGGTTGCTCCTGTATTGGGTTCATAAATATTTAGGATCATTAGGTCTCCTTGTTGTATCAATCCTTTTACCATTATGTAATGTCCTTCTTTGTCTCTTTTGATCTTTGTTGCTTTAAAGTCTATTTTATCAGAGACAAGAATTGCAACTCCTGTTTTTTTTTTTTTTTTTTTTTTTTTGCACTCCATTTGCTTGGTAAATCTTCCTCCATCTTTTTATTTTGAGCCTTTGTGTATCCTTGCATGTGAGATGGGTTTCCTGGATACAGCACATCGATGGGTTTTGGCTTTTTATCCAATTTGCCAGTCTGTGTCTTTTGATTGGTGCATTTAGACCATTCACATTTAGGGTTAATATTGTTATGTGTGAATTTGATACTGCCATTTTGATGCTAGCTGGCTGTTTTGCCCATTAGTTGATGCAGATTCTTCATTTTGTTGATGTTCTTTAGCATTTGGTATGTTTTTGGAATGGCTGGTACTGGTTGTTCCTTTCTATGTGTAGTGCCTCTTTCAGGAGCTCTTGTAAAGCAGGCCTGGTGGTGACAAAATCTCTGAGTACTTGCTTGTTCGTAAAGGATTTTCTTTTTCCTTCACTTATGAAGCTCAGTTTGGCTGGATATGGAATTCTTGGTTGAAAGTTCTTTTCTTTAAGGATGTTGAATATTGGCCCTCACTATCTTCTGGCTTGTAGGGTTTCTGCTGAGAGATCTGCTGTGATTCTGATTGGCTTCCCTTTGTGGGTGACCCAACCTTTCTCTCTGGCTGCCCTTAGCATTTTCTCCTTCATTTCAACCCTGGTGAATCTGATGATTATGTGCCTTGGGGTTGCTCTTCTTGAGGAATATCTTTGTGGTGTTCTCTGTATTTCCTGGACTTGAATATTGGCCTGCCTTGTTAGGTTGAGGAAATTTTCCTGGATAATATCCTGAAGAGTGTTTTCCAGCTTGGATTCATTCTCTTCGTCACATTCAGGTACACCTATCAAACGTAGATTAGGTCTCTTCACATAGTACCACATTTCTTGGAGACTTTGTTCATTCCTTTTGTGCTTTTTTTCTCTAATCTTCCCTCTTATTTTATTTCATTGAGTTGATCTTCGACCTCTGATATTCTTTCTTCTGCTTGTTCAATTTGGCTGTTGAGACTTGTGCATGCTTTGCAAAGTTCTCATGTTGTGTTTTTCAGCTCTATCAATTCACTCATATTCCTCTCTAAGTTGTTCATTCTTGTTATCATTTCCTCAAATCTTTTTTCAAGGTTCTTAGTTTCTTTGCATTGAGTTAAAACATGTTCTTTTAGCTCATGAAAGTTTTTCATTACCCACCTTCTGAAGTCTGATTCTGTAATTTCATCACACTGATTTTCCATCCAGCTTTGTTCCCTTGCTGGTGAGGGGTTGTGGTCCCTTGTAGGAAGTGAGGTGTTCCAGTTTTGGGTGTATTCCTCCTTTTTGCACTGGTTTCTTCCCATCTTTATGGATTTATCCACCTGTCATTTGAGTAGTTGCTGACTTTCTGATTGGGTCTCTGAGTGGACATCCAGATTAATGATGATGAAGTATTTCTGTTTCTTAATTTTCCTTCTAACAGTCTAGCCCCTCTGCTGTAGGACTGCTGAGGTCCACTCCAGGCCCTGTTTGTCTGGGGAACACCTGTAGCAGCTGCAGAACAGTGAGGGTTGCTACTGGTTTCTTCTTCTGCTATCTTTGTCCCAGAATGATGCCTGCCAAATGTCAGTCTGATCAGTCCTTTGTGAGGTGACTCTTTGGAAACACAGGGGTCAGAGAGCTGCTTTTGGAGACAGTCTGTACTTTATAGGAGCTCAGGTGCTGAGCTGTGAGCTTCATTGTTTATTCAGGGCTCCTAGGCAGGTACATTTAAGTCTGCTGCAGCAGAACTCATAAAGCCCTTTTTTTTCCTCAGGTGCTCTGTCCCAGGGAGTTACGGCATTATTTATGAGTATCTGTTGCACTGTCCTGCCCAGCAAGGAGGCAGTCTAGTCCCTGCCTGCTTGCAGAGGCTATGCTGAACTGCTCTGGGCTCTGCCCTGCTGCCCTGGGCTCTGCCCTGCTGCCATGTGTAATTCCCTGTAGTCTTGTTTATATGGGTGTGGTTAGAGCTGCCGTGGTGATGGTGGTCCACCTCTGTAATGGCAGACTCTCTCTGTTATGGCAGGTTGCCTCGGCAATGGTGGGTTGCCTCAGCAACGGCAGGCTGCCTCAGCAATGGCAGACTTCTTCCGTAGGGGTGGAGTGCCTCGGTAATGGCGGACACCCCTCCCCCACCGAGCTGCATCATCCTGGGTTCAGCTGTGCTTGCCGTGAAACTCTCAACCCCGAGCATTTCCAATTGCTGTTTTGTTTTGTGGGACCTGTTGAGCCTGATCACCTGGCTCCCTGCCTCAGAGCCCCCCTTTTTTTAAAGTTGAACAGTTGACTCTCTCCCAGGTGTTCCAGTCACCTGCTGAAAGGGCGCCAGGATCTGTGTGATTTCCCATGCGGCGACCCACTGTGCTGGCTGAAACAAAGTTGCTGCCTGGGACTCTACTGGCCTGTCTTACTGTTTAAGTCCCTTTTCATCAGATGAATGTGCTAATCTGCCTTCCAAAATCTCCAATTGCCAGTTTAACAGGGCAACCAGACCAGTGTAGTTTGTACGGAGTGCCGCTGCACTGTGGTGCCAGCCGAAACAGCTGTGCCGGCCCAAACAGCCACACTGGCAGCCTGTGGGGCTCCTACACCTGGGAGTCTCCTGGTCTGTGGGCAATAAAGATCCATCTGGAAATGCGGCATCCACTCACCCTCTGCTCTTTCACTGGGAGCTGCAATCCTGAGTTGCTCCTATAGCGCCATCTTCTCCTTTCTCCCCAGCATTGTTTATAATGAGAAACATTTGGTAATGAATTTAAATATCCCCTAAGTGAATGGATGAGTAAATTATGAGATATTTGACCCAATAGCCATTTTAAGTAGTTATGAAGAAACGTGCTTGTAATGAAATTACAAAAGAAATGGAATTATAAAAGAAAACCTCATGATATTATTGAAAAATAAAAAGGTGAATGAGAATTCAGGATATAAAGATTGTGTGTACTGATTTCAAGTATTTGAAAGCGCTTCCAAAATCTTTATGTTAAAAGAGCTTCCAAAGTCTTTATGTCGTGGCTATAAATTTATTAGTTTCATTTGAAGTAATATATTAGAAAGATGTATTTTGATGCCAAAGAGAAACTGTAAAACTGTACTGATAAAATCTAAAGGAAACCAGAAGGCTTAGTTTCTTTTTAAAGTATCTGACTTTAAATAAAAACCGCTTCAGCAAATACCCTTTTTAACTCCCTGCTCCTCCACCCTACAATTTGTTCAGTATCTGAAGGCTTTGGATAAGCCTATAATGTGTAATGTATTCTTCTGTAACACTATTACTTTTCTGTAATCCCTCCTGTTTAAATAGTTCGCAAGAAATAAGCAAGCAAACAAACCTACAGCTAGCAAAGAGACTCTGAAAAACGACAGATATGCATAGTGGATTTTTTGCCAGTTGCAAAAGAACTAGCAAAAACTCCACTTGGGAATTTCAAAGACGGTCTTCTAACCATAAACATTTTTCTAAGATTAAGTGAAGTTTAAACTTTAATACCCTTTTCAAGGGCATCATATCTGAAACACTTGGCAATTACAAATCTGAATAAGGTATATACTCTTCAGTTGCCAATGAGCAAAAGTAGTAAATCTATTATCTAGGTGGAATGGATCATTTCATAAAAGTTAGAAGTGAAGCCCTTACATTCTTACATTTAAGGTATAGAAAAAGGAAACTTCATTTTACAGAGGTGTGGAAGGAACTATAAACATGAAAATCAGTTTTTATGTTTTTGTAAATAGTTTAAATTCAGAACTAAAGCCATTATTTTGCTTTAGTTCTGAAGCAAGTTTATTTTGCATTGCACTATTATTTTGCTTTTTCCTCTGGAAATAAAGGTTCATCAATGTCCCCTAATGCTGAGCCAGCAATCCTAATTGAATACAGACATTAATCAACAAGAATCTATAAGGATTCTGTAAACCTAGTAATATATGGAGATTCGTGCTTCTCTAAATTTGATGTGCATGCTAACCACCCAGGGAGAGAGTTAAAATGTGGGTTCCAATTTGGTAGGTCTGGGGTGGGTTCTAAGATGTTGGAGTTCTAACAAATTCCCATCTAATGCAATGCAACTGCTGTAGGGACTAGTCTGACTAACACAACTCCAGGGTGGCAAAAGGCAAAGTGGCATGCCTTTATGAAAGTGAGATCAACAATTGACTGAGGCAAACCATGCAACTCTTGCCAGATACAGATGAAGGAGCTACAGATGAGTTCTAGCTGGCTACTAGTGTGGAGGTTCAGTGCTTCCTGAGGATGAAATGAGAACTAGTTAAAGTATCTAGAACTAGTTAGAGTAGCTAGTTCAGTGGCTGGTTACCATTTTTTCCTTTTTTTTCTTATAAAATAATTACCAAAGAAAACTTAGCATTTTATGCTGATAAAATCAAATGTTGATCAAGACAGCGAGGTACGGGTATAAGGCAGTATGCAGCAGACGTTATATATGAAATGTGATTCTTTTGGAACAAGACTACCTTTATTTAACCAAAGTAGCTAGAAAAAGAAACTTTCTGTAAGAGAAGTAACAGAAAACTCTACAGAGTGGTGGTGGGGAGGGGCTAAAAGTGGACTATGAAGCTAAGGAAATGAGATGAGAAAGGAAAGCTGATGGAGCAACATAATGTGCCTGTATGGGGAGAAAGTCCTTGAGAAGTTGCTAGACATGGGAATGCCCAAAAGACTTCAGAGACAATAAACATTCAGTTCTAAGTTATTTGCTCAGCTATAGACCAAGTAACATAAAGTTCCTCTATTGCCTCAGGGCAATGTGGGCTGGACACATACAGTCTTGTGTGGAAAGTAGTTTGGTGCTGGAGGATTTGGGGTGGTGCCAGCCTGATGGTGCGGTGCTGCTGGGAAAGAACAGAATGCACAGAAGGCAACACAAGAATAGACCATGGAGAATTCACCAGGAGGTCATTAGTGACCAGGGAAGCTCAACCCCTAAACAATCCACATTCCTCAGAGTTATTAGGAGAGACAATGGGTTTCCCATTGTAGGGGCAGGCTACAAGCCAATTTTTCATTAGCTTTTTAAAAGGATAAGGCAATTTCAGCAAGCTGGAATCCTTGGGAACATTTAGGGAGGTGATAATTTACATAAAATAAGGTGTTGAGGCAGTGATTGCACAAATAAATACAGAAGGGAGAGACATGTGTCCAGGAATCAATCTGAAAACTTAACTAACACACATTAGAGTTTACTTTAGATTTCAAACGATGGGAAGTAAGAGTCATTGTGGGACCTTGAACAGTAATGTGAATGAAATGGTGCAGCATTTTGGCAAAACCAGTAAGATAAGTTTAGAAGAGCTTATCAGTCAATCTTATGAACACATTTTTTAAAAAGTCTTAAGACTAGAATATCTCCTCATCCTCCTTCAAGTTTTTACCTAAAAATCTTATAGCATAGGCTTAGCATAATAAATCAAGCCAACTTTCAATTTAGGTTGATACTCTTAAAGGGAGACAACTCCTTGCACATGTCAATTTCCCTATAGCATATTTTCATAGTGGAGATGGAACAATATATAATTTATTAATTAATGATGAGCTGCATTGTATAGATTGATATTGGCTTAACACTGAATTTTTAGAAGAAAAAAGCTGTCATACAAACTATGGCTACTTTGAATATTTTATGCTTTGTTCATTCTGATAGTAGATGATAAAGGAGAGAAGAAATTTAAGAAGTCTATGCTGATAGCAAAGGCAGACATTTACTCTGAAGCCAAAGCTAGATACCATCACTATATTTGACCAATAATTTTTAGGTTTGATAACTATACATGTGAGGTAGAAATGCTATGATCCATTTTTTTTTAATTAAACCCTTTTTAAAGCAAGTCATAAAAAGCAAGATTGAAAAAGCTGATATTTCTTAGAAAAATAACCACTATTTTATAGTGGAACAAATTTTATCTTCATCACTATCCTGCATGCTGCTGGATTCCAAAGGAGAAGCTAGGGTTATTCTTTCTCTTCTATAACTTATGGGAGCATGTTCAAACACTTGGCTCCAGAATACAAAGCTCATGATGTGACTCAGTCTACCTTTCTGGACTCATTTCCTTATTCCTTCTTTTATTCCTTATTCTAAACATACCAATATAAATGACCATTCCTTAAAGCTGCCCGGTGCATTCCATGTATTTGCTGCATGTCCTCATCAGCGTTCCTTTTCTCCATTAGCCTGAAACATCTACCCTGTCTTTTAAAATCTGCTCCTTGGCACCTATCTGCAATTACTGCTCTTTAAACAACCCTCAGGACTTTGTATTTAGTTTTGTTGTAGCACTTCTACTATTCTTTAAATATTTGGTTACAAGTATCTTTCCCACTGGTCTATGACTTTCATGAAGGCATGAATGTATTATTCTTATACATTATCTTCATGCTTAGTGAATAATAGATACTCCAAAAATATCTGGTGATTATAATGCATAACAAGGAAAAATAAACTTGAAAGGTAAAAACTAAACAAAACTACCAGCCCTTCACAGTATAGCTCCAGCTAATCCCAATGGATTTTAGAGATTAAAGGAAGAGGGAAAGATGTTGAGGAGCCCTGGAAAGGGTGGAAGAAATTAAGAGTTAATTTATAATCTGTAGAACCAATTGTTGCTTCAGAGAAATATTCAAACAGATTCTTCTTGCTTCAATTAAATTCACAATATACCCACCCAAAACATAAAAGCCCATGGTTTCTTCCCTGTTCTGATTCTTTGAAACATCAGGATTCAGTGGTTCCACCAGCTGAATTTGGGGTGAACTTGGAATATATTTTACTGTCAGTGATTGGGGCAGACATTCCCATTCCCAGGTGCATTTAGAAAGGCAAGATCAAGTTGCAAACTAGTGTGTAATTTCTTGGCAATTTACAAATAAAAATGGGTTTAAAATGGGACACAATCCTTTGACAGGCATTCTATAGAGAGGCGAAGTCTATATTGCCTTGCTTTTAATCTAGGCTCTGTAACTGCTTGAGTAATAGAACATGTCTGAGTGATGCTGTTGGTTTTTGCATCCATACCCTAAGAAATGGGCAGCTCCCACTTTCTGTTTCTTAGGCCACACACCCTTGGAACCTAGGGACCAGGTGTGAGGAAGCCCGAGCTGCCTTAAGGTGAGGAAGGCACAGGATATGTGGATAGGAATGTGCTGTCAGGACCACTTTGCCAACCATGTGAATGGGGTGTCTTGGAAGTGGATTCCTTCCCCACCCCGACCTATCCAGGAGGCTTCTTACAATTCCAACTGTTTTCTACATAGTGGAAGGCATAAGACATAAACATGAAAGACATTTCTTGCGGTAGTTATGCTCCTGGTGACTATGTTGCTCCTTCTGTCTAAACTCTATTCATTAACTAATATAAAATACAACACACTATGCAGATAGAAGGTAGAGAAGAGTTTTATTACTGACCTTTGTAATCTGTTGATATTAAAGTAAAATTTGGTCACTTCGTAATCATATTGACTTCTTATTTAGGGAAGCTTTCTCCCTCATTTTCAGGACCACAATCCAGACACATACACAACTTATTTAGGACAGCATAATACTCTTTTCAAATAATTCCAAACGTTTCACATTTTTTCATATTGCTGTTAAATTTAAATAACAGGTTGGTAATCTCATGACATTGAATATACTGAAACTATGGTTAGCCTAAGAAAAGTAAAATTTTAGGAAAGCAAAACTTCAAAAATGAAACAAAATTTCTACTTGTCTCTGGTTTGTCTCCATAATGTATTCCAAATAATGATTATGAATAAATTTATATAGGTATATTTTAAGTCAGTACTCTCATAAACAGATAATTGAGTCGTAACCATCTATATTGTCTAAGCACGAAGTTGTATTAGTTTTTTCCCCAGCATTATTAAGGATTGACAAAGATAGTATGTATTTACAGTGTACAACATGGTATTTTGAGGTATGTATATATTGGATGAAATGATTAATTCAATCAAAATAACATTTATGCTTACATACTTAACGTTTGTTTTATGGTAAAAACGCGTAAGCTCTACTCTTTTAGTAACTTTCAAGTATACAATACATTATTATTAACAGTCACCAGACTGTACAATGGATTTCCAGAACTTATTCATCCTGTTTAACTGAAACGTTGTACCCTTTGAACAACAACTGCTGCAGACTCGTATTGTTATTATGAACATAAAACTTACTCAGATTGGTTAAATGTAAATGTCTCCTCTATTTAGACACTGAAGTAAGGGCCAAGAATAGCAAAAGTTTACTCTCTAAAAGAACTCTAGCCCTGATACTTATCTGAAAATTTGGATTTCTCTTCAAAGCTCTTCAATTAATCAAAAACGTTGTCATAGGACTAGTGTTTACCATTTCATATTTTACTATTTCCTGCCAAAATCACAAAGAGAGTGTGTGCGTGTGTGTGTGTGTGTGTGTGTGTGTGTGTGTGTGTAGGCAGGATACATTAAAATGTTTACCTATTTTGGGGTATAAAGCAGGAGGTAAAGTTTTGGATTTATTTTTCATTGTATTCATCTAGTTCATTTGTAGATGAATTTGTTTCCCTAAAATGAATATTATTAATGATGCTCATTAAAATGTTAATGAAGTAATGCTTACAATTCCTGCAAGATATTTATAAATAGAGTGCTGCTGCTAACTTGCAGAGGGCAATGATGAAGCGGCAAATTTCTGACACCATAAGATAAAGCCCATTGCTATCTAAGGCTGCTGAAACCTAAAAATCAATCTTTTCGCTTTTATTCACAGAAACTTCGAAAAATAAAATGCTGCAAAGACACATTCTTTCTTTATAATCCTTGAATAGTCTTGCATTACTGTCAACATTTAGGCAGTTAATTATTTATACCATCAGAGATGAGTCTATCTTCCCTCACCTATGCCATACTAGAGAGAGTGACAGTCCCTGAGCAGGAAGACAGTGGAGGCATTGTGCTGGAATGTTCTGTGGTGATGTAACTGACAAGGAATCTATTACAAATCCCAGTGCTGAGCATCCATTTATCTCTTTATTGCAAGGGCAAAGGCTATATACTTTCTAAGAGCACACTTCACAAAAGAAATAGTTAAATGTACCACGCTTTTGGCCACTCATGGAGGAAATAATTGTGTAGAAGAGCTCAGAGGAGATGCTTTATTGAGGAAGCATCAGTGAATCAGAGATATGTAGATGAAATTTTCCTAAGACGACACCATCTTCAAAAATAAGGAAAACCCTTTGTGCTGAAACATGTTTTGGATTCAGGAAACCTCTGTTCATACGAGAGAAATAATTGAAAACACCTGAACCTTACATACCACTTGTTTCATACATTCCTATTACAAACCTTTGAGGAAAAGAGGTTGGGAGGGAAGCGTGTTAGGGGTGAGATAGTTTATTGGCCATAGTCACCAGAGGCCTTTTGGTTGTATGTTTATACTCCCAATGTGAACACGATAATCATCACAAATGGAGACAGCTGGAAAAAATTTTCAACCATGAAATAAGTTAACTTTTATTGTACGCTCTTAAATTTCCTGCTGGTCTCCTCAAAACATAGTGACTGCAGTTTCTATAGTAACCATGATAAAAACAGAACAGTCTACACGATTTAGACAACACATGATTCAAAGATAACACTTAATGGTGCAAAGTGGCAAAAAGTGTTATTGACAGTTTCCTGAAACTGTATGTCTGCTCCTGGGTGTCCAAAGAATGAGGAAATAATGTGAACTGTGTGGCCCAGCAACTAGAAAATATTTATGCTGCATCATAAGCAGAAAAGTATATGTGAAATTATTTTGTTGAGCAACGGCTATCTTTTTAGATGCTTGAGACTAGAATATGATTTTTTCCATCTTGGAAATACTAGTCATATTTTATTAGAAGTACTTTGTAAACCATTTCAACCATTTTTAGTGTACCATTCAGTGGCATTAAGTACATTCATAATGTTGTGCAGCCATTACCTCTAACCATTTCCTGAACAGTTTTCAACTTCCCAAACAGAGACTCTATACCCACTAAATAATAACTTTCCATTCTCCCCTTCCCAGCCCAGCCCCTAGTAAATTCTATTATACTTTACATCTCCTTAAATTTTTTTATTAAGTGAAATTATATAATATTTGTCCTTTTGTGTTTGGCTTATTTCATTTAACATAATGTTTCAAAGTTTATCTATGTTGCAGCATGTATTAGAACTTCATTCTTTTTTTAATAACTGAATAATATTTCATTGTATTATACACCATATTTAAAAAATCCATTCATCTGTTGATGCATATGTGTTGTTCCTATTTTTGGGCTTTTGTGAATAATGCTCTATGAACTTTGGTATAAAAGCAAGGCAGACAGGTGGGAGGAGGTCCCTGGAGAATCTCCAATCAGCCTGCCCATTGAGATGGAGCCTTGAGTTTGTGCCCTTTGCAGAGGGGAGGAGAAGGCCCTGCCTCTTCCTGTGTGGAAACTGGTATTCAAACGGCAGCACGGGAAGCCCTCTAGCAGGGGACTCTGACCTTGCAGAGGATCCCTGTTTCCCCCATTTTTCCCTTTCTCACTCAATAAAACCCTACTTTACTCATGCTTTAAACCATCTTGGAGCCTAAATTTTCATGGCCGGACAGTAACTCTGTCTTTAGCTAAATTAAGGAAAAGTCCTGCAACAAAAGCATATGTTGGGGCTGGGCGTGGAGACTCACACCTGTAATCCCAGCACTTTGGGGGGCTGAGGCAGGTGGATCACCTGAGGTCAATAGTTCGAGACCAGCCTGGCCAACATGGTGAAACGCTGTCTCTACTAAAAATACAAAAATTATCTAGGTGGAGTGGTGGACAACTATAATCCCAGATACTCAGGTGGCTGAGGCAGGAGAATCACTTAAAACTGGGAGGTGGAGGCTGCAGTGAATGGAGATTACACCACTGGACTCCAGCCCGGGTGACAGAGCGAGACTCATCTCAAAAAAACAAACACAAACAACAAATCATATGTTTGAATCCCTTGGTATATTTTAAAAAAATATTTTTAGCTTTTGGTGTTTGGATGAAATAAACCAACAAAACTCATTGAATTTCTCTTCATGGTCACCAATAAGATTTTGGGGTAATTTTACTCTTAGTCTTTTAAAAGAAGATAATGGAGAAAATTTCTTACTTTTCTCTTTCTCCTCAGAGTCCAAGAAAGTATGTACCATATCTTCCTGTATATGCTATATAAATATACATAAATCAATTTATATTAAATAGGACTATAAGGTATAGGCAGGATATTGTCACAAAATCTGAAGCAATTGTACCTTCTCACTACAAATAGGGTCAACATAAATAATGGGCATATTTTATGTTTTAAACCTTTAGACTGTTGACAGAAAACGTAGCTATCGAAGAAGTACTAAGGATGGTATTTTTAAAAGATAGCTCTATTACATTATTTAATTAAAATATTTTTGTTCCTTCAGGATTTCCTGTTTCTGTGCATGAGATTTTACACATAGTATCAGAAGTTGAAAGGTGAGATTCTTTTGGCAAATTTGTGATAAGTGTAGGCAGGTTTAAAAGCTCCCAGCTGGGCCACGTGCGGTGGCTCAAGCCTGTAATCCCAGCACGTTGGGAGGCCGAGGCGGGTGGATCACGAGGTCAAGAGATCAAAACCATCCTGGTCAAAATGGTGAAACCCCATCTCTACTAAAGATACAAAAAATTAGCTGGACATGGTGGCACGTGCCTGTAATCCCAGCTACTCAGGAGGCTGCAAAAGAATTGCCTGAACCCAGGAGGCGGAGGATGTGGTGAGCTGAGAACGCGCCATTGCACTCTAGCCTGGGTAACAAGAGCGAAACTCCATCTCAAAAAAAAAAAAAAAAAAACCTCCCAGCTGGTTACTCCATAGAAATTTCACTCATTATTTCTTTACGAAGCTGAATTAACCCATAATTCAAGGAGACAGATTCCAACTGTAGAGAATCAGATTGACTCCAAGATTTATAATTACTGACACATATGCTTTTGGAAAATGCATCTGCAGAAATTGTGAAAGTCATAGACCTAACAGTTGGGCAGGGTATAAAAGACTGAAGTCACAAGGGCACTTCATGTGAACAAAATAAAGACTGTGCTGGTTTCACTTTTGACCAGTGTTTTTCTTCTCAACTGATTAGAGAACAAATACTTTAACTTGTCCACTAACTCTATCTTTTTCTTTCAGAAATGGTGACAGTAAAGTCCTAAGGAATTTTTTTTTTTCTGAAAGAAACCATTTTCTTGCTTTCTTGCTTCTAAGTTCCTCTCCTGTGTGATAAAGGTTGGTTGCAACATGCTAGGCATCTTCACTTTCTCTAGACTTGGATGTTATTGTCCTGAGCAAAACAAAAAATGGCAATGCATGGTGAAATGTAATTCTGACTGACTGGAAACATGCTTCAGTTGTTATGAGGGCAATATGAAGGAGAGGTGTTCAGAGTCTTTCCATTCATATTAACCTTAAATTAAGAACTACAATCAGCAGGTCTTGATCATACTCACAGATGCATGACAGTAACATCAGGAAAGAAATTTTGTTGTTGTTGTTGTCTTTTCAGACAAGGTCTAGCTCAGTTGCCCATGCTAGAGTGCAATGGCATATCCTCCAAATGATCCTCTGGCCTCAGCCTCTCAAATGACCCTCTGGCCTCAGCCTCTCAAGTAACTGGGACTCCAGGCATGTGCCAACACACCTGGCTGTCTTTTAAAATATTTTGTAGTTGACAGAATTTAACTATCTTTCCCAGGCTAGCCTTGAACTCCCACCTTGGCCTCCCAAAGCGTTGGGATTACACGCATGAGCCACAGTGCCCAGCCATGGGAAGAAATTATTTCTACGAGACCTGAACTTTTGCAAAGGTGAAAGGATTATTCATTTTTTCCCCTGTGAACTCAACTCTGTAATGTTAGGTTACAGTTTAATGATTTATGATGTGCAGGCCTCTTTGATGCCTAAGCAGCTTAGCTATTATATTTCATTATCTGGACATGGATACTGTTTACTTCTGGTCTTGAATATGGGGATCAAAATGGTTTTGAGGCAACCAGTTTACTGACCCATTTTTAAATGTTCACACCCTTCATTTTCTTCTTGGTGGTACTTGAGTAGCACCTAATTATCTTTTTCTTTTAATATTTCAGGTGTGCCCCAGACTTGAAAGAAACCAGGTAAGATACTTAAAGTGCAATAGAAAAAAAAAAGCAAGCTTTGTTTTCCTGTGTGCAACAGGCTTGAATTTTCTGTAGACTTCTTATCAGGAGGCCTTACAGCCTGAGTTGTTTATGTTCTATGCCTCCTCTATGAAAGTGGAACCCACTACATTTGCTCAGGCATTTGATTTTCTTTAAGTTATGAAATATCTTTGATCAGCACGACAGGGAGCCTAGATTGCAGGTCTTTTTACTCTTCCATACAACTGGACCATAACACCATAAAAGTAAACAAGAACAGGATAACTAACATGAAGGGCACACTGCACTTCTTTGAAAGAAGGAGGTTGTGGGAAAAAATACTCATGAAATTTCAACTGACTGAAGAATTTTGGAAATTGACAGATCGGTTTGGGGCTGAGAGGAGAAAGATATTATCAGTGCAGAGATTGAAGGAATATGCCACAAAGTATAGACAGAAAACACTGACATCAGAAAATGTAACTATTAGACTTTCAAAACTCCTTTAGGGCAGGTTTCACGTTAAGGATCATTAAATATTAGTCTCTCTCTCTGGGCTGTTACATACCAACTCCCCACTCACAAAAAGTGGCCCCAGGAGAAACTGCGATAAAAACTTCTTGTCATGTCCTAAGGAGCACTCCTTGGAGGTCTAGAAGGATAGCCCATGTTTGGACTGTCCAGTTTAGACCACTGAGGATAGTAAGAGATACATAAACATAGCTCAGTTCATGGAAAGACTCCATCACCAGCCCTTTTATTAGGAATGCCTTGTGTGTGTAAGAGCATTTACTTGTTGTTAGTTTCTATGCTGTGTTTGCAATGTTGGTGCTTTCTATGGATCCAAGCAACTGCATAGTCTTGAGGACGGTGCTGGTGATCTGTAAAAGACCCATTTCTTCCCCTGCTCTTTCTTCTTTTATACTTTTTTCGAGAATCCTCAGTGTTTCCTAGCAAGTCTGAAAAGTTCATGTGACAGGTGGCAGCCACATAGGAAAATTACCTGGCCTTTCCAGAATTCTCTAACTTGCGAAAAGCTCTGTTTCTGTGGCCTTCTGTAGCATTGCCCACAGACACTGTTCATTAGTCACATAACAGAATGCCCACATGTTCTTTGTAAGGCACTGAGTAAGGAGGGCATTTGAGAGCTGGACTCTGAGCATACTGCAGGCTTTTAATCAGTTGTTGCATAGAAATGTTATTAGCGGTCAAAGAAACATGAGATTTAACTTTGGCTTTTTTGTTTGGTTTGTTTTTTGAGATAGAGGCTCACTCTGTCGCCCAGGCTGGAATGCAGTGGTGATATCTCAGCTCACTGCAACCTCTGCTTCCTGGATTCAAGCATTTCTCCTGCCTGCAAGCATTTCTCCTGCCTCAGCCTTTTGAGTAGCTGGGACTACAGGTGTGTGCCACCATGCCCGGATAAGTTTTGTGTTTTTAGTAGAGACAGGGATTCCCCATGCTGGCCGTGCTGGTCTTGAACTCCTGACCCCAAGTGATCCTCCTGCCTCAGCCTCCCAAAATGCTGGAATTACAGGCATTAGCCACTGTGCCCAGCCATGAGATCAAACTTTCATTTGCTTATTTGTCTCTGTAACTGGCATTCTGTTAAATTAGCAATTTTGGAAGTAGAACCTTAATCATTTTTGCAGTATAGAACAGTGGTAGCTCACTCCTCCTTTTGGGAATGAAAATGTGTCTTCTGGTCCTGCTTCTAAATGTCTGGTATCTCTTTCTTTCAGACAAATTTGAGTGGCAAAAAGACAAAGACAATCTGAAAGTTTAATTACCAGAGTGGTGTGGAAGAGCAATGGCATCAGGTGGAGATTCCAGTCTTAACTTTGCCACTTACTATCTAAGTGACTTTGGGTGAGTCACTTAATCTCTCTGAACTAAAGATTCTTCAGCCATAATCTGGAGATTGTATCAGCCATGCCTACCTCAAAGGCTCAAGTGACATAATGTAAAGGCACAAAATGCTATCCAAGTGTACAGCATTACAAGTTGCCAAGGATGCTCATGAATACCAATAAGAACCAAACCAACAATGGCTTCATCTCTGAACAACTTTCCACAAACTGACAAGTCAGACTCAGGAGCTGATTGCAACAGATAAGTCATTCACTCATGAATAGTTAAACTGAATAAGTAAAATTTTGCTCCCAGTAAGCTTCAGAAGGGCACAGTGAAGGGCACATTGATGATCAACCCTGAAGATACCACCGGATGGGGGTGGGAGCTCTGAGAAAACAGAAGGCATCTTAGGAGGTCCAGAACTTTTCAAAACAGGGTGGTAATTTTTTTTTAAATCAAAGCTACCAAATACTATGCCACAGAGAGGATCTATGAACAAGTCTTTTACCATGGTAGCTAGGCAAAATAACTGAAGAAGATCAACCAAGGCTAAAAACTTCTGCCAATTATGTTATTTAATATCCAATGGGATGATTCCAACATTCTTTCCAACCAAAGCAAAACAATTCCTTTTTTTGTATATAATAAAATATCCCCTTTCAAACTCATCTGCAAATTCAAGAGAATTCTCTTTGGCTACAGAGAGTGAAGCATAATCAAATTATGGAAGTGCTGTTGCTAAAAGCCTGGGCAGATTTCAGACCTCATTCTTTGCATTTCAATTGCACACTACTAAAGCTTATGGCAACTGAAGGAACTCATCACCATGTGGACATAACTCAGGATCTCTGGGAACAAGAAGTATATCACTAGGAGCCAAGTCTGAATTGTTGGCCCCTGGTAATATAATTCTTAGCCTTTAAAATATCTTGGGATTAGTTCTGGCTTTGTGGTTAATTGCTGCTTAATTTTGATAATTCACCTCTTCAGATTTCAGTTTCTTTTACCCTAAAGGAAAATGGTTGGATAAGTCCCTTTTCAATCCCAGTATCCAATGAGCGTCTGCGAAGGAGGCTTTGATAGGGAAGTTGTGGCTATCACATTTTTAGGAAGTTGGCAGCTCAAGGATATGATGCTATAGGAATGAAGAGAGTGGGCTTGTCAAAGAGTAGTTGACTTTCAGAAAAACAGATGACAATTAGGGAAAATTTAGGGAGAGACAGGCTGAAAGAAACTGGCCAGCGGAGCAATCAGACAGAACCTGAAAGGCTGGTGCCTAAATGAGGAACACTAGAGAAACGTTGAGAGCCAGCAGGCTGTACGGGCAGTAAAATTGAGTTATTTCTACCAGCAGAATCCAGAATACCAACAAGTTAGGGTTCAGGTGGCTGTAGTTTTCATCTTAAGGAATGAAAAGAAGAAGGAAACATAAATAGGCAGAAAAAAGAACAAGGAAACATATAAATAGACCAGTCATGAACTAGAGAAAGACACCAACCAAAAGGAATCTTCATCAAAATACTACCTTGTCATTAGCTTTTTAGGAAAACATTTAAACTCAATCACTTAAAAGACAAAACCACCTTTGTTGAGATATTTCTCAATTACTTAGTTGATATCATAATGAAAAAGAGATGAGGCAATATAGGCATTGACTTGTTAAATGATACAATATCATTTAGAAAGTGAGAACAGCTGCAGTCTCTTTAGCCAGAATGATTTCTGTGATGTAATTAATACTCTCTTGCTCGTAGGAATTAAAATGTACTGATGTAGTTGCAGAGTTTTTTTTTTTTTAAGTGTTTGAAGTGACTCTGGAGAGCAAGGGCTCATTAATTATCCATCAACAAGAATAAATTGAGGATATGGGGCAAAAAGTAAGGATGTGACATTTCCAATTTCCCATTCTTTGAAAGCTTATCATTCAACATGACAAAAACTGATGACTCTAAAGGCAACATAAATATTTAACAAAAAATTAGTGAGTAAGGAATATATAAGGACAACTCATGTTCTGATGACTTTCAAAGACGTGTCTGCCAATTACTTTAGTTGTATTATTTTTCTGCGGAGAAAGCAAATTTGCAATACTGTTACTTACCTTTAAAGGTTGAGTTGACTGCCTATTGCTTTTGTGACGCAGATGTTTTTTTTTTTTATTAGTTCCTGAAAATTAAAAAAAAAAAAAAAGGAGAAGAGTTCATTCCAGTATTCCAAGTATTGATTTTTCATGTTAAAACAAATCCTGGAATAAGATAACAACAAAAGCATTTTCTTTCACTTGAAGAAGAAATCCGTGGCTTACGGATAGTATTTAGTAGAGACTTGAACCAAGTGGTTTAAAAACCACCTGAAAAGGATTGTTTGATTTTTATTAAGTCCAAGTTTCCAACGAATCATTTTAAAAGGAAGCAAATATTTCAAGACATAATTTGTCAAAACTTTGAGACAAAAATATCCATCTGGAAGATATATTTTTTAAAAAGGAGGTTTGCAGAATAATTTTACCAGCCTGTAAAATTCCTCAAATGCTTTCTATACATAGAGCTGCCATAATGACAAAGTAGCTAGGGGAGGGAAGTCCAGCAATCGGCTGCATCAGAAGGAATGTGGACAGAAGGGGATGACGCCTCGCCTGCTATGTCAGTCAACTCCAGCCTGGTGATGAATGAGGTGACAGATACGGTGGCCTTCCTCATTCTCATCTGCTTAAGCTGGAATTGTAAGTCGCTTCATTTAAATATAATTTCCATGCATGAAGCAAGTGTATCAAACTGAAATATTGCTGAATTGAATGATCCCAAGTACAAAATACTTCTAGACCAAAGATGAGATGTTATTTTTATTCCTGTAAAGCAAAAGGCAAGAAAACAAAATAATATCCTAGGCATAGACAATAATGAGCTCCTCTGGGAGTAAAAAAAAAGGAAAAGCTCTTCAGTCATACCTAAGCCTTTCTTTTTCTATGCAACCTCAGAAGAATTATCAAGTTAAATTGCTGGTATTTTATTACAAAGAAACAATATCCAAAGCTGGAAGTAAAATATGATCTGCAAGGAAGATTAACAAAAATGAAGAGTGTTTCTGGTTATCACAGTGATTTTCTTAGTCACAAATAGGATTCTGAGTCTAAAGAATCAGGATGCTGTTTGGCACATTACAGCATAAACTTACTAAACAGTAAGTTAGGCACCTAGAATATAAATAGGCTTCTAAGACATTTTCCTTACTATAAGCAGTGGCTTAGATCTAAGAAGAATCTAGCTCATCTTCTAGAGCAATTTGTTGGCACAAAACAGTTTTTGTAATTATTTTATGTATATCCTTACAGATTCACTGAGAATGAATTCCCATCTGTAAGTTTTTGAAATAGAATGACAGAACTATCAGTAGTAGTGGTGTCTGTCTGTTTCCATGTCAGTGGGTAATGGCAATTTTAGTGTTCTTTTTTTTTTTGAGCCTCAAGCATCTAGCACCTAGTAACTTTAAGCTAAATCACCTGAATTCCTGAAATCAAATTTTTTTACTTGTGTGAAGAAATGGACATCTATTTCTGTAAAGAAAGTTACAACCTTTCATAACTAAAGGGCAATTTAAAACATTTGTTTTGTAATATTGAAATGTTTTGAAATAAAATATCTGGTCATAATGTTACCTAATTATTCTGTTACTGAGACTAATAATTTGGAATTCATTATTCAGCCATTAAAGAAATATTTGTTTCAACTGTAAGACGAATATATAAATTGTTCTTACCTGTCTATTCTTTTTTTTAAAGTCCTGCAGAAATATGGTGAATTTTTAATCTAAATCTTCTGAAAGCAAGAGAAGAGAAAAATTATTCCTTTTGAATATATGATATAGTAAAATTTTCCTTTATATAAAAGTTCCTAATTTTTTGGTATAATTATTTGATAATAGAATATGGACAGGACCCCTTAGCATTTTGCAATGTTCCTTCAAATTATTGTTTTCTACTCAGTCTGATTATAAGTGGTCCAATATAGTAATTAGCTTTTTCTCTTGTCTGGATAGTCAGATATTTTTCTTTAAAATTTTTTATACATTGACTCATATAATTTCTAATTATATTGTCTAATTTTTCCATATGTTTATATGTATGTAATATTGACAATATTCTGCCAATTCACAGAAACGTGATGTTATTCCAAATTCCTAGTCTGACAAATTTAAACCATGCAATACAGGCAAACATCAATAAACAGAATAGATACTAATCTGAAGAATGTATAAAGAAAATCTCAAAAATCTCAAACTTGTATTGGAGGCAATTTCTTATGGGAAAAAAAGATAGTTTGATCCTAAGGCAGATAAGTCAGATTTATTGAATTATACTGAGCCCACAGTCCAGCCAAAGTAAAATTCCATAGATGTGATCTTAATATGGAGCTCACATTAATGAGACTTTGAAGTGTTTCATTCCTGCCTAAGATTGTCTATGTCTGCTTTCATTTATTTTCTAGCAGTTGGTTTTTCATAGTGTGGCTTTGCCACACTCAGAAACAAAGAAACATCATCATCATTATTATTACTATGATAACATTTGCATAGAAGACAGTAGCAGGTGCAGAGTCCACAACTAAGATTAATTCCACTACAGTGTACAAGATGGATCGCAAAAGAGAGGCAAAGTACATTCAACCACGAGAAAATGAAGTGTGTTGAACTGAACATGCTCACAATATCAATTCAAAACAATGCAAAATACTATCTTCAGACTAGTTTCTGTCATTTAAGCTGAGTTACAGAAGAAGACTGACAAAGTTGTTGACAATCTGCAAGCTAATCTGAGCAAGAAAAAAGCACATTCTCTCTAGGTATAGAATGAATAATGGCAACAGAATGCAAATCTATCTGCTGTGTTAAAGGGCTTTAAGCCTTCATTCTGATGACTCCTTAGTGCTGTACTCAGGGCCTAGCTTTTGTGCTCTAACAGCTCCTGGTACTTACTATATTCTATCAAAAATATGTCTTGTTTATTTTACTATTTCAAATTTGTATTGTGAAAAATTCAAACATAAAGAAAATGTCAATGAATAATACAACTAAATTTGTACACCTTTCACCCAGATTCAATCATTAATATTTTTGTCATATTTGCATTATCTTATCTTATCTTATCATCTTATTTATTTTATTTATTTATTTATTTGTTTATTTATTTATTTATTTGAGACAGAGTTTGGCTGTTCTTGCTCAGGAGTGCAATTGTGTGATCTTGGCTCACTACAACCTCGACATCCTGGGTTCAAGCAATTCTTGTGCCTCAGTCTCTTGCATAGCTGGGATTACAGGCAGGTGCCACCACACCTGGCTAATTTTGTATTTTTAGTAGAGATGGAGTTTCACCATGTTGGCCAGGTTGGTCTCTAACTCCTGACTTTAGGTGGTCCACTTACCTTGGCCTCCCAAAGTGCTGGAGTTACAGGTGTGAGCCACCATGCCTGGCAACATTATCTTACATCTATCATATATGCCTACATCACCAGACCATTAGAGAGTAAGATGTCAGTATGAATCTCCTAAGAACAACAAATATAACCACAACACAATTAACACACCTAAGAAAAGAGCAATGACTCAATGTCTAATATTCACTCTGTATTCAAATTCACCTAATTGTCTTTAAAATGTCTGTTCTGGCTGTGATTTTTGTTTTCTTTTTAACCAGTAGCCTATTAAGGGAAACTAAATCTTACAATGGTAGCATTGCTGTATGGGCCATCTGGCTCAGACACAAAAAACCAACCTAAAAATGGCATTAACAAAATTATTTCTTTCATTTAACAATCTGGAGCTGTGCCAATATAAGGCAGTTTGGGTGGCTCTTCCATCCCTAGCTCATGGCTTCATCTCTCCATTGAAATATGGCAGCTCTAGTCCCTATGGTCATGCCATAGAGAAGTCACAGGGGAGCACCCACTCCCTGGGCATGATCCAGATGTTATAGACATGATTTCTGTTCACATTCCATTGTACAGGATGTTGACACATAATCCTACTATTTTGCAGCAGAGACCATGCGTCTAGATTTCCCTGGACCTGCAAATCTTGTGTATATAGGAAGAACATTTTAAGGACTACAATTAGCTTTCTCTGCTATGAGGTATTTCTGGAAATGATTGAGCTATGACAAACTATATTAAAATTAATTCCCAACACACTGCAACATAATGATGGGTTTAAGCTTATTAATGGTTAAGATTGTTTTTCTCTTACACTAAATAAGCTTCATGTTAATATTCATTTTGAGTTCATCAACGTATTTTTTTTAGATTTTCTTTGTCCTTTCTTGTCAGTGTATAAGCTATCCATGCTCATTAATGGAACCATGCTTTCTTCCCTTTCCCATTTTTATTTCTCATTAAGTTTTTAAAAATAAACGGTATTTAAGTACAATATATATGAAGGAAAGTTCACAAATTATAACTTACAGCATAGTAAAACATACTTATAAATACCACTTGGATCAAGAAATGGAACATGTCAGTGTTCTAGAAGCATTTTTGGTACCCTCTAAATATTACTCCTTACTTCTTCCAGAGATAACTATTTTTCTGACCTCTGATACTATGGTTCAATATTGTGTGTTTTTGAATTTTATGTACCCAAAATCATCCAATATACATTTCTTCTCGTCTGACATTTCTTGTTCAATAGTATGATTATGAGGTTCACTGATGTTATTGCATGTAGCAGTAATTCATTCATTTTCATTGCCTATGGGATTGTAGGAACACACTGTAATTTATTTGTCCATTATATAATTGATGAACACTTGGATTGCTTCTAGTTCTTGGCTACTACAAATACATTTACTCTAAACATTATTGGGAATGTAATTGCTGGTTTATGGGGTAATTAGTATGTGTATATTCATTTTCTTGCCTTATTTCATGCAGACTTCTAGTACAATGTTGAATAGAAGTCATTATAAAGAGAATTCTTATCTTGCTCAGGACATCAAGGAAAAAACTTTGACCACTTCATCTACTTCACTATTAAATATGATATCGTTTGCTTTAGGAGTTTTGCAAATATCATTTGTCAGGTTAAGAAAATTCTTTCTAGTCCTAATATTTTATGGTTCTCCTCTCATGGGTATGGAGTGAATATTTTATCAAATGCTTTTACTATTGAGATGACCATATAATTTTCCTCTTTATTCTGTTAAGGTGATTAAACTCAATTAACTTTCAAAGCTCAAACCAGCCTTGCATTCCTGAAATAAACCCAATTTTTTGGTGATACATTATTCCCAAATATATGCTGTATCAAAGAAGATATTACATTGGAAATTATATATTTTTAACCAAATGATAATGAAATGATGACATATGACTTTTTTGTTTTTTGAGACAGAGTTTTGCCCTGTTGCCCAGGCTGTGCAATGGTGCAATCTTGGCTTACTGCAAACTCTGTCTTCCAGGTTCAAGCAATTCTCCTGCCTCAGCCTCCTGAGTAGCTGGGATTGCAGGTGTGCACCACCATACCCAGCTAATTTTTGTATTTTTAGTAGAGATAGGGTTTCACCATGTTAGCTAGGCTGGTCTTGAACTCCTGACCTCAGGTGATTCACCCTCCTCGGCCTCCCAAAGTGCTGGGATTACAGGCATGAGCCACTGTGCCTGGCTGACATTCTTATACTATTCTTTTGTTGTCCATCTTATATTACAACATGTATTTTTTATTTATTAAAGTCTAATAAAAGTTGCTATTTTTACAACTTATTGGAAAAAACAGAAAATTTGGAGTCCTTTAATTCCATTTAGTCCTCTCCCAACTTTTGTCCTATTATGTTGTAATGGACTGAATTGTGTTTCCCTAAAAGATATGTTGAAGTCCTAACCCTTGTGACCTGTGAACATGACCTTATTTGGACATAGGGTATAAAGTCAAGATGAGGTCGTGGTGGATTAATGCAATGACTGGAGAAATAGGACACACACACAGGAGGTAAGGTCATATGAAGACGGAGGCAGAGATTACAGCGATGCATCTACAAGCCAGGGAATGTCAAGGAATGCTGGCAATGACTAGAGACTAGAAAGATGCAAGGAAAGATTATCTTCTAAAGTCTTCAAAGTGAGCATGGCTTTGCCAATACCTTGCTTTTAGATTTCTGCCTCAGTATTGTGAAAGAATAAATTTCTATTGTTTTAAGACATCAAGTTTGTGGTGTAATGTTAAGGTATCCTTCCCTAGGAAACTATACAGCTGTCATGTATCTAAATTCTATATAAATTAAAAACTCTGTAAGATAACATCAGTATTATTTTGTATAGTAAATATTCATTTATGTTTATCCATGTTTTGATTGTTTCCATTTTTTAATTCTTCCTATAGTTCTGTGCATTCATATGGGATAATTTTCTTTGTATTTGAAGTATTGCCATTAGTATTTCCTTAGTGTGGATTTGCCACTAATGAATCCTTCTATTTTTTTGTCAGAAAATGTCTTTATTTTATCTTCATCCTTTCAAGTATATTTTTCCCTAATATAGAACTCAGGATTAGAAGTTCTGTTAGCACATTGAGGATATCATTCCATTATGGCTTCCATTATTTGGTTTTCTCAAGTTTTATTATGATGTACACAGATGTGTCTTCCTTTGTATTTATGCTGCTTGGGATTTATGATTGTTTTTATCCTGTGGCTTGATGTCTTTGTTTCAGTTTTTGAGAATTTTTGGCATGATTTATTTAAATATTGTTTCTGTGTGAACCTTTCCATCATCTCCTCTTGGAATTCAAATTACAACTCTACTAGATTACTTGTGCTCAGTCTTACTCTCTAATCTTTGTTTGTTGTTCCTTTCTTTCCCCATCCTTTGCTTCCTTACTGTTTTTTTTTCTAGATTTTGAGATATTTGTATTCCACTTTATTTTTTATATTGCTTCAAAAATTCTCATTAAAATACAAGTCTAACTCTATGAGATGCCATTTAAAAATCGTCAGTGTCTTTTTTCAGTCCGTCCTTCAATATACACGTATTAACTCCTATGTGTCATGCATTGAGTTTGGTGCAAGTTTCAAAAAGATGGCCGGAATAAAAGCAATTTAACACTTATCAGAGATAAAGATATTTATAATACAGTGCAATAAGTGCTTTGTTTGATCAGTATATTAACACATATCAGGAGCAAAAAGTCACTTGGTAGGAACTAGAAATGAGTTCTTTGGAGGTAGTGACATATAGGTATAAACATTAAGAATGAATAAGCATTATCCATTGGAAGAGGAGGGGTGAGAGAATGTGTGAAGGCCTAGAAGTAGTCAGGGTGTGTTCAAAGAACTGAAAGAACTTCAAAATGGCTAAAGCATAGAATGCAAGAAGGCGAATCTGTGATGAGACAGGCTAGCCCAGGCTCAAAAATACTTAAACAATTTTATGGGATTGAACTCCACCATGAGGACAATGAGGAGAAAATGAAGATTTTTAAGTAAGATAAGAAATGTTTAGGATACATAAACAAGATTGATTATACTTGGGGCATGAGGAAGGAAAAGGAGTAGAGAAAGAGATTGATTATACTTGGGATGTGAGGAAGGAAAAGGAGTAGAGAAAGACCGTCAGGACACCTGGGGTTTCTGAATGGCATTCATTTATATAAGGAAAATCAGCGGAATGACACACTTTGAAGGAAAGACAATGATGAATTGTTATGAACATTCTGAGAATGAGATACTTGTAGGGCATCCAACTAGAGATTACAAATAATTAGCCTCATAAACTGTAAGTTCAGAATAAAATGTTGGGCTGGAGACAAAGAGTTTGGAATCTTTCCTACTCCATTTCATTTTTCACTTTTGCTTTTAAAGTTCTCTTTCAAACACAGATCTAACTACATGAGACACCTGTTTAAAAATCCAACTGGTGCCTTGTCAGTATTTTCATAAAACAGTTGAAACACTAACATGGTGGTGTACAAATACCTCTAGCATCTAGTCCTTACCAAACCTGCTGGACTAATGCCTCAATTTCTACTTATATTTCAGTTGGATACAATTTCTCACTGTTCACCGAACCTAAAGTTTATTCTTACCTCCTTGTGCTTTTAATATATACTGTTTCTTTTACTCAGAGTGCTTTGTCCACCCTCCTTTCAATCTGAGTAACTTCTATTCAACCTTCAATACCTTAGTTCCAACGCTATCTCCCCTGAGCCTTTTCTATTGCTATTGTCTTTTTATAAATATTTCTAATGCAATAATTCTTAAACAGCAAATCCTGCCCTCTCTATTGGTTAGGAAATAAATTTAGGAGGTCATGAGAAGTATTTTAAAATGAGATAGAAAAGAATAGAACAGGAAATATCAGAATCTATCATACTTAGAAAAATCAATATTGTCTTTTGTAACATTTGCTTTGGTTATGTAGGTTTGGAATACACATTAGCAGTTACAGATGAGTTTTTTGAGCTTCAACAGTTGATAGTGGAAAAACTTTTGAATTTGAAGTCAGGTTTGAATTAAGCAACAAAAAACAAATAAGACAAAAGCAAAAAGAAAAATATCCCTAGTTCATGGATGTTGCTTCAGGGAGTGAAGGAGGAGAATAGGACCAGGATTAAGGAAAGAAATCTAGGAGCCTTTTGTTTGACATTTAATGCTTATTTTAAAAATAATTAATGCAAATATGACAACATACTAATATTTTTCATTTGGGGCAGTGGGTAGAGGTGTGTCTTTTTTGTTCTTGTTGTATTTTATAATATTAAGAAAAGGTTCAAAGAGGGAATATTTTCTAGCTCCACCACTTACTAAATTCTTATTTGTGAAGTCGAAATAATAGTGGAGTTTATAAGGAACTGAAAAATGTTTTCTCTTGACATCTGCTATGAGATTCCTCTTAGGACAGGGGGAGGATAACTTAACAGGCTTTTGGTAGAAAGTGTGGTGACTCCTGAAGCTATTGGAGTGAGAGCTCTTCTGAAAGAGACAGAGAGGGCAATTATGGCAAGAGCTTAGGTAGTGCATGGCATGAGAGGCCAAAGGTAACCCCTCTTGGGGCCAATTGAAAGGACTCTTAAGGAGAATCTACTCACAATTTTTTGGTTTATTTTATGGGGAGGAGGCTTTAATGAAACCTTTTCTTATGACTACCAAATCATCAGAAATATTTACTGCCCACGAGTGGTTTCTGGCATTTTAGTTTGCTGTGAACACTGAGGGGCAGGATGAGTGTCACATTATATTTAATCCTGTAATAATTCATAGCTACAAAGTTAGCTAGAGGCCCTGTGCATTTGATTTGCATTATATTGAATACAATTCCTTGCATTATATTGAATACAATACATTGCAGATTTCAGAACATTCCCCTAAATTTCTGCTAATTCCCATAGGAACAAATTCTTAGCAAAATGAATTCTCAGTGGTGACTTTCAGCAAATCTTCTACTAAATGACATCACTTTAGATACATTCCAATTAAAAAATCAATAAAACAAAGTTTGCCATGCTCATTTGAAGTATTTCACATTATTGCCAATGCAACAATACAAGAAATTGATATAAATACGTAAGCACTGGAAAGAAAGGATATCATTTGTACACATTTGTACAATACAGAGGAAAAAACAACCCATGTGGCCAGGCATGGTGGCTCATGCCTGTAATCCCAGCACTTTGGAAGGCCAAGAAGGACAGATCACTTGAGGTCAGGAATTTGAGACCAGCTGGCCAACATGACGAAGCCCTGTCTCTACTAGAAATACAAAAATTAGCTGGGTGTGGTGGCACACATCTGTAATTTCAGCTACTCAGGAGGCTGAGGCATGAGAAATACTTGAACCAGAGAAGTGGAGGTTGCAGTGAGCCAATACTGTGCCACTGCAATCCAGCCAGGGTGAAAGAGTGAGACTCCTCTGTCTCAAAAACAAAAGAAAAAATCACCCATGAGACTACAAGTTATTAAAACTAAAAAGTTCAGGAAATTTGTTGAAACAAGAGCAATATATATAGGTAATTTTCCTCTTCTTTAAAAGAGTGAAAAAATGTTATAGAAAGAGATAGCATTTTCAAAAGCAGAAGCAACAATAACAACAAATCAATATACCTGCCTGGCTGAGAAATCTAACAAAAGATTATGAGAATTTTATGAAAAAAAATGACAAAGTATCAATGAAAGCCATGAAAGAAATCTGAATAAATTGACAATTGATTTCATATACAATGACTCAATATCATAAAGGTATCAACTTTCTCTCAACATGATCTTTACAATTCTTACCATTTTAATCAAACTACCAACAAGATGGTTATTTTTATGTGAAACTTGATGAAAATGATTCTTGTAAAGAGGAGTAAAAAGTTTTAGAAAAGCCAAATGACACTGAAAGGAAAGGGAAAGAAGAGAACAAAAGAATGATTACATACCAATAACAATGGGAACAATCTATGGCACAGCAATAGATCAATAGAACACTCTGGAGAGCTCAGACCCAGGCCCAAGCATAGGAGGGAGTTGGTACTAGAAATCAGTGGGCACATGATGGATGCACCCTCTGTTTGGTCTTGAGACAAATGATTTACTATATGGAAAAAGTCTGAGATACTATTTCATACCCTACATAAAAACAAATTCAAATGTATTAAAGACATATACAAAAAGCAAATTGGAAAAACTATCAGAAATAAATATAAACACACAATGTTCTCACTTATTGGTAGGATTTAAAAATTAAAACATTTTAACTCATGGACATAGAGAGTAGAAGGATGGTTACCAGAGACTGGGAAGGGTAGTTGGGGCTGAGAAGGAGGGAGGTAAGGATGATTAATGGATACAAAAAACAAATCCGAATGAATAAGACCTACTATTTGATAGTACCATAGGGTGACTATAGTCAATAATAACTTAACTGTACATTTTAAAATAATTGAAGGGTGTAAGTGGATTGTTTGTAACTCAGAGGAAAAGTGCTTGAGGGAATGGATACCCCCACAAAATTAATAATTATAAACACATAAATTTATCATTATGAGATATGGAAATTTTTCCTTATTATTACTATTTCTTTTGAGACAGAGTTTCTCTCTTGTTACCCAGGCTGGAGTGCAATGGCATGATATTGGCTCACCGCAACCTCTGCCTCCTGGGTTCAAGCAATTCTCCTGCCTCAGCCTCCCGAGTAGCTGGGACTACAGGCGAGTGTCACTGTGCCCAGCTAATTTTTGTATTTTTAGTAGAGATGGGGTTTCATCATGTTGACCAGGATGGTTTCGATCTCTTGACCTCGTGATCCACCCACCTCGGCATCCCAAAGTGCTGGGATTATAGGCGTGAGCCACCTCGCCCGGCCCTCCTTATTTTTTTTTACATGTGAAAAGATGTACAACTCCACTATTGAAGAGGAACTTCATATTAGGATAATGAATTACTAGTTAATATTCATCAGATTGGCACACAATTTAAAATTCTGGCAATATAAAGTTAGGTGAGAATAAAGGGAATGTGAAATATTATTATTACATTAGTGGGAGTATAAATTAGTAAAATTTGTCCTAGAGCAATTTAGCAAAATCTAATAAAGTTGAAGATACAGATATCATGCAAATCAACAAATACCTGTAGGAATTTTAGAAGATTTAAAAGGTTTAGGTGTGAACCCCAAAGGAATCTTTGTATGTATGTACAAGTAGACATGCACAAGGATAATCACTGGTATAGATATAACATTTTCTTGGATGCATTCAAAGACTTGGTAAATTTTTTAAAAGCAAAAAATAAAATTTAAAAAATTTAAAACAATTTTTTCATCTACAATGTTGAAGAGCAAAACATTAATAGGGAAATAAACAAGATACAGTAAATTTGTATAATGAAATACTACATAGTAAAGTGACTGAATTAGACCTCTCTATGTTACTATAGTTAAGTCCTCTAAATTATACTAAGTATAAAGAGCAGGGACATTTAGCATGATGCCATTTATGTAACATAAAAACATACATTATTTTAAACATATAGATATGTGGATCCATATGCATGTAAACAAACTGCAAGATGAGATCCAGAATGATTTATTCCAGTATCAGGTCAGAACTGCAAAGACAATCAAGGGAACTTCAAATTTATGAATTGTTCTTTGTGGTAATGTGAAACAATACAACAAATGTTAACATGCATTCATTCTGCATGATTAATATATGGGTGCTTTTAATATTACGCTTTCTGTATTTTCACGTTTTTAAAAACAAAATGTGTTTAGCATAAATTGGGTGTACGATGTGTAGATGTTTCTTAAAATTATCCTATTTGTTAGTCACTAGACTCCTCTGTAGCATGTTTGAGAGACACAATTTAAAACAAGGCAACAATTTTCAGATAAAAGATAGATTTCTTCCCTAAACCAGGAGGAAGCTGAAACTATAAATAGACCAATAACAAGGTCTGAAGTCGAGGCAGCAATTAAGAGCGTACCACACAAAAAAAGCCCAGGTCCAGATGGGTTCACAGCCGAATTCTACCAGACACACAAAAAGGAACTGTTACCATTCCTTGTGAAATTATTCCAAATAATCCAAAAAGAGGGAATCCTTCCTAAATCATTTTATGAGACCAACATCATCCTGACACCAAAACCCGGCAGAGACTCAACAAGAAAAGATAATGTGAGGTCAGTATCCATGATGAACATAGATGCAAAAATCTTTAATAAAATACTGGCAAGCTGATTGCAACAGCACATCAAAAAACTTATCCACTGTGATCAAGTAGGATTCATCCTGGGGATGCAAGGCTGGTTCAATGTACGCAAGTCTATAAACGTAATTCACCACATAAACAGAACCAAAGACAAAAACCACATGATTATCTCAATTGATGCAGAGAAGGCCCTTGACAAAATTCAACAGCTCTTTATGCTAAAAACCCTCAATAAACTCTGTATTGATGAAACGTATCTCAAAATAATAAAAGCTATTTACGACAAACCAACACCTAATATCATACTTAATGGGCAAAAACTGGAAGCATTCCCTTTGAAATCTGGCACTAGACAAGGATGCCCTCTCTCACCACTCCTATTCAACATAGTACTGGAAGTTCTAGCCAGAGAAATCAGGCAAGAAAAAGAAATAAAGGGTATTCAAATAGGAAAGGTGGAAGCCAAATTGTCTCTATTTGCAGATGATATGATAGTATATCTAGAAGACCCCATCGTCTCAGCCTAAGAACTCCTGAAACTGATAAGCAACTTCAGCAAAATCTCAGGATACAAAATCAATATGCAAAAATCACAAGCATTCCTATACACCAATAATAGACTTACAGAGAGCCAAATCAAGAACAAACTGCCATTCACAATTGCTACAAAGAGAATAAAATACCTAGAAATACAACTAACAAGGAACGTAAAGGACCTCTTCAAGGAGAACTACAAACCACTGCTCAATGAAATAAGAGAGGACACAAACAGATGGAGAAACATTCCATGTTCATGGTTAGAAAGAATCAATATCATGAAAATGGCCATACTGCCCAAAGTAATTTACAGACTCAATGCTATCCTCATCAAGCTACCATTGACTTTCTTCACAGAACTGAAAAAACCACCTTGAACTTCATATGGAACCAAAAGAGAGCCCGCATAGCCAAGTCAACTCTAAGCAAAAAGAACACAGTGGGAGGCATCACACTACCAGACTTCAAACTATACTACAAGGCTACAGTAATCAAAACAGCATGGTACTGGTACCCAAACAGAGATATAGACCAATGGAACAGAACAGAGGCATCAGAGGCAACACAACATATCTACAACCATACAATCTTTGATAAACCTGACAAAAACAAGCAATGGGGAAAGGACTCCCTGTTTAATAAATGGTGCTGGGAAAACTGGCTAGCCATGTGCAGAAAGCAGAAACTGGACCCCTTCCTGACACCTTACACTAAAATTAACTCTAGATGGATTAAAGACTTAAACATAAGACCTGGCACCATATAAACCCTAGAAGAAAATCTAGGCAAAACCATTCAGGACATAGGAGTAGGCAAGGACTTCATGACCAAAACACCAAAAGCATTGGCAGCAAAAGCCAAAATAGACAAATGGGACCTAATCAACCTCCACAGCTTCTGCATGGCAAAAGAAACAGTCATTAGAGTGAATCGGCAACCAACATAATGGAAAAAATTTTTTGCATTTTATCCATCTGACAAAGGGCTGATATCCAGAATTTACAAAGAACTCAAACAGATTTACAAGAAAAAAACAAATGAGCCCATTCAAAAATGGGCAAAGGATATGAACAGACACTTTACAAAAGAAGACATACATGAGGCCAACAAACATATGAAAAAATGCTCATCATCACTGGTCATTAGAGAAATGCAAATCAAAACTACATTGAGATACCATCTCACGCCAGTTAGAATGGCAATCATTAAAAAATCTGGAGACAACAGATGCTGGAGAGGATGTGGAGAAATAGGAACACTCTTACACTGTTGGTGGGAGTGTAAATTAGTTCAACCATTGTGGAAGACAGTGTGGCAATTCCTCAAGGACCTAGAAATAGAAATTCCATTTGACCCAGCAATCCCATTACTGAGTATATATCCAAAGGACAATAAATCATTCTACTATAAGGACACATGCACATGAATGTTCATCGCAGCACTGTTTACAATAGCAAAGACCTGGAACCAACCCAAATGCCCATCGATGATAGACTGGACTGGACAAATGTGGCACATATGCACCATGGAATATTATGCAGCCATCAAAAACAATGAGTTTGTGTCCTTTGTAGGGACATGGATGAATCTGGAAAACATCATTCTCAGCAAACTGACACAAGAACAGAAAATGAAACACCGCATATTCCCACTCATAGGTGGGTGATGAACAATGAGAACACATGGACACAGGGAGGGGAGCACTATACACTGGGGTCTATTGGTGGGAATAGAGGAGGGACAGTGGGGGTGGGAGCTGGGGAGGGATAGCATGGGGAGAAATGCCAAATGTGGGTGAAGGGGAGGAAGACAGCAAATCACACTGCCACATGTGCACCTATGCAACTATCTTGCATGTTCTGCACATGTACCCCAAAACCTAAAATGCAATAAAATAAAAACAAAACAAAACAAAACAAAAGAGCAACAAAAAAAGAAGATAGATTTCTTTCTATCGAAGATTCTTCTGTAACTCAACAAACTAGCCTATTTATTAATGTAGGGTATATGGAGCAGAATTGAACAGCTTCCAAGTATAATTATTTTTGTTTTGTCTGTTTTTTATTCTTTGCCAGCTATTGAGTATGTGCTAATGGTAGCAAATATTCCAGTAGCAGGCAAATTAAAGAGATACTGAGTAATTAATAGACCATGTAACCTTCCCTTGAAGAATCATGTTACATATCCTTTCAAGGAGATGAACTGGTAATTCGGAGATCACTTGATTCAATCAATCAGCAACCAATCATTCATAACAGCTTTTTCTTTGGGGCCATGTTTTGCTGTAGAAATCAAAGAAAAAACCATACAATTCTGATGTATATCTCTGTTCATACTGAAAATTTAGTGAATGGGAAATTAAGAAGTTATGTAATGATGTGCAAAGATTGTAGAGGTATCAAAGCAACTATCTTTGAATTACTACTACAAAATATACACATATGGTGAAGTGTTTTGTGTTGAATAGCAAATGTCACTGAATAATCAAGATGAGTTGCCCCCATTATATCATAGAAAAGTGCCTCAAAAAATTTGAAATCAAATTTCTTTGGAAAATAAGTAGTTCTGAATAAGTAAAACAGCGAAGGTTGTCATTAAAAAAACATAAATTAATATACTTCTTGAGAGCTTCAAATTTAAGTCATAAAGTACTAAAGATTATAAAGGACAAAAGTTGTTACATTTATCTAATGTATCTATATCTAAAGCTCACACACATGCACAGAGTTAATTGCTGAAAGAGGCCTTCAATTTCAGACCCATATTTTTACAGATGAGGAAACTCAGGCACAGAGCTACATAGTACACAATTTTCTAAAAAAGAAATATTTTCAGTAATTTACAAAATTTTCATCATTTCACTTCTAAAAGTTACCGTTTTGGGGATGCTATTTCCCAATGATGTGCTCACATACTAACACAATGGTTGTCATACTGTTTTATGGAGAATCTTGTGATTTTGTGGTGTCTTAAAGATCATAGGCAAAGAGTAAAGGAAGAATAAAGGGGTCATGAGCAGTGGAAATTGCTACATCCTCTTCACCTTGGGCGGATCTATTTTAATGCATTTTATATATTGGGATTCTGCTTCAGATTTCACTTTTTTTAAAAAATAAGCTCTTCTTTCCTAAATCAAAGTTTGTGAGACATTACAACTTCACCAGGATATTGTTTTCTTGGCCATTAATTTGCTGTTTATTAAAATATATATTATTTTTTTTAAAGAAAGGCCAGGTGCAGTGGCTCACAGCTATAATCCCAGCACTTCAGGAGGCCGAGGCAGATGGATCATGAGGTCAAGAGATTGAGACCATCCTGGTCAACAAGGTGAAATCCCGTCTCTACTAAAAATTCAAAAATTAGCTGGGCATGGTGGTACGTGCCTGTAGTCCCAGCTACTCGGGAGGCTGAGGCAGGAGAATTGCTTGAATTCAGGAGGCAGAGGTTGCTGTAAGCCGAAATCGTGCCACTGTACTCCAGCCTTTCTCCAACAGTTAAGGGTCTGGTTTAAACCCTTAAACAGGCTTTCTCCAACAGTTAAGAGTCTGGTTCCTTCTTGGCTTTATCAGACATCTGATGAACTTCATGGACTCTCTCCCCAGAAAAAAATCATACAGACACCACACAATTTTGTGCCAAATGTAGCAAGTACATGGACTTCCTAAAATCCATTCACAGGTCCTATGTTAATCATACTAACTCTAAAAGCTTTATTTAGAGGACTTAAGAAATGTCCAATGGAGAAAGTTTGGAAAGGATGGAATTTTTTCAATACACTATAACTTGTAAGACCAATTTTTGCTGCCTGATGGAAAAACAAAAAGTATTTTTCATTGAACTTCAAGAATCATACATACTCTTGCTGGTCACACTGTTCTTTTGATTCATTGATTCATTCAACAGATATTTATCAAGAATGGGGGGAGGCTTCCAAGATGGTGTCGTAGAGGCGACTCAGGATTGCAGCTCTCAGTGAAGGCGCAGAGGGTGAGTCGTAGCTGCATTCTCAGATGGACCTTTTTTGCCCACAGAACGTTGAAAGTCCCAGGTGTGGGAGAGACACGGGACGCTAGCGCAGCCAGCTTGCGTGGGCACCACAGCGCAGCGGCACTGGGCACAAAACTCACTGGTCTGGGTGCCCTGTTAAACCGGCAATCTGAGATTTGGAAGGGCAGATTGGCATGTCCATCTGATTGAATGGGACTTGGACAATGAGCCAGACCAGGAGATTCCTGGGAAACGTGATCTGAGCCAGTGTAGTGGGCAGCAGCACGGGAGATTGCACGGATCCCAGTGCTCTATCAGCAGGCTACTGGGGCGCCAGTGAGAGAGTCAATCATTCAGCTTGGGGAGAGGAAGAGAGAGAGAGAGAGAGGATGGACTCTGAGGCAGGGAGCTGGGTGATTGGGCTCGGCGGGTCCCACCCTCACGGGGACAAGGAGGGTGGCGATTGGAGGCGCTCAGGGCTGAGAGTTTTGCTGCCAGCATCTAGGATGGTGCATCCCGGTGGGGGAGGGGCGTCCGCCACTACGGACGCAATCCGCCCCTACTGAAGTACCGCCCAGGGCTGATGCAGCCTGCCGTTGCCGAGGCAACCTGCCATAACAGAGAGACTCCGCCAGCAGGGCAGAGCACGCCACAGCAGAATGGAGCCCCACGGCAACAGGGTGGACCCACGCTAGCAGGGCAGAGCACCGGCAGGCAAATAGTAATAGACTGCCTCCTAGCTGGGCAGGACAGTGCAACAGATACTCATAAAGAAAGCCCCCACTCCCTGAGACAGAGCATCTAAGGGGGAAAAAAAGGGGGGGGTTTATGAGTTCTTTTGCAGCAGACATAAACACATCATCCCAACAACCCTGAATGAACAACGGAGCTCACAGCTCAGCACTGGAGCTCCTATAAAGCACAGACCGTCTCCTCAAGCAGCTCCCTGACCCCTGTATATCCAAAGAGTCACCCCAAAAAAAGGACTAATCAGACTGACATTTGGCAGGCATCATTCTGGAACAAAGATAGCAGAACAAGAAACTGGTAGCATCCCTCACTGTTCTGCAGCTGCTATAGGTGTACCCCAGACAAGCAGGACCTGGAGTGGACCTCAGCACTCATACAGCAGAGGGGCTAGACCATTAGAAGAAAAACTAAGTAACAGAAATACCTCATCATCAACAATCTGGGCGTCCACTCAGAGACCCAATTGAAAAATCAGCAACTACTAAGACGACAGGTGGATAAATCCATAAAGATGGGAAGAAACCAGCACAAAAAGGAGGAAAACACCCGAAACCAAAACACTTCACCTCCTACAAGGGACCAAAACTCCTCACCAGCAAGGGAACAAAGCTGGACGGAGAATGAGTGTGACGAAATGATGGAATCAGACTTCAGAAAGTGGATAATGAAAAACTTCAGTGAGTTAAAAGAACATGTTCTAAATCAGTGCAAAGAAACTAAGAACCTTGAAAAAAGATTTGAAAAAAGATTCGAGGAAATGATAACAAGAATGGACAACTTAGAGAGGAATATGAATGAATTGAAGGAGCTGAAAAACACAACACAAGAACTTCACGAAGCATGCACAAGTTTCAACAGCTGAATTGACCAAGCAGAAGAAAGAATATCAGAAGTCGAAGATCAACTCAATGAAATAAAACGAGAAACCAAGATTAGAGAAAAAAGTACAAAAAAGAATGAACAAAATCTCCAAGAAATGTGGGACTATGTGAAGAGACCCAACCTACGTTTGATAGGTGTACCAGAATGTCATGAAGAGAATGAATCCAAGCTGGAAAACACTCTTCAGGATATTATCCAGGAAAATTTCCCCAACCTAGCAAGACAGGTCAATACTCAACTCCAGGAAATACAGAGAACACTACAAAGATACTCCGCAAGAAGAGCAACCCCAAGACGCATAATCGTCAGATTCACCAGGGTTGAAATGAAGGAGAAAATACTAAGGGCAGCCAGAGAGAAAGGGCGGGTCATCCACAAAGGGAAGCCCATCAGACTCACAGCAGATCTCTCGGCAGAGACTCTACAAGCCAGAAGAGAGTGGGGGCCAATATTCAACATCCTTAAAGAAAAGAACTTTCAACCCAGAATTTCATATCAAGCCAAACTGAGCTTAATAAATGAAGGAAAAATAAAATCCTTCATAAACAAGCAAGTACTCAGAGATTTTGTCACCACTAGGCCTGCTTTACAAGAGCTCCTGAAAGAGGCACTACACATAGAAAGAAACAACCAGTACCAGCCATCCTGAAAGCATACCAAATGCTAAAGAGCATCAACAAAATGAAGAATCTACATGAACCAATGGGCAAAACAGCCAGCTAGCATCAAAATGGCAGTATCAAATTCACACATAACAATATTAACCCTAAATGTAAATGGACTAAATGCACCAATCAAAACACACAGACTGGCAAATTGGATGAAAAACCAAAACCCATCGGTGTGCTGTATCCAGGAAACCCACCTCACATGCAAGGATACACAAAGGCTCAAAATAAAGGGATGGAGGAAGATTTACCAAGCAAATGGAGAGCAAAATAAAGCAGGAGTTGCAATTCTCGTCTCTGATAAAATAGACTTTAAAGCAACAAAGATCAAAAGGGACAAAGAAGGTCATTACATAATGGTAAAAGGATCGATACAACAAGAAGAGCTAATGATTCTAAATATATATGGACCCAATGCAGGAGCACCCAGATAAATAATGCAAGTTCTTAATGACTTACAAAGAGACTTAGGCTCCCACACAATAATAGTGGGAGACTTTAATACTTCACTGTCAATATCAGACAGATCAACCAGACAGAAAATTAACAAGAATATCCAGGACTTAAACTCAGACCTAGAACAAGCAAACCTGATAGACATTTACAGAACTCTCCACCCCAAATACACAGAATGTACATTCTTCTCAGCACCACATCACACCTACTCCAAAATTGACCACATAATTGGAAGTAAAGCACTCCTCAGCAAATGCAAAACAACTGAAATCATAACAGTCTCTCAGACCATAGTGCAATCAAGTTGGAACTCAGAATTCAGAAACTAACTCAGAACTGCACAGCTTCATGGAAACTGAACAACTGGCTCTTGAATGTTGATTGGATAAACAATGAAATGAAGGCAGAAATAAAGAAGTTCTTCGAAACCAATGAGAATGAAGACACAACATACCAGAATCTCTGGGACACATTTAAAGCAGTCTGTAGAGAAAAATATATAGCAATAAGTGCCCACATGAGAAGAGCGGAGAGATCCAAAATTGACACCCTATTGTCAAAATTGAAAGAGCTAGAGGAGCAAGATCAAAAAAGCTCAAAACCTAGCCGAAGACAAGAAATAACTAACATCAGAGCAGAACTGAAGGAGATAGAGACAAGAAAAACCCTTCAAAAAATCAGTAAATCCAAGAGTTGGTTTTTCGAAAAGATCAACAAAATAGACAGACCACTAGCCAGACTGATAAAAAAGAAAAGAGAGAACAACCAAATAGATGCAATAAAAAAACGATGAAGGGGAAATCACCACAGATTCCACAGCAATTCAAACCATCATCAGAGAATACTACAAACAACTCTATGCACATAAACTAGTAAACCAGGAAGAAATGGATAAATTCCTGGACGCCTGTGTCCTCCCAAGCCTAAACCAGGAGGAAGCCGAAACTATGAATAGACCAATAACAAGGTCAGAAGTTGAGGCAGCAATTAAGAGCCTACCACACAAAAAAAGCCCAGGTCCAGATGGGTTCACAGCTGAATTCTACCAGACACACAAAGATGATCTGGTATCATTCCTTCTGAAACTATTCCAAATAATTCAAAAAGAAGGAACCCTTCCCAAATCATTTTATGAGACCAACATCATCCTGATACCAAAACCCGGCAGAGACTCAACAAGAAAAGAAAACTTCAGGCCAATATCCATGATGAACATAGATGCAAAAATTTTCAATAAAATACTGGCAAACCGATTGCAACAGCACATTAAAAAACTTATCCATCATGATCAAGTAGGATTCATCCCAGGGATGCAAGGCTGGTTCAACATATGCAAGTCTATAAATGTAATTCACCACATAAACAGAAGCAAAAACAAAAACCACATGATTATCTCAACTGACGCAGAGAAGGCATTTGACAAAATTCAACAGCCCTTTATGATTAAAAACCCTCAATAAACTTGGTATTGATGGAACATATCTCAAAGTAATAAAAGCTATTTACGACAAACCAACACCCAATATCATACTGAATGGGCAAAAACTGGAAGCATTCCCTTTGAAATCTGGCACTAGACAAGGATGCCCTCTCTCACCACTCCTATTCAACATAGTACTGGAAGTTCTAGCCAGAGCAATCAGGCAAGAAAAAGAAATAAAGGGTATTCAAATAGGAAAAGTGGAAGCCAAATTGTCTCTATTTGCAGATGACATGATAGTATACCTAGAAGACCCCATCACCTCAGCCCAAAAGCTCCTGAAACTGATAGGCAACTTCAGTAAAGTCTCAGAATATAAAATCAATGTGCAAAAAATCACAAGCATTCCTATACACCAATAACAGACTTAAAGAGAACCAACTCAAGAACGAACTGCCATTCACAATTGCTACAAAGAAAATAAAATACCTAGGAATACAACTCACAAGGAATGTAAGGGACCTCTTTAAGGAAAACTACAAACCACTGCTCAACGAAATAAGAGAGGACACAAACAGATGGAGAAACATTCCATGTTCGTGGTTAGGAAGAATCAATATTGTGAAAATGTCTATACTTCCCAAAGTAATTTACACAATCAATGCTATCCCCATCAAACTACCATTGAATTTCTTCACAGAACTGGAAAAAACTACCATGAACTTCATATGGAACCAAAAGAGAGCCTGCATAGCCAAGTCAATTCTAAGCAAAAAGAACACAGCGGGAGGCATCACACTACCAGACTTCAAACTATACTACAAGGCTACAGTAATCAAAACAGCATGGTACTGGTATCAAAACAGAGATATAGACCAATGGAACCGAACAGAGGCATCGGAGGCAGCACAACATATCTACAACCATATAATCTTTGATAAACGAGACAAAAACAAGCAATGGGGAAAGGATTCCCTGTTTAATAAATCATGTTGGGAAAACTGGCTAGCCATGTGCAGAACACAGAAACTGGACCCCTTCCTGACACCTTACACTAAAATTAACTCCAGATGGATTAAAGACTTAAACATAAGACCTGACACCATAAAAACCCTAGAAGAAAATCTAGGCAAAACCATTCAGGACATAGGAGTAGGCAAGGACTTCATGACCAAAACACCAAAAGCATTGGCAACAAAAGCCAAAATAGACAAATGGGACCTAATCAACCTACACAGCTTCTGCACAGCAAAAGAAACAGTCACTAGAGTGAATCGGCAACCATCAGAATGGGAAAAAATTGTTTGCAGTTTACCCATCTGACAAAGGGCTGATATCCAGAATTTACAAAGAACTCAAACAGATTTACAGGAAAAAAACAAACAAGCCCATTCAAAAATGGGCAAAGTATATGAACAGACACTTTACAAAAGAAGACATACATGAGGCCAACAAACATATGAAAAAATGCTCATCATCACTGGTCATTGGAGAGATGCAAATCAAAACCACATTGAGATACCATCTCATGCCAGTTAGAATGGCGATCATTAAAAAATCTGGAGACAACAGATCCTGGAGAGGATGTGGAGAAATAGGAACACTCTTACACTGTTGGTGGGAGTGTAAATTAGTTCAACCATTGTGGAAGACAGTGTGGCGATTCCTCAAGGACCTAGAGATAGAAATTCCATTTGACCCAGCAATCCCATTACTGGGTATCTATCCAAAGGACTATAAATCGTTCTACTATAAGGACACATGCACACGAATGTTCATTGCAGCACTGTTTACAATAGCAAAGACCCGGAACCAACACAAATGCCCATCGATGATAGACTGGACTGGGAAAATGTGGCACATATACACCATGGAATATTATGCAGCAATCAAAAACGATGAGTTTGTGTCCTTTGTAAGGACATGGATGAATCTGGAGAACATCCTTCTCAGCAAACTGACACAAGAACAGAAAAGAAATACCACATATTCTCACTCATAGGCGGGTGAGAAAAATGAGAACACATGGACACAGAGAGGGGGTTTACTACACACTGGGGTCTATTGGGGGGAATGGGGGAGGGACAGCATGGGGGGCTGGGGAGGGATAGTCTGGGGATAAATGCCAAGTGTGGGTGAAGGGGAGGAAGGCAGCAAAACACTGCCATGTGTGTACCTATGCAACTATCTGCACATGTACCCCAAAACCTATAATGCAATAAAAATTTTAACAATTGAAAAAAAAATAGGTATTTATCTAGCACAGTGGAAGACACTGCTAGGGGAAATGTAAGTGAATGGTTGGCAATAGTTTCAACCACTTATGGCTGAAATTTATGGCTGACAATACTTTCATCCATAAAGATGGCTTTAAGTGCCATCTATTCTTGAGAATATGAATCGTCTTTAACACTTAGCAAAATTTAATCAGTTAACCCACTAGTTAACACATGTTCACGTGTGTGCGCAGACACACACACACACACACTCCTTACTCTCCACTGGAACAAGTACTCTTTTAACTGACCTGGGGCTCGATTAGGTCTGGCTGACCGAGACATTGGCTGTCTACCCAAGCTGCCTCCAGTGATGCATGTATTGTGTGGTTCAATCAGAGGACAGTAAGGATGTGCAGAGACATAGGGATTCTGGCACCAAGGGCTGTGATTGGGGAAAACGGTTGGTGGGATTTTCTTCTCTCTGTAAAAGAAAAAAGCCTAAATGGAACTCAAAAGCCATTTTATGCTGTTGCGTTAGTGTTGAAGGCACAATTAAAGTGAAAACATATTTCAAAACCAAGAGAATATGACCTTTTAGACTTTGTGGGAAGAACTTTTATTATTACTTCAGAAGCATTTGCCTACAAATGAATAATATATTCTGAACCTCTGTCCACAGCCAGATGTTGATCCAAGATAAAATTCCTGGATGGTACACCTCTCCCTCAACCTAAGCACTGCTACAGATTTGGGGATACCTCACCTCTTCACCTCTCTACAGCAGCCTTGCCTCTTAATGACAGTGCCTGTGAAAAGTGCAATGGCCAGAGAGGTCTCAGTACTACCTAGTGAAGATCACCAGCCTTCATTGCCCCATGAGTATTTGCCTGCTCATTCTGTTTTTCTGCTTTTCCTGAGTCCTATTCAAAATAGTAGTTTCCAAAAATCAATATTAATTTATATATCACACATCCATTTGTCATCTAGTCATTCCCACATGCTCAGTTACCAATTGTGAGAAGGACCCATTCAAACAAACAAACCAAACAACATTTACCTCTTAAGAAAAACTTGAGCTTGTTCCACCTGATAATTTGAAATGTGGTTCTTAGGTTGATCTTCTTTTTCTTTAGTTATTGTAGTTGTAGATGCTGTCCACTGAAACTTGTGCCTTCGGAATGTTGGAGATACTACTGAACATCTGTCAAATTCAAGGTCAGTCTCTAATTTCTCCCATGCTTGCTTCCAGTGGATAGGGGTGTACCAGGCAACGGCCTAGTGAAAATGATTTATTAATGTCGACTGTGTGTATTTGAGGTTTATAACATGCTGCTATGAGATACATATAGATAGTAAAATGGTTACTGTGGTGGAACAAATTAAGATATTTACCATCTTACATAGTTACTCTTTTATAACAAGCGCTACTTAACAAAATGTACTTAACAAAAATCCCCAATATGATAAAATTTCATTAACTATAGTCCTCATGTTGTAGACTAGATCCCTAGACTTCCTCACCCTACAAATCTCTGCTACTTTGTATCCTTTAACCTACATCTCTCCGTTTTCTCCCCTGCTCCCATCCTGTGAACCACAGTTTTATTCAATTTCTTTTCTTTGCTTTTCTTTTTTTTGAGATGGAGTTTCGCTCTTGTTACCCAGGCTGGAGTGCAATGGTGCGATCTCGCTCACCGCAATCTCTGCCTCCTGGGTTCAGGCAATTCTCCTGCCTCAGCCTCCTGAGTAGCTGGGATTACAGGCATGCACCACCATGCCCAGCTAATTTTTTGTATTTTTAGTAGAGACGGGGTTTCACCATGTTGACCAGGATGGTCTTGATCTCTTGACCTCGTGATCCACCCGCCTCGGCCTCCCAAGTTTTATTCATTTTCTCCCCTGCTCCCATCGTGAACCACAGTTTTATTCTCTTTCTCTGAACATTTGAGCTTTTAAAAATTCCCCATATAAGTAAGATCATGCAATATTTTTCTGTGTCTGACTTATTTTACTCAGTATAATGTCCTCCAGGTCCCTCCATGTTCTTTTTTAAGGCTGAATAATATTCCATCATGTATATCTACATTTTCTTTATCCATTTTTCTGTTGGCAGACACTTAGGTTGTTTCCGTATCTTGGCTATTATGAATAATGCTGCAATGAAGATGGTGTACAGATACCTTTCCAAGGTGGTGATTTCATCTTTTTGGGGTATGTACCCAGAAGAGGGATTACTAGGTTGTATGGTAGTTCTACTTTTACTTTCTTTAGGGATTTCCATATTGTTTTCCATAAAGGCTTCACCAATCTACATTCCTGCCAAGCATGTACTGGGGTTTTCTTTTCTCCATACTTTCACATTTGTTACTATATCTCTGTCTTTTTGGAATACCATCCTTATGAAGTGTGAAGTGATAGCTCATAGTGATTTTAATTTGCATTTATCTGATGTGTAGTGAAGTTGAGCACCTTTTAATATATCTGTTGGCCTTTTTTTAAACATCTTTGGAGAAATGTCTGTTCGGGTCTTTTGCCTGTTTTCTAAATCAGGTTGTTTTTCTGCCATTGAGTTGTAGAAGTTCCTTATACATTTTGAATACTAGCTTCTCAGATATGTGGTTTGCAAACATGTTTTTCCTAGTTGGTAGGTTGCTGTTTTATTTTGTTGATTGTTTCCTTTGCTTTGTAGAAACTTTTTAGTTAGACATACTCCATACCCCCTTTTATTTATTTTTGGTTTTGTAGCCTGAGCTTTGGTGTGAGACCAAGAAATCACTGCAATGGACTACGTCAAGGAGCTCTTCCCCAATGTTCTTTCCTAGCAGGATTATGGTTTCAGGTATTACATTTAGGTCTCTTATCCATTTTGAGCTGTTTTTTGTTTACAGTGTAAGATATGGTCCAAGAGAATTTTAAAAATGGGCTGGGCTCAGTGGCTCACACCTGTAATCCCAGCACTTGGAGAGGCCAAGGTGGGTGGATCATAAGGCCAAGAGATTGAGACTTTCCTGGCCAACATAGTGAAATCCCATCTGCACTAAAAATTCAAAAATTAGCTGGGCATGGCGGCACACGTCTGTAGTCCCAGCTACTCGGGAGGGTGAGGCAGGAAAATCACTTGAACCCAAGAGATAGAGGTTGCAGTGAGCCGAGATCACGCCACTGCACTCCAGCCTGGTGACAGAGCAAGACTCCATCTCAAAAAAAAAAAAAAAAAAAAAAGAACTATATTATGTGATTTACTTTACCTATGTGAGCAGCTTAGCGAACTACATGATGAAGATATTGTAAGACATCTTGGCCTTAGTTTCCTGTTCTGAAAATTACAAGCAGCATAACCTCAGATAGGTAAGTTACTTTCTATCATATGTAAAACTGAGAGGGCAGTAGTGAGAATTGCTTTACTAAAGTATTGTAAAATTCATCCAGCTACTTAATTTCATAACTGTAAAGAACTGTGCAAAAAGTAATGGTAATATTAATAAGTTAAGATTTTTAACATTTAAGACACTGTGTGTGTGTGTGTGTGTGTGTGTTTCTTATTTGAGATGGGAAAATGGGCAGTAGAACTAGAGACATGGACAAGAAAACATGTTCTCCAGGCTATAATCCTAGGTGTGAGTATTAAGGAGACCCATGAGCACTAAAGCTGGAGTTTGTTTGGATTTCCTGAGTAAGTAACATGTGCACAACATACACGTGCCAAAATTATTCAGGAAAATCCTATATCAAGACTAACAGTTATATTTCTATTCAACATGGAAAAAGTGTTCTAACATTCTACTTGTTCTAGTGATCTGCTTTTAGTTTACCAAAGTAGAGGTTTGGACTTTACGCTGTAACCACTGAACACCCCTCTGCTTGGCTTGACAAATAACATAAAGACAACACAAGGCAAGTTCGTCTAGGCTAAGCTTCTGGCAGGGAAAGATGAATTCTTTTTTAAAAAGTTTATTTTCATAGATTACACCAAAAAAATGGACTTTTGCTACAGGTCGTTAGTTAGGAATCCTCCCTTTAAGTAGCTCAAACATATTATATTTTGAAAATATGCTCATGATCTTTTTAGTGTGATCTCCCTTAATGAGATGTGTGCCTTTCCTAGACAAGGCAGTATTTTATTTTTCCCTGTATTGTAGGAACTTAAAAATATTCACTAATGATGATAATGTGATAAAATTTAGCCTCAGCTCTAGAATGTTGGCCACATAAAACTTGCAAACTATTTTTAGTACAACAGAAAAATTATTGGGAGCTAGAAGATATGGTTTTATTTTAGTTCAATCATGTTGCTTGTCATGTGACCTTGAACAAGCCATTTAACTTTCCAAGCCCATTTTTTTTTCCTTTGTAAAATCCTGAAACATTACTGAGAATCAAGTGAATAAGGCATATATAAACAGCCCTTCAAAGAGTTCCTACTGTATAGGACTGGTCTGTTCCACATCTGGATCTCTAATGCAAAACAATACATTGGGAAAGTACCAGGCATTGATAAACATAAGACATTTGTTAATTATTTCACATGTAATTTAGAGGCTCTGAATCCCAATGGGACAGCAATGTGACTGGTAAAAAAAAATCTATCCCTGCTTTAAAGGTCCATAGACTCATGGGATCTTAGTGATTATATTATACAATCTCTTACTTTACAGATGAGAAAGTAGAATAACTATTATACAGTTAAGACATGGCAAAGCAAAACTAAAAGCCACCTTTATATTAAGGCATAAGATTTGTAGCTGTACTGAATATTAACCATTGCCATGTTAGTGACAAGATGGCTCAAAAAGTAGTGTAAGTTATACTTTATTTTAGGCTTCTTTTAAAAAATGACCCAGGCCGGGTGCAGTGGCTCACGCCTGTAATCTCAGCACTTTGGGAGGCTGAGGCAGGTGAATCACGAGGTCTGGAGATCGAGACCATCCTGGCCAACATGGTGAGACCCCATCTCTACTTAAAGTACAAAAATTAGCTTGGCATGGTGATATGTTCCTGTAATCCCAGCTTCTCGGGAAGCTGAGGCAGGAGAATCACTTGAACCAGGGAGCCAGAGGTTGCAGTGAGCTGAGATCGTGCCACTGCCTTCCAGCCTGGGCAACAGAGTAAGACTCTGTCTCAGGGAAAAAAAAAAAGACCCATAATATAACTTCTCTTTGCCCCATCTTACAATATTATTCAAGTCCAGAAACAGGGTCTATTCTGATCTATATAGCTGGCTATTATTTTAGACTGGATTATAGGCTCTGTGACTTTTTCCGCAAGATATGGATTGTTTTCTATATACAAATCATATAAATAGAAAGCAATTCCAGGGTCATGTTACTTTGGGTCTGTTTTTTAGCATGTCTAAGGAAAGGCAGTAACCTGTCTTTTTAAAGGAAAATTTACCTGGGGGTTGCAGATAGTAATATCCAGTGCTATTAAAGTGAGAATGAAAACAAATTTATTAGAAAAAGAACTCTGTACTTACATTAGGATTTCAAACTTGACTTAAAGACACATTTCCGCCTATTTAAGGAAAATATTTTCTAGTTGAATTAAATAATGCATATGGCTTTACCATGGGGTAGAATTTCCAATGGGATGTGATTCAGGAAAAAAAAGGCTTAAAGTGAGTTCTGAAGGGCAGGTAGGATTTAAGAGGTAAAAACGGAGGGAAGAGAGTCTATGGAGAGGCAAGAGCATGCACAAAGGCCCTGTGGCATGAAGGAGCAGTCAAACACTGGAAAGTAAAAGTAGTATGAGGAGGCCATTGTGGCTAGAGCAGAGTTCTGGGAGAAGCACGGAAAGAGGAGAGTCCAAGAGGTGAAAAGGGGTAAGGTCACTGTGGTTCAGGTTAGGTGGGCTAACTCCTCTCCTCTACAGACTCCCAACACAGGGCTCTTCCTCTCAATGCTTTTCCTCATGCTCTCCTTTACAGAGTTGATATTTCTGACCTGGGCTGCATGTACTCTATTAAAGCATTGTTTCACTGTATTGCAAGTATTTATTATTATGTAACAATTTCTACTAGTAGACTGAGTTTCTTGAGGACAAGAAGTGTGAAATACTTATGTTCTTTTTTCTAGTACCATGTCTGACAGATACAAAATATATTTCAATATTTTCCATATGGCTCAATCAATCAGGTTTAGTCTTTCATAAGCAGGCACAGTTATTTGTGCTTACATCACCCCACAGAAATGGTCTGATTCTGTATGTGCAAAGTTATTCCAACACTGGGTAAAAGGAATAGTCTAAGTATAAAGCCTAATTCAGTTGCAAGGAATGAAAATTTATTAAAATCTGCATTCCAGTAGCTCAGGGATCTGGTCTATCTGGTTTGACACTCAGTGCCTGGAGCAACACACATACAAAGTAGAAACCACAAACCAGTTTGCAAGGTGGATAACTATGAAGAAAGTTCTGAGACAAGAATGCCTTAATCCTGACCTGGGTTTTGCTAATGATCTCTTATGAGGCTGAGTAAATAACTCAGATTGTATATCCTTATTTTCTACCATCAGTGGAAATTAATCTAAGTAAATAACTTAGATAGTGGAGTCATATTTTCCCCATCAGTTAAAATTAATCTAAGTAAATAACTTAGATTGTGTAGCCTTATTTTCCCCACCAGATAAGTATTATAGAATTCAGTTCGAGCCCACAAGGAGATCTAAAGCTGAGTGGGTGAAGCCTGCTAAGTTACATCTAATGGGTGCTCTTTCCATCTAACAACTGTTCCTGCAAAAAGACTCAAGAAATTAGCCCTGTCTGGGGGCAGTAGCTAATGCCTGTAATTCCAGCACTTTGGGTGGCCAAAGTGGGAGGATCATGAGGTCAGGAGTTCGAGACCAGTCTGGCTAACAGGGTGAAACCCCATCTGTACTAAAAATAAAAAAAATTAGCTGGATATGGTGGTACGCACCTATAATCCCAGCTAGTCAGAGACTGAGGCAGGAGAAGGATGTGAACCCAGAGGCACAGGTTGCAGTGAGCCAAGATCACATCATTGCACTTCAGTCTGGGCAACAGTGTGAGACTCTGCCTCAAAAAAAAAAAAAAAAAAAGAAAGAAAGAAAGAAAATAAAAGAAAAAGAAAAAGTCTATTTTAAAGGGAAAGTCCATCTCAACATAGATTAAAATGCAGCAAAAAAGAAACTCAGAGATAGATTATGCTTAACATATTTTGTGGGTTGGTAGTTATATGGCATAGCAAGTTGGACTGGGGGTAAGAAAAAGACAAGTATGTAGAAATGATCTAAAAAACATTTTGAAAAACGACTAACTTTTTTGTTGTAAAAAGAAATACCTTTGAATCTTAATGGTACGTCCATGGGTATTTATTTATGCTAATATTATACCAAAAGAAAGGCTGAGTGAAAATATAAAGTTGTCAAGTACTGGCAACAAATTACACAAAGCTATTGCTAAAACCCTTAATTTTATAGGGAGTAAAGTATAGTCATTTCAAATTAATACTGTAAGCTCTTTCATTAGAATATTAGTTTTTGAGTGCAGATACTATATCTTAATCTGTTATATTTCCAGTACTTTGCATTGCTCTAAAATAGAGAAGAATCTCAATAAATATTTGAGAAATGAAAAAATAAATAGAAAAGACCTGTATGGAGTACCTTCCTTATCCCACTCTTCAGGCTAAATATCACAAATAAAATCTTCCCTTGACTTTGAAAGTTGAAGATCCTTCCTAGAAATATGAGGTATCAAAATTACTTTTGCCAAATTGTAAGTAGCTCTTGGGCCCTTTGACATTGGGAAGAGAATGCTATTGACTTGCCTAATGTGTTGTGGCATTTAGTGATGGTTCTATTCAAGCTTTTAAGGATGAAAAAGTAATTGAGTGAGCTAAGAGAATGGGGAACACAAGGAGAACTATTCATTCAGTGAAAAACCAGCCCAAATGCTGATCAAGCAACAAGTGGATAAAGAAAATGTGGTATATACATACATAATATGGAATACCACCACTTAAGAACTAATGAGCGCTCTCCCACCCGACAACATGGTTATCCATGTAACCAAACACCACATGTTCCCCCAAAACTATTGAAATAAAAAAATAAGTAAATTTGTAAGAAACTGACAATAGAATAAAATAATCTTTCAGGCATAAAGTCAATTTTACTGACATTTATGCACTTAGACACACTGTACAAAATAAAGATAAAAAAATACAAATATGCTTAATAGACACAATATTAAAAAAATAAAAAAACTGTTAAGAACCAGAAACTAACTTGACCATTCGGTTTACACAGGATTGTTATACAATCAGGACTTGATCTAAACTTGTCTTGTTCTTTCCAAAGAAAATCTGATGGAGGTTGATGCTTTGCTTCAGATGCTGCTGCCCATACCTGTAGTAAAATTGTTAATGACAAATACCATTGGAGTCAAATACAATTTTGTAAATGTCATAGGGTTACTCTGACATAATCTTTCTGAACAGATGAGGTTTTAAAATATAATGACTTTATCATATACAATGTTAAGTTATATAACACCAAACAGCTACTCTACAGGGCTTAAAGGAAAAAACGAGAAAGAGAGGAACACTCCTGCATCAGCTAATTATCTGTTCTCTAAGCAAATAATCTCTTCGCTTGTCTTTTCAAGTCTGTATTTACTTGGTTTCAGGAAATAAGGAATTTCATTTTAATAGTTAAATTATAAAAACAAAATATTGTACACAAAATTGAAGACAGCTGTAGAAATTTTACTATGGGTATTAATTTACACCCAGAAGATGGACAGCGTGGTGTAATTAACCAACAACAACAAAATCACATCTTAGGTTCAGATCCAGATCAAGTGATAACGAGACAGTGCTGAGCCACAGGCCGACAGTGTCAACAAGTTTGCCATGTACAATTCTAATGTACAGTATTTATGCGCCGTGTACAATTCTAATGTACAGTATTTATGCTCTTATACTCACGGTTACTGTGGAATTGGCCTGCATTACGATATTTGGAAGGAATTGGTACAAAGAAATTGTTTGTCCATTCACATTTTGCTGGAGAATATGATCTCCAATTGCCATTTCTTTGTCAAGGGAAGAGTTAACGAGCTTTATGAACAAACCCTTGACATTCACTTCAGCTATTTTAACATCTCCAAGAGAACTGCAAAATAAAACACAAAGAATATAAGGGGCATTCAGATAGGAGTGTCTGACTCACTTTAAGAAGTGAATAACAAAGTGCTTGAAAGTTATTCTTAAACTGTATATACTACTGGGCAAGTTCTACACAGAAATAGTAGATTTCTGTGTAGAAACTCAAGCCTCAGACAAATGGCTTGAGTTTTTAGTTCTATTTCTTTATCTATGCAATAAAATAATCTATTTCATATAAAATAAAGAAAACCTAAAAAGTACTTTAGGTGTCAAGGTATAAAAGCCACAGGAAAGTGTGAATTAAAATAATTTAAATTTCCTACTGTTCAAGATAAAATCATTGAAACATGAAACTCTCAAAAGTAGATCAAGAGACAAATCGTTTACTTCATTTCTGATAAAGTGACTGAAGATAAATAGCAACTATGTAATTCAAAGAATTTTGAAAGGTAAAAACGTTATAGAAACATAAAATGGCATTTTTTACCTTTTAACTTGTGTTGAGAGCTTAGTATGTATGATCCAGGGATCAAGTTAATCATTTATATATCATTATATACTAGCATTTTTCAGATTGTGAGTGACAACTTATTAATAGGTCAAAAATTACTTTGGTAGGTGAGGACCTCAACTTAAAAATAAAATATATCTGTACTAATAATAACAATACTATTTATATGCCAGGCACTGAAAAACACTATATATCTAATATCTCTATATGTATATCTATGTCTATGTTTATGTTATCTATATACCTCTCTCTATATATAATTCTCCACAATTTCTTTTCTGCAGTTCCAAAGTCCAAAAAGCTCCAAAAAAAAAAACCCCAAAAAGTCTGGTCCAAAACTGAGGTAAAGCTATTTATAGTCTTTGTTCATAGTTTATGTGAATATTTTTATGTTTTTCTGTGAAAAGTTTGATGTTTCATTTTTGATACTTCTGTAATCCCTGACAAAGTGTTATATAATATGTGTTCTAAAATTTCCTTTCCTAAAATTCTGAATTTGGAAATACATAAGTTCCCATGTACTTTGGTGAAGGCATTGCAGACTCAAAGTAACTCTTATAATTCTCACAATAATATACATACTTCTTGTTAAAATACTTCTACATATTTCTTATTGAGGATCACATTAAAAAATGTGAGGACTGCTGTATTATCTCCTTTAATTCTTAAAACAACTCAGTTAGGTAGTATTTTTAGTCCCATTTTCTAGAGAAATTGAGGTTTAGAGAGATTAATTCCCATGTCCAAGGTCACTCTATAAATATTAATCCTTGTCCTTCTGCCTCACTCAACTAGTAAAATCTCAAATAGATTTGACCTAAACATCCAGACTGTTTAAATTCTGTATACACTATGGCAGTTGAGTGCTGCTAGCATATGCGTGCGCGCGCGCACACACACACACACACACACACACACACACACAAACACACACACACAGATTGTTGCTACCAAAAAATTAGTGGTCTCCAACCACACCTGGGCCTTTGCTAATTGACAGCAAGTTGTCATCTTCATAAGCCAAGTCAGCAACTTCTGCCATCCTTCAACAATGTTCAAATCCCTGTCCCGTATCTCTGTTCTCTTACTTGGAAAGTTATCTCACTAAGAAAACATGGCCATCAGAGAGAAATACATGTCCCCACTTCCCACATAGAAACAGGCTCACCTATAGCTGAGCCCACCTTTTCTCTGTAGCCCACCCCATTTCCATGGAAGAGGCCCCTTCTCCCATCTGCAGTGAAGCCCTCTGGTCACCGCCTCCTCCTGATGCTTCAGCAACTCGGTCCCCTCATTGTCCTTTCTTTCTCCTTCAACACCAACTTCTCCCTCTGGACTACCTATTTCCCCCAAATAGGTACATATCTTTGAGGGGCTATCACCTTAAAAAAAAGAAAAAAGAAAACAATCCTTCAACTTACAATTCCTACTGCCATCACAACCTAGCTATGTCCACTAGTTAAAATCACCTCTTGAGAAAAATATATGTTCTGTGGAATATATAATTCTATAGACATTCACTGAATTTACTTGTTGCAGGTCTGAGATCAAATCATAAATGTCCCTGTTAATTTTCTATCTCATTGATCCGTTGAATATTAAAAATGTGGTGTCGAAGTCTCTCGCTATTATTGTGTGGGAGTCCAAGTCTCTTTATAAGTCATTGAGAACTTGTCTTATGTATCTGGGTGTTCCTATATTGGGTGCATATATATTTATGATCATTGACTCCTATTGTTGTATTGATCCTTTTACCATTATATAATGTCCTTCTTTGTTTCTTTTAGTCTTTGTTACTATTAAAGTCTATTTTGTCAGAGACGAAAGTTACAACTCCTGTTTGTTTGTTTATTTATTTATTTATTTATTTATTTATTTATTTATTGTTCTCCATTTGATTGGTAAGTCTTCCACCAAAGCTTTGTTTTGAGTCTTTGTGTGTCCTTGTTTATGAGATAGATCTGGATACAGTGTACCAATGGGTTTTGACTTTTTATTCAATTTTCTTTTCTGTGTCCTTGATTGGGGCATTTGATCCATTTAAATTTAGGATTAATATTGATATTTGTGAGTTTAATATTGTCATTTAATATTAGTTGGCTATTTTGCCCATTAGTTGATATAGATTCTTCATTATGGAGATACTCTTTACCTTTTGTTAAGTTTTTGGGATGACTGATACTGGTTGTTCTGTTCTGTGTACAGCGCTTCTTTCAGAAGCTCTTGTAAAACTCTTGTAAAGTGACCACATAATTGGAAGTAAATCACTCTTCAGCATTTGCATAGCATTTCACAGACTTAAATGAAATATTGGTTGGCTGTTTGTTATTTTCTTCCCTTATTCCTTCCTGTCTCTGCTGGTAAGTACAATTATCGGCATAAAAGAGGTTTTTAATACCTATTTTTAGATTGCATTCCAGCCTGGGCAATAGAGCAAGATTCCTGTTCTCTCTCCCCCTTTCTCTTTCTTTTTCTTTAAAAAATAAAAAAATAAAATGTTTTATAATAATAATTTTCTTTTCCAGTATCACGTTCACACAAAAGGGAAAAATGAACTTTTGTGTGATGAAACTTAGCAGCACACACACACACACAAATTGAGTAGGTAGTGGAGTTTGCCTAGATCCAAAGCCTCAGCTTCCCTCTATAGCATGTGGGTTGTCTTAGCTTTGGGAAATCTCATCTATGGGCACTGCCTAAATGATGGCAATTCCCAAATGACTCTGTACGCTAGATCTCTCTCTGTTGATAGCCTACTAGTCAGTTCTTCCAGTATGCCCCAGAAGCACCTCAGATTCTATAGGCTTTTATTTGAATTATCATGGTTTCCTTACCACCACTTCTCTTTTATTCCCCCCTCTTAGTAGTGCCAGCAGTTAGGGCTATTCTTCCTCTCTTATCCCCCTACATCTGATAGAAAAAAATAATAAAATAAAATCCTTTCTTAATTACTTCTCAACCCACAACTACCTACCTCTACTAGAGACCCACATGACCAGTGCCCTTTACAATTGAGAAACTGAGTGGCAACCATTAGTCTATATCTTCATGTCTCCTCAGTATTGGCCTCTGCAAGATGTGTCCTCTTTTTGGAAACTCTTCCCTTTGTTTCTTGAAGTCCACTGTTTTGCCTCTATCAGTCTTATTCCTTTTTAGCCCCTTTTTCAGATTTTACCCAGCTCCCAGATGTTGATTCCAGGGATTCTGTTCTTAGCTCTCTTTTATTTTCCCCATTTATCCTTATAGGTGATGTTATCCATGGACAGTGTTTACTAGCCATGAATACACCAATGACTGCTAAAACTAAATCTCCTGCCTAGACCTTCCTACTGAGCTTCAGACCCACAGAAACAACTGACTATAAGATCCCAAAAGGTACCTCTGAATTCATCACTTTGGTCTGTTGCAAATTTACTCTCCCAAGCAGGAAACTTTTCCAGTGAACTGCATTATTTACCCTGTTGGCTAATCCTGAAACTTCCATTACTGTCCCAGTTTCTGGCTCTTCATTCCTTATCCATGACCAAGTTCTGCTGATTCTTCCTCTTTAGTGGCATCTATTTACATCTTCTCTCCATTCCTATGGCTACTGCCTTTATCACGCTCTCATCATATCTGTGAGACACTGAATCGGCATCCTATCATCTTCAGCTACCCCCTTCCGAACATTCTCCACTTTTGCTTCCAGAACAATCTTTGTACAATCCAAACCTGACATTTCTGCTTCCCTCCTGGAAATCCTTCAATATCTTACCATTTCCTTCTACAGAATACACAAACATCACAGCATTCAAACAAAGCCCTACATAATCTGTCAGCTTCTTTAGCCTCTTTTTCCTTACTTCCTACCTTATGCTTAAACTGCAATCATAAAGAATTCCTTGCAAAAGCATAATGCATGCTGCTGCAGGCTTCACTCACCATGTGCACACATACTATTTCCTCTTCTTGGTCCCCATATCCTTATAAACACTTCAAATTTTCAGCCTTCTAATTTTTTTTTCTATCACAGGTACATAATGAAATCTCATTGTATTTTATTTTTTTCCTGATTATGTTGGGGGAAGCAGCAAAGGAGAAAGGACTTACAGAGTGCCTACATAAATTGGTTATTAGTAACACGTAAACTGGGAACAACAAACCGCAGCAAACTAAGGGAGGCCACTAGGGGAGGCACAGCGTGGGGTGGGGAGTTGGGGAGAGAGAGCATGGGAAGAAATGCCAGATATAGGTGAAGGGGAGGAAGGCAGCAAATCACGCTGACATGTGTGTACCTATGCAACAATCTTGCATGTTCTTCACATGTACCTCAAAACCTAAAATGCAATAAAAAAAGAGAAAACGTTCTGTGATGGGAGAATATATAACTCCATTTTTAGATAATAAACCAATTCTATCAATTTTTTAAAAAAAGGCTATTCCTGACTTTGAGAGTTAGATCTAATCTGATCTAATCAGATTAGAAATCCCAAATCAATACTTGCCAAAAGTATAAAAAATTTCAAAAATTTGCTTTGAAAAGCTTTATTTGTATGTATATGATATATGTGTGTATGTGAGAGTATAGTTCATATAAGGAACTCATTTTCCTACTTATTTTTATTAGAGTATCTATCATCTCCCTGCTGATTGGTAATGTCACCTTTGTCCAATAGCAAGTTTCTGAATATTGTAAGGCTTTCTAAGCTGTTCCATTGATCTAGCTGTTCCACCTATGTCTATGCCAAATGATTTTAATTTATATTGTTTTAGATGAAGTCTTGATTTTGGTTGGACAAATCCCATCTCATTTTCTTTTCCAATATTGTGTTAACTGTTTTTAGACTTTAACCCTTTGCGGTAAGCAAAATAGCTGATCAAAGATGTCCATTCCTAATTTCTGGATTCTGTGAAGGTATTGTCTTAGATGGCAACAAGGACTTTGCAGATATAACTACAATTATGGACCTTAAGATAGGGAGGTTATCTTAGGTTATTTCAGGTGGAATAAATGTAATCAAGTGAACCCTTAAAATTAGAATTTACTCCAGCTGGAGGCAGAAGAGAGCTGCAACAGAAGAGAAGTTAGAGAGAATCCAAGCACAAGAAGGATTTGATGCACTGTTGCTGGTTCTGAGATGTAGCAGCCCTTGTGCAGGGACTCAGGAGAGGCCTTTTGAAGCTAAGGGTGACTGCGCTGACAGTAAGGAAGTACTATCACCACAAGAAACTGAATTTGGCGAACAACCTCAAAGAGCTTGGAAGCAGATTTATTTCAGTGTCCAGATAAGGGCCTGTTTAGCATCTTAATTTTGACCTTGTAAAACTCTAAGAAATCAACTGAGACAACCCAGACTTATGACCTAGGGAACTGGGTTACAGGTTAATAAGTGGGTGCTATTCATGTTATTTTTAATTTACTAAGTTGGTGGTAATTTGTTATGGCAGCAATAGAAAACTAATATATATTTCTTGTGATTTTGGTGTTAGTTTATCAGAAATATTTACCAGTTGGCCTACAACTTCAGTCCCAATGTCCTCAATGGATAGTTAGTGTGTCTTTATTTTTGTTGATAAACCAACCACCAGCCAATATTTTTGTTGTTTCTTTGAAAGTAAATGTCCTTTTTCTCTGGTTGACTTTAAGACTTTATGTTTTCTGTTTTAAAAAGTTTTTCTTTTTTTTTTTTAACAATGTATCTAGGTTTGTCCACTGGTTTGTTTTCTGTCTTTTATCCTACTGAGAATTGGTAGTGCTTCTTGAATATTTGGCTTGATGTCTTCCATCAGTCTTGAAAAATTCTCTTCTAAATTTCCATCAATACTGTTCTACGTCAATCTTTCTTTTCCTTCAGTGATTTCAATTAGAAGTAGGTTTTAAAAAATCTTGCCTTATTTGTCTCATACTTATTTATAACATTCTTGCTATCTGTGATTCAGTCTGGATATTTACTTCTGAGAATATTCCAGTTCAGTAATTCTCTCTTCTGCTGTATCAAATGTACTGTTAAACCCATATACTGAAATAATAATTACCATTATTGGATGTTTTTTACTTCTAGAACTTGTTTTTGTTTCTTTTAGTTCCCAGGTTTATGTTAAAATTTTTATCTTGTCATTTAATTACTTGAATATTTCAGTTGCTGTTAGTTTGAAATACTGGTCAGATAACCACAAAGTCTGGACCTTCTAGGCCTGTTTCTGGTGTCCACGTTTAATCTTGGTGTTTGGCCAACTCTTATCTATTGTATACCTTGTTTTTTCTTGTTTAGTGCCTAGTATTACAGATAAAAAATTGCAGAGATAATTTAAGTTTCTGTATAATAGTTTTTCACTTGAGATTTACTTTTGTCTCTGGCAGGCAACTAAGTTAAGAACAAATCACTTTAAATTAAATCAGAATGTAAAATAATTTGACACCGGACTGGTGTCTTTTGCATATAGCCTTACTCTTGTGTATAGTTCTAACTGAAAACCTTGAGTATTTATCAGTGACCTTCCATTTTTTTTATAGGCCCTAAATGCCAACTTTTATTCACCCAGTCCAGGGATGTCAGAGAGTAAAATGTGATCAGAGATGTCAAAGAATAAAATGTGGATATCACATTTTACTCTCTGACATCCCCGAATTCCTTTATGTTATCCTCATCTTACTAAATTCTCTATAGGATGCTTTTATTTTTTGACAGAACATCCTATTGTTTTTCAGACTTGCTTTTTCTGCCTGGGGATATGAACACTAATTTGACTGTTGTTTTTAAACAGTAAGACCCTGGAATGGCACAGCTATTTTTTTTTCTATATAACTGAATATTTAGAGTGGCTTTTCAAAAATCTTTCATTATACAAGCAAAGTGCTTAGTCATTAATCTTCAAGTTTTATTTTATGCATATAGATACAATAAATGTTCTTGTCTGAAAGAAAAAACAACATTGTTCATATCAGAGCACTTTGTCTTCTTTCTGATAGAAGACCAATGCATGGAAATTCACAGAGGCAGGCTGTTAATCTGCTATTACAGAGCCTTTGGTAGTTATCTTTTTTTCTTCCCTGCCAGCCTTTCCATTTATCTCTAATAGGGAAGTGACTTGAGACTTCTACTTATAATTTGTGATTGGCTGAGAGTGGAGAGTGGTGTGGCAATCATTGTCAGTAGCCTTTGCATGGTCTTTATTTGTAAAGAGATTGAGACCATGGCTATGTCACTTTTTAAACAAAATTACTTTCCATTATTGAAGCACTGATTTGTCTATTTGTTGGGCTCTCCTTGATAGCTCCATGCTATTTGTCTGCTTTTAGGTTTCTGTTATTCTGCAGTTTGCTAAAATCATCTTTGAAGTTTCATTTCTTCCAACCTGTACCTACCTAACATTTCCTATATAGGTGTTTGTAGTTGGGGGCATGTGGGCTTATGAGGGGGTACAGCATTTAAGAGTCCTTAAGGTTTTAAAGGACAAACTTACAAAGACTTAGGGAACTTAATTCAGTTCATTGCTACTATAAGAGCCATCACACATAAAAGTTTTGATGGTAGATCCTTAATGTAATGGGGATGTAAATTTGTACATCACTACTACGAGGTTCTAAATCATCCAAGGGAAGAATAAATGGGGTTTAGTCCGAATAAGAATCCTTTGGGAAAAAAGTATATTTGCAGGCTCAAAATTGTTTTATTTTATTTTTTTCTTTTTATTGCATTTTAGGTTTTGGGGTACATGTGCAGAACATGCAAGATAGTTGCATAGGTACACACATGGCAGTGTGTTTTGCTGCCTTCCTCCCCTTCACCCACATTTGGCATTTCTCCCCATGCTATTCCTCCCCAGCTCCGGCCCCCCACTGTCCCTCCCCTATTGCCCCCAATAGACCCCAGTGTGTAGTACTCCTTTCCCTGTGTCCATGTGTTCTCATTGTTCATCACCCGCCTATGAGTGAGAATATGCGGTATTTCATTTTCTGTTCTTGTGTCAGTTTGCTGAGAATGATGTTCTCCAGATTCAAAATTACTTTAAACCAGAACTATTCATGTGGTTATCATGATCTCAGTGAGGCCTATCTGAATCCAGAGCTTACTATCATTTTGACTCTAGACTTGTAGAATCCAGAATTTCTTGGGGATTGAGATGGAGGATGAATGAGAACTTAGCCTTCTTACTATAGTTTGATCACATCAGAGACATCCAGAACTAAACTTGAAGCCAAGGTAAGGTCTTGGATATAGGGATAGGGAGCATGTGTAACTAGTGAAAATCCTAATAATGTCTTTACTTTGTTTCCTGTTTGCCTACAACTCCTTTTTTTTTTCTGCTGCTGGCAGTTATTAAACAGATCCCTAGAGATAGTAGGTAGTAGGAAAGAAACAACAGCTTTGACTGAAAGCAAGCAAATTCATTATTAGCTTCTGTTTCCAGCCAAGATGAAGTTACAGGAAATGCCTTTAGTCTTTCATCTGAAACAACTAAAAATCTGGAAAAATATGTGAAACAATATTTTTGAAGATATTTGATACTAGTCAACAAAGAATAATGATTCTTGAGAGACAGAAGAGAAATGTACTGAGACTTAAAATTTCTCCAGATTACTTCTTGAGAAAATTTCATCATTGCATCATGGAGGGTGCATCTCTCTGACTTGAGGAGATGGAGCTGGGAGAGACCAAGGTGGCTGAAGGTCACAAGCAGAGTATCAAAAAGGAGAAGCTGCAAAAAGAGAGCGCTCTGGCGATTTTCAGATGGTCCCCTTTGAGTGAGTATTCAGCAGATTGATCAGCACATGTATTTGAGTAAATGCTCCAAGACTATAGAGAAAGACTACTTTGAAAGAATTAGAAGGAAGAGTACTTGAGGCTCTCACAGGGTAAGGAAGTTCCCACCAGCCAGACTGAAAAACCTCATAATTAATGAGGCATTGCATAGAGTACTAAGGAGACTTTTTTTTTTTTAAAATTTTTATTGCATTATAGGTTTGGGGGTACATGTGCAGAACGAGCAAGATAGTTGCATAGGTACACACATGGCAGTGTGCTTTGCTGCTTTCCTCCCCTTCACCCACACTTGGTATTCATCCCCAGGCTATCCCCCCCAGCCCCCCCCTGCTGTCCCTCCCCCATTCCCCCCAACAGTCCCCAGTGTATAGTAGACCGCCTCTCTGTGTCCACGTGTTCTCATTTTTCTCACCCACCTATGAGTGAGTATATGCAGTATTTCTTTTTCTGTTCCTGTGTCAGTTTGCTGAGAATGATGTTCTCCAGATTCATCCATGTCCTTACAAAGGACACAAACTCATCATTTTTGATTGCTGCATAATATTCCATGGTGTATATGTGCCACATTTTCCCAGTCCAGTCTATCATCGTTGGGCATTTGGGTTGGTTCCAGGTCTTTGCTATTGTAAACAGTGCTGCAATGAACATTCGTGTGCATGTGTCCTTATAGTAGAACGATTTATAGTCCTTTGGATAGATACCCAGTAATGGGATTGCTGGGTCAAATGGAATTTCTATTTCTAGGTCCCTGAGGAATCGCCACACTGTCTTCCACAATGGTTGGACTAATTTACACTCCCACCAACAGTGTAAGAGTGTTCCTATTTCTCCACATCCTCTCCAGCATCTGCTGTCTCCAGATTTTTTAATGATCTCCATTCTAACTGGTGTGAGATGGTATCTCAATGTGGTTTTGATTTGCATCTCTCTAATGACCAATGACGATGAGCACTTTTTCATATGTTTGCTGGCCTCATGTATGTCTGCTTTCGTAAAGTTTCTGTTCATATCCTTTGCCCATTTTTGAATGGGCTTGTTTGTTTTTTTCCTGTAAATCTGTTTGAGTTCTTTGTAAATTCTGGATATCAGCCCTTTGTCAGATGCGTAAACTGCAAAGATTTTTTCCCATTCTGATGGTTGCCGATTCACTCTAGTGACTGTTTCTTTTGCCGTGCAGAAGCTGTGGAGTTTGATTAGGTCCCATTTGTCTATTTTGGCTTTTGTTGCCAATGCTTTTGGTGTTTTGTTCATGAAGTCCTTGCCTACTCCTATGTCCTGAATGGTTTTGCCTAGATTTTCTTCTAGGGTTTTTATGGTGTCAGGTCTTACGTTTAAGTCTTTAATCCATCTGGAGTTAATTTTAGTGTAAGGTGTCAGGAAGGGGTCCAGTTTCTGCTTTCTGCACATGGCTAGCCAGTTTTCCCAACACCATTTATTAAATAGGGAATCCTTTCCCCATTGCCTGTTTTTGTCTGGTTTATCAAAGATAATGTGATTGTAGATGTGTTGTGTTGCCTCCGATGCCTCTGTTCTGTTCCATTGGTCTATATCTCTGTTTTGGTACCAGTACCATGCTGTTTTGATTACTGTAGCCTTGTAGTATAGTTTGAAGTCTGGTAGCATGATGCCTCCTGCTGTGTTCTTTTTGCTTAGAATTGACTTGGCTGTGCGGGCTCTTTTTTGGTTCCATATGAAATTCATGGTGTTTTTTTCCAGTTCTGTGAAGAAATTCAATGGTAGTTTGATGGGGATAGCATTGATTGTGTAAATTACTTTGGGCAGTATAGCCATTTTCACGATATTGATTCTTCCTAACCATGAACATGGAGACTTTTGCCCCAGTAGTGGAGGATAATTAATAACAAAATGAAGACATTGCTTTCTTTCCACTTCTAAAACCTAGTCCTCCAAGCCTCATACTATTTTCAAGTAACTTAAGTGGGTCCCAGAACAAAACTCAAGAATATTCATAGAAATACAAAAATATTCTAGCCCCCAAATAAGGTAAAATCCACAATTTCTGGCATATATCAAAAATTACCAGGTATGCAAATACATTGACAAATACAGCCATAACCAGTAGAAAAATAAGTGAATTAAAACTGATGCAGAACTGACACAGATATTAGAAATAGTAGAAAAGGAAAAATCCTTATAATTGTATTTGTATGTACAAAATGCTAGAGATGATTGAACACAATATGTAGAGACAGGACTGAGATTTAAAAATACAATGGATGGGATTAACATAATAGTAGTCATTGTAGGTGAAAAGATCAGTGAACATGAAGACATAATAAGAGATACTATCCAAAAAGAAACAATCAGGGGAAAAAAGTACATAAAAAAATAAAAAATAACAGAGCATTAGTAAACTATAGTACAACTTCAAGTGACCTAATATATGTGAAATTGGAGCCCTTTAAAAGGAGAGAGGAAGCAGGGCCAAAAAAAAAACATTTGAAGACATAATGGTCAAAAATTTTCCAAATTTTTAAAATTTAAAATCTTTAAATATGCAAATTAAAAAAGTGTAACAACCCCAAGCACAAGAAATTTGAAGAAAGTTATACCAGGCACATCATAATCAAATCTCCCAAAATTGATGATAATGAGAAACATCTTAGAAGCAGAATGAGAGGGAAAAATGAGACATATTTGTTCAGAGGAACAAATATGACAGAAAATGTATTAGAAACAATGTAGGCAAATGGTAGTAGAGCAAGATCTTGAAAATATTGGAGAAATGAGAAAAACTGGGACAAAGAGAAGACAAGTAACAAGATGTGAGACTTAACCTAATCATATTAATGATAACCTTAAATGTAAATAGTTTAAATGTCCCAGTGAAAAGACAGAAATTTTCAGATTGTCTAAAAGAGCAAGTCCCAACTATACGTGCTACCTATAAAATATGCATTCTAAATAGTTCAAAAGTTAAAGTATGGAAAGAGATATACCATGATAACACCAGTAAAAAGAAAGCTGCTGTGGCTATATTAATTTCAGACAAAATAGATTTCAGAACAAGGAATATTGCCAGAATAAAGAGTGATTTTATAGTGGTATATCTCATAGTAAAGCTTTAGAATACATAAAACAAAAATGATTGAATTGCAAGGAATAAATTAACAAATCCACAACTTTAGTAGATATAAATACCTCTCTCTCAGTAATTGATACAAGGAGACAAAAAATCAGCAAAAAGACAGTAGACAACCAACATGACATGGTTTACATGAAACTTTCTACTAAATAACAGAATACATATTCTTTTCAAGTGTACCTAGACCCTTTATCAGAATAATTAATATCCTGGCTATAAAACAAGTCTTGTCTCAGTAAATATAAAAGGATTTATGTCCTACAAAATATGTTATTCGACCACAATGGAATTTAGTTAGAAATCAATAACAAGAAGATATCTGGAAAATCACTGGAACTAAAACATATGTAAAACACTTTGAAACTGAATAACACTTTTCAATTATCCAAGGATCAAAAAGAAAATAAAAATTAGAAAGTATCTTGAACTAAATAAAAATAAAAATACAACATATTAACATTTGGTGGGATGCCACTAAGCTGTACTTAGAGGAAAATTTATAACACTAAATACCTGTAGTAGCAGAAGAGAAGAAGGTATCAAATCAATGACCTCAAATTTCAACTTAAGAAATTAGGGGAGGGGAAAACAGCAAATAAAGCCAAATGTATACAGAAGAGAGGGAACATAGACCAAAGTGAAAATCAATCAGATAAAAAACAAAAAAATAGGGGAAACCAATATAACCAAACATATGTTCTTTGAGGAGCTTGATAAAACTAAATCTCTAGTGATACTGATCAGGAAAAGGAGAAGATATAGATGACCATATGAGAAATGAGAAACGTGATACCAATAAAGATTCTACAGTTACTAAAAGAATAATAAGGGAATATTATAAATGACATTATGCCAAAAATTTTGACAACTTAGATAAAAATGGACAAATTTCTTGAAAGACACAAACTACCCACGCTTATTCAAGAGGAAATAATTAGGATAGCCTAGTATCTATTTCAAAACAATTTACACTATTAAAACTTTGCCACAAAGAAATTCCAGGCCCAGATGGCTTCACTATTAAGTTCTATAAGACATTTACGAAAAAAAAACAAAATTATTTCTACACAATCTCTTATAGAAAAGGATAAAGGAGAGACTATATCCCATCTCATTCTGTAAAGAGTAGAATTATCCTGATACCAAAACAGACAAGGACATTATAGGAAAAGAAAACTACAGACCAATATCTTCAAAAATATTGATGCAAAAGTTTGAAACAATATTTTAACAAATAGAATTCAACAGTATATTAAAAAATAAACATTATTACCAAATGTTTATTTTAATAGTATGGGATGATTTAACATTACAAATGAAAAACCATATGATCATTTCAATAGGTGCATAAAAAGTATTTGATATAATCAGACATCATAGATAAAAACCAAATTTTTATTTGTTGATCCTTATTAGTCTCAATTTCACTTATTTTTCTCTGATCTTTATTATTTCTTTTCTTCTAATTTGCAGTTTGTTTTTTTCTTGATTTCCAAGTTCTTCTCCAATCTTTATTATTTATTTTCTTCTAATTTTCAGTTTGATTTTTTCTTGCTTTACTAGTTCCTTGAGATGCCTTGTTAGGTTGTTTACTTGAAGCTTTTTGAAGCTTTTTACTTTTTTGATATATGTGTTTATTGCTATGAACTTCCCTTTTAGTACTGCTTTTATTGTGTCCCATAGATTTTGGTAATTGTGTTTCCATTTCCATTTGTTTCAAGACATTTTTAAGTTTCTTCTCTATTTCCTCACTGATCCATTGGTTGCTCAGAAGTGTGTTACTTAATTTCCATGTGTTTGTGTATTTTCCTAGGTTCCTCTTGTTATTGATTTCTGGTTTTATTCCATTGTGGTCACAAAAATACTTGATATAATTTTTACTGTTTTGATATTTGTTTTGTGGCTTAAGAGAGAGTCTTTTCAGGACAATCCTCCATGTGCTGATGAAAAGAATGTGTATTCTGCAGCAACTGGGTGAAATGTTCTGCAAATGTCAGGCCTAGTTGGTCTAGTGTGCAATTTAACTCTGCTGTTTCTTTGTGATTTTTTTGTCTGGTTAATCTGCCCATTTCTGAGAATAGGATGTTAAAGTGCCCTACTACTTACTGCAGTCTATATCTCTGTTTAAATCTATCCATGTTTGCTTTATATACTTGGGAGCTTTGATGTTGGGTGCACAGATAATTATAATTATTATATCTTCTTGCTGAATTGACCTCTTTATCATTATACAGTGACCTTCTTTGTCTCTTTTTATAGTCATTGATTTATAGTCTATTTTATCTGATATAAGTATAGCTATTCCTACTCCTTTTTGGTTTCCAGTTGAATGGACTATGCTTTTCCATCCCTTCACTTTCAGTCTATATGTGTCTTTGTAGGTGAAGTGGGTTTCTGGTAGGCAGCACATAACTGGATTTTGTTTCTTTATTCCTTAAGCCACTCTATGCCTTTTAATTTGAAAATTGAGTCCATTTTACATTCAATATTATTATTGATAAGAAGAACTTATTTGTTTGTTTGTTTGTTTTTTTTTTTTTTGGTCATTTTATAACTTGTCTCTTCCTTTTGTCCTTTGTTACTATATTCTTTTGTGGTTAAGTAATTTTCTTTGGTAGTGTTTTAATTCATTGCTTTTTACTTTTTGTGAATCTATTATAGGTTTTTGAATTGTGGTTACATGAGGCTTATGAAAAACATCTTACAGCTATAACAAGTTATTTTAAAGAGATGAATACTTAAATCGCAAAGAATAAAAAAAAAGAGAAGCAAAAGAAAAAAACAAAACAAAGAAACCTCTAGACTTGAACTTCATCTTTCCACATTTTGACTGTTAGTTTTCTCAATTTACATATTTCTATACTGCCTATCTCTTAGCAGATTGCTATAGCTATTACTGTTTTTGATAGAATTGTCTTTTGGGATTCACGCTAATGAGTGGATTGCATACCACAGTTAAAATCATGGAGTTTTCCATGTACTTAATTTTACCAGAGGTTTTATACCTTCAAATGTTTTCTTTCTGAACATTAGTGTTTTCTTCTTTCAGATTGAATAACTCCCTTTAGCATTTCTTATAATATAGGTCTGGTGGGAGCAGATTCTCTTAGCTATTCTTTGACTGGAAAGGATTTTATCTCTTCATATTTGGAAAATAGCTTGGCTGGATACACTATTCTTGGATAGCAGGGTTTTAACACACTGAAAACATTGTCTCATTCTCTCCTGACCTACATGGTTTCCATTGAGAAGTCTGTTGTTAGACAAATTCTGTTTTTCCTGCAGCTTTTAGGCTCTTCTCTTTGTCCTTGACCTCTGGAGAGCTTAATTATTATATGAATATTTTTCACTTCTCTGTGGCCTCAGGAATTGTCTCATCCTCATATTTGAGTTCTGAGATACTGCTGATGATAATGATAATCTTGGCACTGTATACCTGTTTTTGTTTTCTGGAGTGGCTAGATAGGGACTGAAGACAGCTTGCTTCTACACTACCATTTTTAATATGATTGAATTTTAACAACAACATTGTATGTTGTTCCAAATTGCTCATCATTTTAACACAGTAGGTACTGGATGAAGGATCTGATGAGGTGTTTTTAGAGAGTTTAGTGAATGTTTAGGTATTCTCCACTGTTAAATTGTAATAGGGGATGAGTGAGTGATTTTAGGAAACATGGCATAAAGGGAGAGAAAATTTCCTTCATATCTGACCCTCAACTCTGTTTTCTTTTAGCCATTTAATAACTTCTATTAACACGGACTTATTACTAACATTTCAAATTCAATATGTTGTTCATGTAACAAGTGAAGCAGGGTTATATTAACATAAATAAATAGATCTTAACTCTTTTATTTCAGTCCTAATATTAACTTTCTTCCTGATCAATTTTTTTTGCATAGATACTAATGGTCATAAAAATGGATCAATGAGGTAAAAATTTATCTTTCTCCTTCTGTCTTGAACTCAAGAGCTACTAGAAGAAAAAATATATATATTAGATCCATCTAAATAATTCACCAACAATAAAAATGTATCTTGAACAATTGAGTTGACCCAATTAGTAAAGATTATGTAGCACTGTTTATTCTGGCATCTTTGAATAATTCGCATTTCTTTTTGGTTCTTCAGACCATTATGTCAATTTATTTTAATTGATCAGAAGATGAAACAGTTATATTTCAATGAACTGATTATTGTTTTAGATAAGATAATGCATATAACAGCAGATTATAGCTTTATTTTCTACTGATTTATTGGTCCTACCCCAACAGAAGATATTAAGTAGTTCAAATAAAATATGTACCTGGAGGTAAACTTGCCAACTTCTTCAAGAATCATAGAAAAGTATTTGAAAGGTTTCTCGGTGTAGCCTGAGTGTGCTATACGTTTTTTTGAATCGCCAAACAAAGAGAGGAAATAATCTTCTCCATCCCCGATTATGGGTGATTCATCCTGTTTCTTTGGAACTATGAAGGCATCTTTCAAGCAAACCAAAGAAGAAAGCAACCAGGAGAGAAGTAAGTAAAATGACATTAAAAGAATCCAAAGCAATTATCTTTATTCTCTGCTTCTATAAAATTATATTTTTACATTTTAATATCACTATCAAACTTAATGAGAATAGTTAGAAGCTTTAAACAAAAGTCTTGAAAATAATCAGTAAGGGAATAGTTACAGTGGCATCTTCAATTCCTAGAGATTATTTCAGTTATCTTAAATAATAAATTCTATCATTAGCATAATGACTATTTAACTGATTATTTAGTTGTGCTAGAAGCATCATCAATTTGGGAATAGGGAAAACATTTCAGTCTATCAAATTTGGATATGTTACATATAAACATAGCCTTATTCTACTTTATGTTTGCTAAACTTCCCAAATGGCTACCCTTAAATTAAAACCTCATATGAATCCTTTCCTGCAATGGTTAGTACTTTTGCCAGGTAAATACTTAAACTTCTATTTAATTAAGATACTTTATTAGAAAGATAAAGTGATCTGGAATCAGACTGTAGTATCCTATTAGAAGTTTGCTCTTTTAAATCCTCCCTACTTCGATTCAAATACAAAATAAGTTTCATAATTTTGAACAGAAAGAGCCATTCTGGACAAATCTAATAATATATTTGCAAAGAAAGAGTTATACTGCAAAGATGCATCATGATGAAGTAGAAAGAACAACGTGTCTTGCCTTTAGACAGACTAGCAATTTTATTTCAGTTCTGCCATTTACCAAGCCAAGTGATATAAATTTTCCAAGTTTCCATTCTCCTGAACATAAAATAAAGATACCACTACCTTATGTAAAAAGATAAGAGAGTTGGAGATCATGTAGATAAGTGTCTAGATAATGTTTAACACTTATCTGATAATAAATGAAAGCTATTATTACAGTACAAGAGTTTTGGTTAATGTGACTCTTTGTCCAAGATCCTCAAAGGATTAAGAAAATCTAGAGTTTGAATCTTACATCTTTAGCAAAACCAAAACAAGGTGAAATATATAAAGGAATAAAATCATCATATTTAAAGAAGATTCCTCCAAATATTGTGTTGGAATTAAATTAGTTCATTTTCAGTCGAGTACTTCCTTAATCCTTAAATTCCTTTGGGGAAGGATAATATGTGGCATATTTCCTAACAGCTCATCTTGAAAGATAAAAGTCTTGGTATTCCAAAAGAAAAGAAGACACATTAATTTCGGTCCCTGTTGTTATTTTGTCTAGAACAAAAGATGGCAATGAACCAAGTGTAAGAAATCTCAGTGAAACTAGACATCTATCTACAGAAGCAGAATCTATAGTAATGGAAGGAAAAGACTACATCCCAATTCAGCTCCCATCTTGTAAGGGGAAGCCACTATATTTCATTTTTCTTTGCCCCATTACAAGAAGAAAAAGTTTAACCCAAATACAAAACATATGCCATGATGGTATAATGACAAATGATAGAAAATCTTTTCTTCCCAGCTCTAAAATTTATACTTGTGTTTTCAGTATATGGGTTTGGGTCATCTTAAAGTTCAGTGTAAACTTAGGAGTCTTTTTGGGAAATTTTATACTCTTCATACAAAAAATGAAACATAGGGAATATGACCATAATGGCAAGAGAACAAAACACTATTTAACCCATGTCAATTTTTCTTAAATATCAGAAACAAAATAAAATATGTGAAAAACAAAATGAAATACAGATGTAGGGCAGCCAGGCTATAAATGGGCACATGATGGTAGAGGATAATGGAGGCATCAGATAGTCACTGGACTATTTGCACTATTAGTTTTGAAACTTAGTTGATTGGCAATTGAAACACAGACTACAAATCTAGTCTATTTTAAAAGAAGGTGATTACAGGTACATTTGGATGCACAATTAGTGTTTATTGAGTACTTATTATGTGTTAGGTAATTTTCATAAATATTTAATCCTTAGGATAGCCCTGTGACATTTCTCTTTTAATCCCTATTTTGCAGTTGTAGGGGAAAATGAGATACAGAAATGTTAAGTACTCTACCTAAAGCCTAACACTGTAGAAAAACAGTAGGTCCTGTGTTTCAAAGGATGATAGTGTTTTCAGTAAACCATGAAAACACACCCTCAAAGTCCCCTAAACATGGGAGAAACAAACACCCTGGAGCATGGGTATTGCTGAGCACATTGTTGACAATAGTCAAAACTTTACTTTTTGTTATTTTGGTACAGTTTTCATTTTCCTTTTTTTTCAAGTTCTCTTTACTGTTTTCACATTTTATCTACATTATTTTATACCTACTTTATATTTCTTCTTTCTCTCATCTATCTTTCTATTCCTTACTTAAGCCATGTATCAACTAAAGGCACAAAATACATAAGATGTGGTTTAATCCTTGCGGTAGTGTTCAGAGGAAGGACAGTTAATGCAATACATTGGAATTTTCAATTCTCTAGCAATTCTCATGTATGTTAGTTAACTCATGAACCATCATGATGACTCAAGATATCTTAATCATAAGGATGATATATTTGGCACATATATGTATGTGGCATGAATTTAAGACTCCAGTTCTAGGATTGGTGATGACCATAGTTAAGTTACTTTTCATAGGATGCTAAGAAGTTAGCATTTTGGGGTGCTGATAATAAAACATCATCCTGGCTAAGAGTCACATAAACAATCTATTGAAACATATGCTTTAAAAGTACTCTAAAAATAAGAGGTCCATATTTTGCTTACCGAAGCTGTTTTCCTCTTGGGAATCATTACTTCCAGTAGCTTTAGAAGTCAATTGCCCAGTTGTTGATAAAGTTACTCCACTAATCCAAGGACTAGAGAGGGAGTAGCCAAGAGTCATTCCACTGGATAGTGAAGATGACAATGACAGTGTTGTAGAAACTGAACCCTTTATCTTTGGTTTTTGAAAATGTACTGAAGAACGTACTGGGGGATCTCCAAGTTTGTCTTCTCTTCTGTGTATAAATATTATAATAAACAAAATAAATAAATTGGAAAGTCAAAGTGGCTGTGAATAAAAGAAGCATGGGCTATCATTATTACCCAGAATTCTGCTTTTCAAAGGTAGTATGCTTTTGGTGTTTTGGTCATGAAGTCCTTGCCTACTCCTATGTCCTGAATGGTTTTGCCTAGATTTTCTTCTAGGGTTTTTATGGTGTCAGGTCTTACGTTTAAGTCTTTAATCCATCTGGAGTTAATTTTAGTGTAAGGTGTCAGGAAGGGGTCCAGTTTCTGCTTTCTGCACATGGCTAGCCAGTTTTCCCAACACCATTTATTAAATAGGGAATCCTTTCCCCATTGCCTGTTTTTGTCTGGTTTATCAAAGATAATATGGTTGTAGATATTTTGTGTTGCCTCCGATGCTTCTGTTCTGTTCCATTGGTCTATATCTCTGTTTTGGTACCAGTACCATGCTGTTTTGATTACTGTAGCCTTGTAGTATAGTTTGAAGTCTGGTAGCATGATGCCTCCCGCTGTGTTCTTTTTGCTTAGAATTGACTTGGCTATGCGGGCTCTTTTTTGGTTCCATATGAAATTCATGGTGGTTTTTTCCAGTTCTGTGAAGAAATTCAATGGTAGTTTGATGGGGATAGCATTGATTGTCTAAATTACTTTGGGCAGTATAGCCATTTTCACAATATTGATTCTTCCTAACCACTAGCATGGAATGTTTCTCCATCTGTTTGTGTCCTCTCTTATTTCGTTGAGCAGTTGTTTGTAGTTTTCCTTAAAGAGGTCCCTTACATTCCTAGTGAGTTGTATTCCTAGGTATTTTATTTTCTTTGTAGCAATTATGAATGGCAGTTCGTTCTTGATTTGGCTCTCTTTAAGTCTGTTATTGGTGTATAGGAATGCTTGTGATTTTTGAACATTGATTTTATATCCTGAGACTTTGCTGAAGTTGCTTATCAGTTGCAGGAGCTTTTGGGCTGAGGTGATGGGGTCTTCTAGGTATACTATCATGTCGTCTGCAAATAGAGACAATTTGGCTTCCACCTTTCCTATTTGAATACCCTTTATTTCTTTTTCTTGCCTGATTGCTCTGGCTAGAACTTCCAGTACTATGTTGAATAGAAGTGGTGAGAGAGGGCATCCTTGTCTAGTGCCGGATTTCAAAGGGAATGCTTCCAGTTTTTGCCCATTCAGTATGATATTGGCTGTTGGTTTGTCGTAAATAGCTTTTATTACTTTGAGATATGTTCCATCAATACCAAGTTTATTGAGGGTTTTTAGCATAAAGGGCTGTTGAATTTTGTCAAATGCCTTCTCTGCGTCAATTGAGATAATCATGTGGTTTTTGTTTTTGCTTCTGTTTATGTGGTGAATTACATTTATAGACTTGCGTATGTTGAACCAGCCTTGCATCCCTGGGATGAATCCTACTTGATCATGATGGATAAGTTTTTTAATGTGCTGTTGCAATCGGTTTGCCAGTATTTTATTGAAGATTTTTGCATCTATGTTCATCATGGATATTGGCCTGAAGTTTTCTTTTCTTGTTGAGTCTCTGCCAGGTTTTGGTATCAGGATGATGTTGGTCTCATAAAATGATTTGGGAAGGGTTCCCTCTTTTTGGATTATTTGGAATAGTTTCAGAAGGAATGGTACCAGATCCTCTTTGTGTGTCTGGTAGAATTCAGCTGTGAACCCATCTGGACCTGGGCTTTTTTTGTGTGGTAGGCTCTTAATTGCTGCCTCAACTTCAGACATTGTTAAACACCAAAAGCATTGGCAACAAAAGCCAAAATAGACAAATGGGACCTAATCAAACTCCACAGCTTCTGCACAGCAAAAGAGACAGTCACTAGAGTGAATCGGCAACCATAAGAATGGGAAAAAATCTTTGCAGTTTACACATCTGACAAAGGGCTGATATCCAGAATTTACAAAGAACTCAAACAGATTTACAGGAAAAAAACAAACAAGCCCATTCAAAAATGGGCAAAGGATATGAACAGAAACTTCACAAAAGAAGACATACATGAGGCCAACAAACATATGAAAAAGTGCTCATCATCATTGGTCATTAGAGAGATGCAAATCAAAACCACATTGAGATACCATCTCACACCAGTTAGAATGGCGATCATTAAAAAATCTGGAGACAGCAGATGCTGGAGAGGATGTGGAGAAATAGGAACACTCTTACACTGTTGGTGGGAGTGTAAATTAGTTCAACCATTGTGGAAGACAGTGTGGCGATTCCTCAAGGACCTAGAGATAGAAATTCCATTTGACCCAGCAATCCCATTACTGGGTATCTATCCAAAGGACTATAAATCGTTCTACTATAAGGACACATGCACACGAATGTTCATTGCAGCACTGTTTACAATAGCAAGGACCTGGAACCAACCCAAATGCCCAACGATGATAGACTGGACTGGGAAAATGTGGCACATATACACCATGGAATATTATGCAGCAATCAAAAATGATGAGTTTGTGTCCTTTGTAGGGACATGGATGAATCTGGAGAACATCATTCTCAGCAAACTGACACAAGAACAGAAAAGGAAATACCGCATATACTCACTCATAGGTGGGTGAGAAAAATGAGAACACATGGACACAGAAAGGCGGTCTACTATACACTGGGGACTGTTGGGGGGAATGGGGGAGGGACAGCAGGGGGGGGCTGGGGGGGATGACCTGGGGATGACTACCAAGTGTGGGCGAAGGGGAGGAAGGCAGCAAAGCACACTGCCATATGTGTACCTATGCAACTATCTTGCACGTTCTGCACATGTACCCCCAAACCTATAATGCAATAAAAATTAAAAAAATAATAATAAAGTAAAATAAAATAAAATTAAATTAAATTAAAAAAAAGGTAGTATGCATCACAAGCACAATAACATCTTGTATTTCTAGTTTTAACAACTGAAATAAAACACTTCATTATCAATTTATTATATGCTTTTAAAATATTTGAATATTAATAAATTCCTATTATATATAGTTCTGAAAACGTGCAACTAGAAAAAAGATAATAATAATCACTACAATGCCACCAATAAGACATTTTACTATCTCATTCCAGGCTTTTAGATGTATGTTTTACTCTAAGTTGGTACTTTATATGCCATTTATAACTCCACTTTGATCACTTATCATATTTCCCCTTTCCATTATCATAAAATCATAATTATAATTCTGGTTTAATATATCCTTCTTTCTGATATCCAGGGCTTGAACTCAGACCTGGAACAAGCAAACTTGATAGACATTTACAGAACTCTCCACCCCAAATACACAGAATATACATTCTTCTCAGCACCACATCACACCTACTCCAAAATAGACCACATAGTTGGAAGTAAAGCACTCCTCAGCAAATGCAAAACAACTGAAATCATAACAAACAGTCTCTCAGACCATAGTGCAATCAAGTTAGAACTCAAAATTCAGAAATTAACTCAGAACCGCACAGCTTCATGGAAACTGAACAACTGGCTCTTGAATGTTGGTTGGATAAACAATGAAATGAAAGCAGAAATAAAAAAGTTCTTTGAACCCAATGAGAATAAACACACAACATACCAGAATCTCTGAGACACATTTAAAGCTCTCTCTAGAGGAAAATATATAGCAATAAGTGCCCACATGAGAAGAGTGGAGAGATCCAAAATTGACACCCTATCGTCAAAATTGAAAGAGCTAGAGGAGCAAGATCAAAAGAACTCAAAACCTAGCAGAAGACAAGAAATAACTAAGATCAGAGCAGAACTGAAGGAGATAGAGACATGAAAAACCCTTCAAAAAATCAATAAATCCAAGAGCTGTTTTTTTCGAAGAGATCAACAAAATAGACAGACCACTAGCCAGACTGATAAAGAAGAAAAGAGAGAACAACCAAATAGATGCAATAAAAAACGATAAAGGGGAAATCACCACAGATTCCACAGAAATTCAAACCATCATCAGAGAATACTACAAACAACTCTATGCACATAAACTAGTAAACCAGGAAGAAATGGATAAATTCCTGGACACCTGTGTCCTCCCAAGCCTAAACCAGGAGGAAGCCAAAACTATGAATAGATCAATAACAAGGTCTGAAGTTGAGGCAGCAATTAAGAGCCTACCACACAAAAAAACCCAGGTCCAGATGGATTCACAGCCGAATTCTACCAGACACACAAAGAGGAGCTGGTACCATTCCTTCTGAAACTATTCCAAATAATTCAAAAAGAGGGAACCCTTCCCAAATCATTTTATGAGACCAACATCATCCTGTTACCAAAATCCGGCAGAGATTCAACAAGAAAAGAAAACTTCAGGCCAATATCCATGATGAACATAGATGCAAAAATCTTCAATAAAATACTGGCAAACCAATTACAACAGCACATTAAAAAACATCCATCATGATCAAGTAGGAATCATCCCAGGGATGCAAGGCTGGTTCAACATATGCAAGTCTATAAACGTAATTCACCATATAAACAAAAGCAAAAACAAAAACCACATGATTATCTCAATCGATGCAGAGAAAGCATTTGACAAAATTCCACAGCCCTTTATGCTAAAAACCCTCAATAAACTTGGTATTGATGGAACAGATCTCAGAAGTAATAAAAGCTATTTACGACAAACCAACACCCAATATCATACTTAATGGGCAAAAACTGGAAGCATTCCCTTTGAAATCCGGCACTAGACAAAAATGCCCTCTCTCACCACTCCTATTTGATATAGTACTGGAAGTTCTAGCCAGAGCAATCAGGCAAGAAAAAGAAATAAAGGGTATTCGAACAAGAAAGGTGGAAGCCAAATTGTCTCTATTTGTAGATGACATGATAGTATACCTAGAAGACCCCATCACCTCAGCCCAAAAGCTCCTGAAACTGATAAGCAACTTCAGCAAAGTCTCAGGATATAAAATCAATGTGCAAAAAATCACAAGCATTCCTATACAGCAATAACAGACTTAAAGAGAACCAAATCAAGAATAAACTGCCATTCACAATTGCTACAAAGAAAATAAAATACCTAGGAATACAACTTACAAGGAACGTAAGGGACCTCTCCAAGGAAAACTACAAACCATGGCTCAACGAAATAGAAGAGGACACAAAGAGATGGAGAAACATTCCATGATCATGGTTAGGAAGAATCAATATCATGAAAATGGCTATACTGCCCAAAGTAATTTACAGAATCAATGCTATCCCCATCAAGCTACAATTGAATTTCTTCACAGAACTGAAGAAAACCACCATGAACTTCATGTGGAACCAAAAGAGAGCCCGCATAGCCAAGTCAATTCTAAGAAAAAAAGAACACAGTGGGAGGCATCACACTACCAGACTTCAAACTATACTACAAGGCAACAATAATCAAAACAACATGGTACTGGTACCAAAACAGAGATACAGACCAATGGAACAGAACAGAGGCATCAGAGGCAACACTACATATCTACAACCATATAATCTTTGATAAACCAGACAAAAACAAGCAATGGGGAAAGGATTCCCTGTTTAATAAATGGTGTTGGAAAAACTGGCTAGCCATGTGCAGTAAGCAGAAACTGGACCACTTCCTGACACCTTACACTAAAATTAACTCCAGATGGATTAAAGACTTAAACATAAGACCTGGCACCATAAAAACCCTAGAAGAAAATCTAGGCAAAACCATTCAGGACATAGGAGTAGGCAAGGACTTCATGACCAAAACACCAAAAGCATTGGCAACAAAAGCCAAAATAGACAAATTGGACCTAATCAACCTCCACAGCTTCCGCATGGCAAAAGAAACAGTCACTAGAGTGAATCAGCAACCAACAGAATGGGAAAAAATCTTTGCAGTTTACCCATCTGACACAGGGCTGATATCCAGAATTTACAAAGAACTCAAACAGATTTACAGGAAAAAAGACAAACAAGCCCATTCAAAAATGGGCAAAGGATATGAACAGACACTTTACAAAAGAAGACATACATGAGACCAACAAACACATGGAAAAATGCTCATCATCACTTGTCATTAGAGAGATGCAAATCAAAACCACATTGAGATACCATCTCATGCCAGTTAGAATGGCGATCATTAAAAAATCTGGAGACAACAGATGCTGGAGAGGATGTGGAGAAATAGGAACACTCTTACACTGTTGGTGGGAGTGTAAATTAGTTCAACCATTGTGGAAGACAGTGTGGAGATTCCTCAAGGACCTAGAAATAGAAATTCCATTTGACCCAGCAATCCCATTACTGGGTATATATCCAAAGGACTATAAATCATTCTACTATAAGGACACATGCACACGAATGTTCATTGCAGCACTGTTTACAATAGCAAAGACCTGGAACTAACCCAAATGCCCATCGATGATAGACTGGACTGGGAAAATGTGGCACATATACACCATGGAATATTATGCAGCAATCGAAAATGATGAGTTTGTGTCCTTTGTAAGGAAGGACATGGATGAATCTGGAGAACATCATTCTCAGCAAACTGACACAAGAACAGAAAACAAAATAGCACATATTCTCACTCATAGGCAGGTGAGAAAAATGAGACCACATGGACACAGGGAGGGGAGTACTACACACTGGGGTCTATTGGGGGAATAGGGGAGGGACAGCGGCGGGGGAGCTGGGGAGGGATAGCCTGGGGAGAAAAGCCAAATGTGGGTGAAGGGGAGGGAGGCACCAAAACACACTGCCATGTGTGTACCTATGCAACTATCTTGCACGTTCTGCACATGTACCCCAAAACCTATAATGCAATAAAAAAAAAGAAATAAAATTGCATGTATCAAGCAAAAAAAAAAAAAAATCCTTGTTTCCTACATACCCTTTTCCTTTAATTCCTGTTGTTGCTTAACCAACTTTTCTATTTAATTAAGATTGTTTAGTTAATGTCTGCCTTCAAATAAACTCTGCATGTTTGTGTATGTATCTGTATTGGAGGAAATGACAGAAAAGAGGGAGAAGATCATTTTCATATACTACTTTTATAAGTGACTCTTACTATGAACAAAGATTTTCCTTTCCTTTTTATAACTATAAAAGCATTTGCTAACTAGTGCACAATCATTTGAACAAGGCCATAAGCTACAGTAGTATTATTTTACAAGTTAAACAACACTTTCATGACATGAATCATGAAAAGATTTAGGACATTTCATTTTATGAGTCACATTGAGGCTCTTCCCGGTGATCTCAAAGTAATTTTGGTGGGTGCATCTGTGCACGTGTGTTCAATGCTTAAATTAAATTGTGTACAAAATCCTCAAGTCCAAACCCTTTATTTTTGTGAAAAACTGGACAAATGGCCAGTTCAACCATCTCCTTTATGGGGTCCACATATCTATCCACTGTAAATCAGGAACTAATTATTTTGCCTCCATGAATGATCTCTGTTTTGATCTATTTTCCAGAGCTCTTATAAAGTTATTTTAGCTAGTTTCTTGTAGGTTCTTATAGGAGAATGAGGGCCTGGAGTTTCCTACTTGCTGCTGTCACCCTCAATATCTCTTTGTTTATCAAGAGGTATTCACAATCATTTTGTTCTACAATTTGAAAGTTCCTTTATCAGAAATCTTATACCTGGAGTTTTCTATTCAAAACTAGACTGCTTTATATGTGCCTCTCAGAAGACACAGATGTCTCAGGCAAATTTTTAAAATAATTAAATGGCATTGGCTTTGAAAATTTCATGACTACTGGCCTAGTGCTTAATAAGCATGTACACTTAACATCCTGCTGACACTCCAAGCATTCATATTTTCCAGAAAAGGTCTAACCCATAAAGATACACTACAGAGTATGACCATAGAGGTAGTGGGAAGGAGACTTTAGAGGTAAATTGTCAGACTACAGATATTTCATCTTTGTTCAACATGAGGCAGGATTGTATGACAGGACTTCTCCCTGACATTGACTGTAACAGCAGAGAAGCGCTTTTCTCTTTCAACATTCCTTACATCTGGGTTTCATAACTGACTGGCTATTCTTTTTGGCATGTTCATCTTATAAGCCCTCAATTTTTTCCTCTAGTAAACAATGGCACTTTAAAATAAATTTAATTTCACAAAAGATTCCCAATAAGCCTTAACAAAATCTTTGCAATCAGAGAAACCTGTCCTGGAGATATATAGGGTGTTCTTATTTTGGTAGGTGAATTAAGAAATTTATTTTATTATTTGATTTATGAGACGGTCTTGCTTTGTCATCCAGGCTGACTGCAACCACCAACTCCTCGGTTCAAGTGATCCTCTTGCCTCAGCCTCCCAAGTAGCTGAGACTACAGACACGTGGCGCCATGCTTGCTAATTTTGAAAAAATTTTGTAGACATGGTGTTGCTATGTTGCCCAGGCTGGTTTCTAGGTCCTGGCCCCAAGTGATTCTTTTGCCTTGGCCTCCCAAACTGCTAGAATTACAGGCATGAGCCACTGTGCCTGGTCAAATAAGAAATTTCTAATGGCTGCACATGTCTCCGGAAGAGGTGAGACATTTCAGGAACAAACTCGTGATACAGCCCATCATCTGAACCTTCCAGTTGTCAACCTATAAGACTCCATTTGGAAGATGAGTGATTTTTCTCAGTGCTTAGTTAACTTTCCCTTAAGCAAAAGTAATTTTCTGAGCCCTTTTTGGTATTTCAGTTTCTCTGTAATTGGTTAACCTTAAACCAGGGGCAGTTACAAAAGCTCAGTTCTAGCATTTCAATGTTACTTCAGGAGATGCTGCATTGATAATATTGACAATGATCATTTCTCAGAGGACCCCTAAGAACAAATATTTAAAAATAGACTTGGATTGAACAATAAACATAGGACTTCTAGGTCCAAAGCAACAATAGCTTTAAATTCTGTATACTCAATAATAAGTCAATTTTAAAGAAAACATTGGAAAACCAATGGTAATGCTTTAGTTGAATGATTTGCATTAAATGTAAAAATAGGGATTATAATTTTATATAACATTCTACAGACATTTATAAAAACAATATTCTGGTAATTTCTTTTTGTCCCCAGGTCTGTAAAACAGTTCCAGATAGGAACTATTTCTGTAAATTGCCTTAACATATTAAATGGGAACTTTGGAATCTCAGCTAGGTCTTATATGATAGATATCTGTCCAGGTGGGTTTTTATACTTCTCAAAGACTAGAATCTTATAAAACAGTAGTTGTGGAAGTAGTTGTATGCTACAGTTCATTATTTCTAGAAAATTTGTGGGATCTATTCTAGTTCTAACTGCTTCATAAGAGTATTAAAACAAAAGAGGTCAAGCATACCATCATTCCTTCTCTATAACTCAGCTCTGCTCTCATCTCATCTATGCATACTCACTGCTCTTGCTTCTCCATCTTATCTTCCTGTTTGTTGACTTTATTCTGTATTGCCTCTGGTGCTTCCTGAATGTCTTTTGTATCTTTCATCTTGGCTAGAAGAGAAGTCTCTTTTCTTTCCTAGGAAAGCAGATCATGACATTAGACAGTGAATATCATTGAGGTTCAAGGCAGATTTTCTTTTGAAAGTGACCTCACCTGTTAATCCAACTACCTTCAAGCATCAGCCAGGTTTAATAATTTCTTTACCAAACTGGTACCAGGACCAGAATTCTCATGTGAATGTGTAAGTACCAACATAGCCAATCCTGATCTTGACTAAGGGTATCAGACGAACTATGGTGAAGGTGTATAGCATTCACTAGAAGCAGTTTGAGAGAGAGGGCAGTAACTTGGCAAAGAGAACTTTATGACTACAATTTTTGCATCTGGCCAACACTGCCTCTTAGAACTATGAGGTAATGTCTCCATAGTAACCAAGTTCCAGTTTCTGAACAATTACTATGTTGATGCTGTACCTTTTTTGCAGTTTGCGGACATCAAACAATGTAACTTGCTCTTAGGAGAGCCCTATCTTCCACCAGGCTTTGCTACCAAAATTTTTGATACCTTGTTTTGTGTTAAGAGTCAAGCCCAGGATGTAAATACTGGAGAAATTAATCACAACTCTTTTTTTTTCTTTCTCTCTCTCAACAAATACTTTGAACACTTGGAAACAGCTAGGCAGCAAGAATAGAAACCATAAAACTTCAATGCAAAAAGTCTAGTGGTAGAAGTAGTAAAATCAAAGCCAGAACACCTAAATTCTTCTCCTAGTTATGCCAGCAGTGTGATTTAGAAGAAACCGCTTAATTCAGTTTCTGCTCTGTGTAAAACACCTGCACTTAATATTTCATGATAATGATACTATGACAATAAAATTAGCAAATATGAAAGTCTATGATTCTGTACAGTAAGATATATAAATAGTGATTACTGGATGAGTGAGTTTATTAAAAATATTTGATAAGATTCCACTATTTATTAAAAACTGGCTAGGTACCATGAATAAATAATACCTGCTTTCAAAAATAACACTAAAATATCTTCAAATACAGATTTGAAAATAATTTTTAGAGACAATAAAGGAACTGTTTTAAAAAGCCAAAAGAAAAAGACAAGATGTATATCATATAATAAGGTAAGTTAAAGGAAAGTAAACAGTTGACTGTATTTCCTTCATCTCAGAGATGTAGCACAATTCCTTATGAACATTATGGGCCAATTATTTAAATGTAGCATCAGAAGTTTTATAAATTTTTACCTATGCTTAGCAAAGAATTAAAAATGGGCTTGTCATTTCTTGTCACTCTCCCAGTCTCCCTACTCGTACCAGTCTGGGTGGTTTCCTAGCTGTTAAAAATTTCTCTACTTGAACTGCATATATTAGCATGAAGTCATTATGACTTCATTGGTTTTATCAGAGATCCTGCTCATAGTTTCCAACATATTTTGGAGAAATAAAATTCTGTCAGCTGAGAAAAATGTGAAGGCTTTAAATTTGCGAGTGTTTCAATATTCATTCCCCATGCAAGACATTTTTCTTATTTTCGTTTCTAATATTACTGCATACATGCAATGAAAACCAATTTCCTGTTTTATTTTTGCTTAAACTAATGTAGTGGTTTTCAACAGGGGACAAAGTGAACCATAGAGAACATTTTGTAAACGTAAGAGGATGTTGATAGTAGTCATAAAGATTTGGGTCGGGTATTAGTGGTATTGGTAGATAGGACCCAGAGATGCTAGACTTTCTACAATGTGGCAGATAATCCTACTTAGTAAATAATGTTCCCATGTAACATGTGCCTTTCTATACATTCGTGCAGGTGAAAAATAGATTACAATTATCTGGCTGGGAGCAGTGGCTCCTGCCTGTCATCCCAGCACTTTGGGGGGCCAAAGGAAGTGAATCACTTGAGGTCAGGAGTTCAAGACTGGCCTGGCCAACACAGTGAAACCCCATCTTTACTAAAAAAATAGAAAAATTTGCTGGGTATGGTGGTAGGTGCCTGTAATCCCAGCTACTCTGGAGGCTGAGGCAGGACAATCACCTCCAGGGAGGCAGAAATGCAGTGAGCTGAGACCATACCACTGCACTCCAGCCTGGGTGACAGAGTCAGACTCTGCAACAACAACAACAACAACAACAACAACAACAAAAAGATTAGAATTACCTGAGCTTAAAGCATAGCTCTAGAGTTCATATAAATACAAAATATTTTTACAGTTTTAATCTATACCAGAGTCTTCAGGGTGTAAATATTTATTGTTTAAATTGAGGAAAGATTATATATTGATTTGTTCAGACATTTCAAGAATTGTTTATCAGTTTGGAAAAAATTACATCATCAATAACTAAACCACTTGGTACTATTCATGTGGTTGACATAACTCATTGGACAGAGAGTGAGAGTAGCAATAATACCATTAACAGCAAAAAAATCAACCTAAATCTGATGAATCCTCTACTTTACATGTAATGCAGAGAACAGAAGAGCATGTTAGCTAATCAATTAAGAGACTTAAAAGACACTTTTTGTAATTTGTGGATATAACATCCTAATTCAAGCAAACTGTAAAATTTATGACATTAGAAACTTAAGCACACAGTATTTAATGATATTAAGAAATAACTGGTAAATATTTTAGGTGTGATGTGGTATCATGATTATGTTTTTTGAAAAGGGTTCTTATCTTTTAGTGATACTATAAACTAAAAGTTTATAGATAAAATGATATGCGTCCTCTGTTTCTAATTAATACAGAGGGTAGGAAGCAGATGAGAATGTAGATGAAAAAGTTGGGCCATGACTTGTAATTATTGAAGCTGAAAAATAGTTAAATGGAGATTCACAGTTATATGATTTTTTTTTTTTTTTTTGCTGTGAATATCCGAATTTCTCCATAGCAAAAAGATTAAAATAGAAGGCTCAATTTGGGATGCACTGACTCAGATGTTAATGGTGTCATAAACATGGCTGTTTCTTCTCAGGAAGGAAAGGGTCGGCAAGAGCTGAAAGCGAGAAGCAGGAACACTGCATGAAGGCTAATAATCTTTTTTTTTTTTTTTTTTTGAGATGAAATTTTGCTCTGTCATTCAGGCTGGAGTGCAATGACACAATCTTGGCTCACTGCAACCTCTGCCTCCCAGATTCAAGTGATTGTTCTGCCCCAGCCTCCCAAGTAGCTGAGACTACAGGCATGCGCCATGATGTCTGGCTAATTTTTGTATATTTAGTAGAGATGGGTTTTGCCATGTTGGCCAGACTGGTTTTGTACTCCTGACCTCAAGTGATCGGCCTGCCTCGGCTTCCTAAAGTGTTGGGATTCAGGCGTGAGCCATTGTGCTCAGCCAGTGCAATAATCTTTACCTAGTCTTTCACCACAGCTCTAGAAGATGGGAATTTCCTCATTTTTCAAATGAGGAAGCAGAAGTTCTGAGAGATGAAATTGCTCTTTCAGGGTAATATAGCCAGTAAATGGCAGAGCCAGGATTTAGTCTTGTCCATCTGTTAGAGAGAGCTTCTCACTATACTCGCTGTTTATCTTCCTTTTTCTCTGGTATTTGCCTGAACGCTTGTCCATTCCTGAAACAGCTTTCTCCTGCTCTTTCTATTCTGGTCTCAAATCACCCTCTCCTTGTCTTTTTGGCCCTCTGTCAATTCTCTTTGGCTTTACCTCACATTGGGAAATACCAGAATTTTGTTGGGGAATTGAAGCCCCCTAAGAGTAGATATGGGTCAAAATAAGGTAGTGAAAACTGAGTTTCATGTTGTGAGATTTCTACTTTAAGAAAAAAATGAAAAGTGGCAAAATTCAATATTCTTAAATTTGTAAAACAGACAAAATATTACATATACATAGTTTTTGGAGTTGAAGAACACAAAGAACTGGCTTTATATATTTTTGTTCTCTGCCTCCACATGTGGAGAAGATTTGCACAGCGAGATTTTATCAAATTGGTAATACAAATAAAATGTCTTACATGAATGAAGGCAACATATATGAAGAGAATTTTCTTCCCCTCTCAAGCCGTGGGTAATAAGCAGTTGAGTAATATTCAGTTTGGGATTACAATTTTAAACACTATGACATGTTCCATTGTCTAAGAGTCAAAGATTTTGGAATACAATTGTAGAAATTCAATTTCATATTTACACCCACATAAAAACAGTATAAATTCTTATTATAAAGCATTTTGCAAGTCTAAAAATGTACTCAGTCAATTCATTTCTTTCATGTAGATCCACAGGTAAATGATAGCCTCAGATACAGATGCTATTATTTTACCTCAAAGTTAGGGACACATTAAAGTCCTACTGGGTGTATTAAAAGAGAGGCTAAAGGACATGTATTGGGAGTTTCAAGTTTCAGACAGTTTGTCCAGAGTAATTTTCATGGGCCTTCCCAATCACAAAATCCTATTGAAAAACAACACTAAGGTCTTAGATCTGCAATTCTGAGGCTGAGTAATGAAATGCAAATACTGGTTTGAATCTTCAGACATACCCATTTTAGCAATAGTTCAAAATAACTGTCTAATTATTTGACACATTATATGTGTTTTGTAGGCTTTGCCCACAATTTTTTTCTATTCCCTCTTTAGAGGAATATAACACTTATTTTTCCAAGTCAAGTCAGGACACCTCATACTTGTTCAGGGGACAGAGATTCATAACATTTGCTCTTATTTGCAGAACACTATATTCTCTGTAGTAATTAAAAAATACAAATCAATACATTTTTTATTTCACCTATATACTTTAATCTACCCTCTATTATTTGTATAACGTATGAAATCACAACCACCAGCCCACGTCTTAAAATAACACCCAACAAATAGTTGAACCAAGAGCAAATGGTTAATTTTGAGGTTTCCTATTGATATAAATTTGCAATTTTATTTTCTTCTGTCATATATGGGCAATCTCTAGCAGAAAAGTGGTCTGGAGCCAAAGCCTTGTAAAACATTATTGGAGAACAATTTGAATTGAGAAATTATATTCATTAGCTCTTATTCCCTCTGCAAACAGGATAAAGGCAGTCATTATTCAACATAACAGCCAAATATTGATTCTCTAGCTTATGAAACACTAATGCCCCCAGGAACTCTGGTTAAAATATGTAAAAATTTTAACCTATGAGAGAAGCACTGGATGAAAGGAGTAAGAAAGAGCAGTATCAGCTGTAATGTCCTCTTTTCCATCTTTGACTCTATTTATTTGGTTCTTCTCTTTTATTTCTATTCTGGCTAAAGGTCTGTCAATTTTATTTAACTTTTCAAAACACCAACTTTTTGTTTTATTGATCTTTTGTATTGTTTTCATTTCAATTTCATTTATTTCTGCTCTGATCTTTATTATTTCTTTTCTTTTAATTTTGGGTCTTACTTTTCTAGTTCTTTAAGATGCATCATTGGACCAGTTATTTGAAATTTTTCTTCTTTTTTGATGTAGGCACTCATAGCTATAAAATTCCCTTGTAGTACTGATTTTGCTATATTCCACAGGTTTTGGTATATTTTGTTTCCATTATCTGTTTCAAGAAATTTTTCAATTTTCTTTTTAATTTCTTCATTGACCCACTGGTCATTCAGGAGCATATTGTTTAATTTCTATGTTGTATTAGTCTGTTCTTATGCTGCTAATAAAGACATACCTGACATTGGGTAATTTATAAAGAAAACACATTTAATGGCCTCACCCTTCCATATTTCTTACAATCATAGCACAAGGTGAAAGAAGAGCAAAGGGTAGTCTTACATGGTGGCAGGCAAGAGAGCATGTGCAGGGGAACTCCCTTTATAAAACCATCAGCTCTCATGAGACTTATTCTCTATCATAAGAGTAGCATGGGAAAAACCCACCTCCATGATTCAATTACTTCCCACTGAGTCCCTCTCACAACACCTGGGATTATCACAATTCAAGGTGAGATTTGGGTGGGGACACAGAGCCAAACCATATCACATGTATTTGTATAATTTCCAAAATTTCTTGTTATTGATGTATAGTTTTATACCATTTTGATCAGAGAAGGTGCTAGACATTATTTCAGTTTTTTTGAATGTTTTAAGATTTGTTTTGTGACTTAACATATGATCTATCCTTCAGAATGATCCATGTGCTGAGGCAAAGAATGTGTATTCTGCAGCCATTGGGTGAAATATTCTGTAAATATTTATTAGATCCTTTTGGTTTATAGTGTGTGTTAAGTCTGATGCTTCTTTTTTGATTTTATGTCTGGAAGATGTGTCTAATGCTGAAAATGGAGTAAAGTCTCCAGCTATTATTGTATTAGAGTCTAACTCTTTATCTCTAATAATATTTGCTTTATATAACTCAGTGCTTCAGTGTTATATACATATATATTTTAAATTATTATAATCTCTTGCTGAATTGACCCCTTTATCATGATTTAGTGATTTTCTTCATCTCTTCTTGCAGATTTTGTCTTAAATCTATTTTGTCTGATATAAGTATGGCTCTGCCTGCTCTTCTCTTGGTTTCCATTGGCATGGAATATCTTTTTTTATCCCTTCATTTTTATTCTACGTGTGTTTTTACATGTGAAGTGTGTTTCAGCCACTCTATGTCTTTTGATTGAAGAGTTTAGTCCATTTACATTCAATATTATTGTTTATAACTAAGAACTGACTTCTGCTATTTCATGTGGTTCTTGATTTTTTCTTTCTGTCTTCCATTTAGTGAAGATTATTTTCTCTGGTGATATGATTTAGTTTCTTGCTGTTTTTTGTGTGTGTATCCATTATCTGTTTTTTGTTTTGAGGTAACCATGAGGCTTGCAAATACTATCTTATAACCTATTATTTTAAGCTGATAACAACTTAATACTTTTGTCTAAACAACATAACAAGCAAAATGAAAACTAATAAAGACTCTCTGCATGAACTTTGTCCCCAACTTATTTACATTTTATTGTTTCTGTTTGTATCTTATTTTACTGTCTTGAAAAGCTGTTGTAGTTATTATTTTGGAATGGTTTATCCTTTAGTCCTTCTATGTAACAGTAGCTTAAATAGCTATGTTACAGTATAGTACACTGTGTTTTTCTGTATATTTACTATTACCAGTGAGTTTTGTATCTTCAGATGATTTCTTTTTGCTCATCAACATCCTTTTCCTTTCTGATTGATGTGCTCCTTTTAGCATTTCTTTTAGGACAGATCTGGTGTTGAAATTCCTCCAGTTTTGTCTGAAAAAGCCTTTATTTCGCCTTCCTTTTAGAAGAATATTTTTTGCTGGATATACTATTCTAGTGTAGATGTTTTTGTTGTTGTTTTTTCTTCAGCACTTTAAATATGTTATACCACTCTATCCTGGTTTTTAAGATTTCACTGAAAGGTCTGCTACCAGACATACTGGAATTCCATTGTAGGTTATTTCTTTTCTTTTACTGCTTTTAGGATGCTTTCTTTGTCCTTGACCTTTAGGAGTTTGATTATTAAATGCCTTGAGGTAGTTTTCTTTAGGTTAAATCTGCTTGATGGTCTATAACCTTCTTGTACTTGCATATTGCTATCTTTCTCTAGGTTTGGGAAATCCTTTTTGATTACCCTTTGAATAAACTTTCTACCCCTATGTCTTTCTCTACTTCCTCTTTAAGCCAATACCTCTTAGATTGGCCCTTTCAAGTCTATTTTCTAGTTCCTATAGGTGTGTTTCATTGTTTTTTATTCTTTTTTTCTTCTGTCTCTTCTGACAGTATATTTTCAAATAGCCTATCTTCAAACTCACTAATTCTTTCTTCTGACTAATCAGTTCTGCTATTAGACGACTTTGATGCATTGTTCAGTATGCCAGTTGCATTTTTCAGCTGCAGAATTTCTGCTTGATTCTTTTTAATTATTTCAATCTATTTGTTGTTTGTCTGATAGAATCCTAAGTTCCTTCTGTGTTATCTAGAATTTTTTGAGTTTCCTCAACATAGCATTTTGAATTTTTTTGTCTGAAAGGTCATATATCTTTGTTTCTCCAGGCTTGGACCCCAGTGCGTTATTTAGTTCCTTTGGTAATAATGGCAGCTTGCACTGGCAGCTTGCACTCTGTGCCAACTCCAACCCATGAAGAGAGCTGTAGGGGATGCACCCTACAAAACCATGGGGGCAGAGCTGCCCAAGCCCTTATGAGTTCACCCATTATACAGTGTGCCCTGGATGGAGAACATGGAGGCAAAGGAGATATTTTGGAACTTTAAAATTTAATGACTGCCTTGCTGGGTTTCAGACTTTCATGGGGCTATTGGCACTTTCTTTTGGCCAATTTTTCCCTGCAGAAATGGGAATGTTTACTGAATGCCTGTATCACCATTGTATCTGGGAAGTAAGTAACTTGTTTTGATTTTGTAGGCTCACAGGTTGAAGGAGATAAGTCTCAGATGAGACTTAGGCTTTTGGATTTGCTGTTGGCATTAGTTAAGAGTTTGGGGGACTGTTGAGAAGAGATTATTGTGTTTTGCAATGTAAGAAGGACATGAAATTTGAAAGCCCAGGGGCAGAATGATATGGTTTGGATATCTGTTCCCTCCAAATCTCACATTAAAGTGGAATCTCTAGTGCTGGAGGTGAAGCCTGGTATGAGGTGATTGGATCATGAGGTCAGATTGCTCATGATTGGTTTAGCAATATCGCCTTGGTGGTAAGTTAGTTCTCATTCAGTTAGTTTACATGGTATCTGGTTGTTTAAAAGTATATGATACCTCCCTACTCACTCTGTCTTGCTCCCACTCTCGCCATGTGCAATACCTGCTCTCCCTTTGCCTTCCACCACGATTGTAAGTTCCCTGAGGCCCTCACCAGAAGCAGATACTGGTACCACACTTTCTGTGTAACCTGTAGAACCAAAGGCTAATTCAACCTCTTTTAAAATTACCCACTCTCCAATATTTATTTATAGCAATGCAAGAGCAGCCTAATGATGTATTATTGTCTGCCTTTCACAAATGAGGCAATTGATACCTTTAGCAGTCAGGTAATTGCCCAAAGCCACACAGCTATAAAGTGGCAGAACCAGGACAAGAGGTTGGTTTTGTCTGACTTCAGAGGCTACATTCTCAACCATTAAATTATACCATTCCCTGTAAAATACTGAGCACCATAATTTACAAGGCAATTGAACAGATATTCTGTAACATATAAACATGTTCCAGGCATGCTCCTTGGTCTTCTGGAATTTGTTATTTAGTTGAAACTATAGTATCTGTGAATATAAAAAATAAATATAGTGCATGACAGAATGTGATAAAAATCAAAGGACCATTTTTTTTTCAAGAGCTTGAAGAACTCAGGGAAGCAATTACTTTGGCTGTTGTAGTGAGAAAGACTTCATAAAAGAGGTGACATGGGAGTGGGCCTCAAAGTTTAGATAGAATTGGGGAAGATCCAAGATGGCTGAATAGGAACAGCTCTGGAGTGTGAGTGCAGTTTCCAATGAGAAGAATGCAGAGGGTGAGTGATCACCACATTTCCAAACGAATTTTTACTGCCAACAGACCAAGAGATTCCTGGGCTGAAAATCACCACAAGTTTCCAGCATGGCTGTTTCAGCCTGTGCTGCAGGCCTCCATACAAAAACTCACACAAATCCAGGCGGCCATTTCAACAGACCCTGGAATGCCTGGGATACAGAGCACTCATTCAGCTGAAAGAAAGGGGGCTGAAACAGGAAGCCAGCTCATCTGTCTCAGTGGGACTCACCCCCCAACAAAGACCAGCAATCTGAAAAGGTCTGGATTAAGAGTTTCGCAGCAAGTGCAGGTGGACCTGGGACGGTCCAGCTCAGTTGGGAAAAGGGCGTCAGCCATTAATGAGGCAGTCCACCGCTACTGACACAGTTCACCATAACCGAGGCAGTCCTCCTTTACTGAGGCAGTCCACCATTACTGTGACCGCCATTAATGAGGCAGTTCTAACTGTACCTCTGTAAACAAAACTGCAAGGAAGTTTACACAGCAGCTGGGCAGAGCCCACAGCAGCTCAGCAATGCCTCTGCTGGCAGACTGTGACTAGGCTACCTCCTTGCTGGGTAGTGCATCTCTGAAAAAAGGCAGCAGCATGTCAGGAACTTATAAATAAAGCCCCACTTCCCAGGACAGAGCATCTGAGAAAAAAGGTAGTTACAAGTTCCACTGCAGCAGACCTAAATGTACCTGCCCAGCAGCTCCAAATGGAACAATAGAGCTTCCAGATTAGCACTTGAGCTCCTATAAGGGACAGACTGTCTCCTCAAGCAGCTGCCTTCCTCCCATATATCCTAAAGAGACACCTCATAAAGAAGAGCTCAGGTTGACATCTGGTGAGTACCCTACTGGGATAAAGATAACAGAAGAAGAAACTGGCAGCAACCCTTACTGTTCTGCAGCCCCTGTGGGTGATTCCCCAGGCAAGCAGGGTCTGGAGTGGACCTCCAGCAGTCCCACAGCAGAGGGGCCTGACAGTTAGAAGGAAAACTAAAAAACAGAAAGAAATAACTTCAACATCAACAACAAAAAAATCCACTCAGAGACCCCATCTGAAAGTCACCAACTACAAAGACCACAGGCAGATAAATCCACAAAGATGGGAAGAAACGAGTGCAAAAAGGATGAAAAGACCAACAACCAGAACACCTCTCCTCCTCCAAGGGATCACAACTGCTCACTAGCAAGTGAACAAAGCTGGATGGTGAATTAGTCCAATGAATTGACAGAAACAGGCCTCAGAAGGTGGTAATAACAAACTTCTCCGAGCTAAAAGAACATGTTCTAACCCAATACAAAAAAAACTAAGAACATTGAAAAGAGGTTAGACAAAATGCCAAGAAGAATAAACAGCTTAGAGAAGAAGATAAATGACTTGATGGAGCTGAAAAATACAACACAAGAACTTCGCAAACTGTACACAAGTTTCAATAGCTGAATTGACCAAGCAGAAGAAAGGATATCAGAGATTGAAGATCAACTCAATGGAATAAAACGAGAAGGCAAGATTAGAGAAAAAAGAGTGAAAAGTAATGAACAAAGCCTCCAAGAAATATGGGATCATGTGAAAATACCTAATTTACATTTGATAGGTGTACCTGAATGTGACAGAGAGAATGAATCCAAGCTGGAAAACATTCTTCAGGATATTATCCAGGAAAACTTCCTCAGCCTTGCAAGGCAGGCCAACATTCATGTCCAAGAAATACAGAGAACACCACAAAGATATTCCCCAAGAAAAGCAACCCAAGGCACATAATCATCAGATTCACCAGGGTTGAAATGAAGGAAAAAGTGCCAAGGGCAGCCAGAGAGAAAGGTCGGGGGTCACCCACAAAGGTAAGCCCATCATACTCACAGCAGATCATTCAGCAGAAACCCTACAAGCCAGAAGAGTATTGGGGCAAATATTCAACATCCTTAAAGAAAAGAACTTTCAACTTAGAATTTCATATCCAGCCAAACTAAGCTTCATAAGCAAAGGAGAAATAAAATTCTTTATGAACAAGCAATTCCTGAGAGATTTTGTCACCACTAGGCCTGCCTTACATGAGCTCCTGAAGGATGCACTAAACATAGAAAGAAACAAACAGTACCAGCCACTCCAAAAATGTACTAAATCGTAAAGACCAATGACACAATGAAAAAAAAAACCACATCAACTAACGGGCTAACATCCAGCTAGCATCAAAATGGCAGTATCAAATTCACACAAAACAATATTAACCTTAAATGTAAATGGACTAAATGCCCCAATCAAAAGACACAGACTGGCAAATTGGATAAAGTCAAAACCTATCCATTTGCTGTATTCAGGAAACCCATCGCACATGCAAGGACGCGCATAGGCTCAACATAAAGCAATGGAGGAAGATTTACCAAGCAAATGGAGAGCAAAAACAAAGCAGGAGTTGCAATCTCAGTCTCTGATAAAATAGATTTTAAACCAACAAAGTTCAAAAGAGACAAAGAAGGGCATTACATAATGGTAAAGGGATCAATGCAACAAGAAGAGCTAACTCTTCTAAATATATACACACCCAATACAGGAGCACCCAGATAAATAAAACAAGTTCTTAACTACCTACAAAGAGACTTAGACTCACACACAATAATAATGGGAGACTTTAACACTCCACTGTCAATACTAGACAGATCAATGAGACAGAAAATTAACAAGGATGTCCAGGATGTGAACTCAGATCTGGACCAAGCAAACTTAATAGACATCTATAGAACTCTCCACCCCAAATCCACAGAATATACATTTTTCTCAGCACCACATCACACCTACTCTAAAATTGACCACATAATTGGAAGTAAATCACTCCTCAGCAAATGCAAAAGAACAGAAATTATAACAGTCTGTCAGACCACAGTGCAATCAAATTAGAACTCAGGATTAAGACACTCACTCAGAACCACACAACTTCATGGAAACTGGACAACTGGCTCTTGAATGTTGACTGGATAAACAATGAAATGAAGGCAGAAATAAGGATGTTCTTTGAAACCAATGAGAACGAAGACACAACATACCAGAATCTCTGGACACATTGAAATCAGTGTCTAGAGGGAAATTTATAGCAATAAATACCCACGTGAGAAGCAAGGAAAGATCTAGAATTGATACCCTATCATCAAAATTGAAAGAGAGGAGCAAAATTAAAAAAATCTCAAAAGCTAGCAGAAGACAAAAACAAACAAACAAACAAACAAAAAAAACCCCACAAAACTAAGAGCAGAACTGAAGGAGCTAGAGATGCAAAAAAACCATTCAAAAAAATCAATAAATCCAGGAGATGGTTTTTTGAAAAGAACAACAAAATAGACCACTAGCCAGATTAATAAAAAAGAAAAGAGAGAATAATCAAATAGATGCAATAAAAAAATGATAAACGGGATATCACTGATTCCACAGAAATACAAACTACAATCAGAGATTACTATAAACAACTCTATGCACATAAATTAGTAACCCTGGAAGAAATGGAAATTCCGGGACACCTGCACCCTCCCAAGCCTAAACCAGGAAGAAGTGGAAACCCTGAATAGACCAATAACAAGGGCAGAAGTTGAGGCAGCAATTAATAGCCTACTAACCAAACAAAGCCCAGGTCCAGATGGGTTCACAGCCAAATTCTACCAGATGTACAAAGAGGAGCTGGTACCATTTCTTCTGAAACTGTTCCAAACAATCCAAAAAGAGGGAATCCTTTCCAAATCATTTGATGAGACCAACATCATCCTGATACCAAAACCTGGCAGAGACTCAACAAAAAAAGAAAAGTTTGGGCCATGATGAACATAGATGCAAAAATCTTCAATAAAATGCTGGCAAACCAATTGCAACAGCACATCAAAAACTTATCAATCATGATCAAATAGGCTTCATCCTGGAGATGCAAGGCTGGTTCAACATACACAAGTCTATAAACATAATCCTTCCATAAACAGAACCAAAGACAAAAACTACTTGATTATTTCAGTAGATGCAGAAAAGTCTTTTGACAAAATTCAACAGCCTTTTATGCTAAAAACTCTGAATAAACTAGCTATTGATGGAATGTATCTCAAAATAATAAAAGCTACTTATGACAAATCCACAGCCAATATCATACTGAATGGGCAAAAGCTGGAAGCATTCCCTTTGAAATCTGGCACTAGACAAGGATGCCATCTCTCACCAATCTTATTCAATATAGTATTGAAAGTTCTAGCCAGAGCCATCAGGCAAGAAAAAGAAATAAAGGATATTCAATTAGGAAAGGAGGAACTCAAATTGTCTCCATTTGCAGATGACATTATTGTATATTTAGAAAACCCCATAGACTCAGCCCAAAATCTCCTGAAACTGATATGCAACTTCAGCAAAGTCTCAGGTCTCAAAATCATATAGGATACAAAATCAATGTGCAGAAATCATGAGCATTCCTATTCACTCATAACAGACTAAAAGAGAACCAAATCAAGGATGAACTACCACTCACAATTGCTAAAAAGAATAAAATACCTAGGAATACAACTAACAAAGGATGTAAATGACCTCTTCAAGTAGAACTATGAACCACTGCTCAAAGAAATAAAAGAGAACACAAAGAGATGGAGAAACATTCCATGCTCATGGTTAGGAAGAATCAATATAATGAAAATGGCCATACTGCCCAAAGTAATTTATAGATTCCATGCTATCCCCATCAAGCTACCTCTGAGCCTCTTCACAGAACTGGAAAAAAACATCTTAAACTTCATATGGAACCAAGAGAGAGTCTGCATAGCCAAGACAATCTTAAGCAAAAAGAACAAAGCTGGAGGCATCATGCTACCTGACTTCAAACTATACTACAAGATTACAGAAATTAAAACAGCATGGTACTGGTACCAAAACAGAGATATAGACCAACGGAACAGAACAGAGGCCTGAGAGGTAACACCACATATCTACAACCATCTGATCTTTGACAAACCTGACAAAAACAAGCAATAGGGAAAGGATTCCCTGTTTAATAAATGGTGTTGGGAAAACTGGCTAGCCATGTGCAGAAAACAGAAACTGGATCCTTCTCATAACGTGCAAATGATTTCCCATAAAGAGGACCTTTCCCATGGTGTGCAAATGATTGCTTGTAGTATTAATGCACTGCAGTCTTTTTTCCTTTTCTTTTTTTTCTTTTGAGACAGAGTCTTGCTCTGTCACCCAGGCTGGAGTGCAGTGGTGTAATCTGAGCTCACTGCAAACTCCGCCTCCTGGGTTCAAATGATTCTCCTGCTTCAGCCTCCTGAGTAGCTGGAAATACAGGTGCTTACAGCACAGAAACTAGACCCCTTCCTGACACCTTACACTAAAATTAACTCCAGATGGATTAAAGACTTAAACATAAAACCTAATACCTTAAAGACTCTAGAAGAAAACCTAGGCAAAATCATATAGGACATAGGCACAGGCAAGGACTTCATGACTAAAACACCAAAAGCAATGGTGACAAAAGCCAAAATAGATAAATGGGATCTAATTAAACTCCCAAGCTTCTGTACAGTAAAATAAACAATCACTAGAGTGAACTGGCAACCAATAGGATGGGAAAAAGTCTTGCAATCTACCCATCTGACAAAGGGCTAACATCCAGAATCTACAAAGAACTAAAACAGATTTACAAAATAAATAAATAAATAAACAAACCCATTCAAAAGCAGGTGAAGGACATGAACAGACACTTTACAAAAGAAGACATATATGAGGCCAACAAACATATGAAAAAATGCTCATCATCACTGGTCATTAGAGAAATGAAAATCAAAACCATATTGAGATACTGTCTCATGCCATTTAGAATGGCAATCATTAAAAAATCTAGAGATACCAGAGGCTGGAGAGGATGTGGAGAAATAGGAACATTTTTACACTGCTGGTGGGAGTGTAAATTAGTTCAACCATTGTGGAAGACAGTGTGGTGATTCCTCAAGGACCTAGAAAGAGAAATTCCATTTGACCCAGCAATCCTATTACTGGGCATATATCCAAAGGATTACAAATCATTCTATTATAAAGACACATGCACACATATGTTCACTGCAGCAATGTTTACAATAGCAAAGACTGGGAACCAACCCAAATGCCCATCAATGATAGACTAAACAAGGAAAATGTGGCAAATATATACCATGGAATACTATGCAGCCATAAAAAATGATGAGTTTGTGTCCTTTGCAGGGACATGGATGAACCTGGAAACCATCATTCTCAGCAAACTGACACAAGAACAGAAAATCAAACACCGCATGTTCTCACTCATAGGTGGGTGCTGAACAATGAGAACACATGGACACAGGGAGGGGAGCATCACACACTGGGGTCTGTTAGGCGGGACTAGGGGAGGGACAGCAGGAGGTGGGGAGGTTGGGGAGGGGTAACATGGGGAGAAATGCCAGATGTAGGTGATGGGGGGATGGAGGCAGCAAACCACATTGCTATGTATGTAACTATGCAACAATCCTGCATGATCTGCACATGTACCCCAGAACCTAAAGTATAATTTAAAAAAAAAAAGAATTGTGCTAAATCTGCTAAACCCCCCCCCAAAAATAAATAAATAAGGTTAGATAGAATTTTGAAAGGTAGAGAACAGGAAGGAAAGCATTTGTTGACTTATATCTTTATGCATACATTCAATCAACAAATACACATAATAAGTGTGTTCAGTGGCTAGACAGTGTTATATGTACTTTTCTGGCATGCATCAAAATGCAGGGACAGAAAGTATAAGCAGATACAGCAAAGACGAACTAATTGGCTGAGGCAAGAGATGGCATGGTTGGGCAGTGCCAAATAGAGCCAGAGACAGGGAAACCCAGACTGTGGAGAGATTTGAACACCAGGCCTAGGAACTGAATGGATTATGTAACCATGTATTTGTTCCTAGTGGATCAATAATTAGATGAATTATAGGACACTAAAAGAAACATTTGCTAGCCCACTCCATTCTTTGGTTGGTGGCTCTAGAAGCAATCTCTTTAAAAAACTCTCACTGGGCCTGATGTGGTGGCTTACGTCTGTAAGTCCAGCACTTTGGGAGCCCGAGGCGGGTGGTTCATGAGGTTAGGAGATCGAGACCATCCTGGCTGTCTCTACCAAAAATACAAAAGAATTAGCTGGGTGTGGAGGTGTGCACCTGTACTTCCAGCTATTCAGGAGGCTGAGGCAGGAGAATCGTTTGAACCCAGGAGGCGGAGTTTACAATGAGCTGAGATTGCACCACTGCACTCCAGCCTGGGTGACAGAGCAAGATCCTGTCTCGAAAAAAAAAAAAAAAAAAAAAAGAGAGAGAGAGAGAAAAAAAAAGAAAAAAAGACTTTGCAGTGCATTAATACTACAAGCAATCATTTGCACATTATGGGAAAGATCCTCTTTACTAGTTCAGTAAGAGTAAAATTCATTCTTCTGTTATTAGGAATAGATAGGATGGAGTAAATGCTGAGCAGCATTAATAAATTATGTTTAAAAGTATACCCAGGGCCCACTTTACGGGCCTGCGACCTGTGCAGTCATGGGTGTCTCAGTGCTCAGCAGTGCCCCATGCCTGGTTTAATGATCTGTTGCTGCTGTCTTAAAATCCTTAATAATATTTAACAAGGGGCTCCATAAATCCTATAACTAGTTCTGAGTAGACCAGTTTTAAAATTGCCCCCTTAGGATAGGAGACAAGTTACCTCAGCAAATGAAAATAAAAAATAAATTTAGTTATTTAGGAAATTAAGGTAAATGACATTCCTGAAAAATAAAAAGTCTGAAAGATTTTGTTCTTATATTAATGTGAAATAATTTTTAGCTTCAGTCACCAAGGGGATTTGTTTTTTTCAAAAAATATTTATTTATTTATTTTGAGACAGAGTCTTGCTCTGTTGTCCAGGCTGGAGTGTAGTGGCGCAATCGTGGCTCACTGCAATCTCTGCCTCCCAAGTTCAAGCAATTCTCTTGCCTCAGCCTCCCAAGTAGTTGGGATTACAGGTGACTGCCACCATCCTCAGCTAATTTTTTGTATTTTTAGTAGAGAAAGACTTTCAACCACGTTAGCCAGGCTGGTCTCAAACTCCTGGCCTCAAGTTGATCCACCTGCCTCAGTCTCCCAAACTGCTGGGATTACAGGCATGAGCTACCACACCCAGCTCAACCATGCAGATTTCTATAAAGGTAGGAAAGGTGGAGGTGGCATGAATGGAGACCAGAGGTTCCTCCCTTAGGTTTTGGAGCCAGATACCTTTGAGTACAAATTAGAGATTCTCCATTGATTTGGTATGAGAAACTTATGTAAAATAACTTCCTAGATTTCAATCTCTTCTTATGTAAAATGGGGATAAAAAGAGCATTGTTTTAAGAATATGACATAAATTAGGTACTCAAAAACATATGTCTATTATTTATTTAATCATTCATCTTATTAACTTTAGTGCTAAAAAAAGAATTTCCCCTTCCTATATTCAGTGTATTGTGATTTCATTTTATTTGGTGCAAAGGGCTAAGTTACGTCTATTTATGAGACTGTTTAAATGATTTGATGGCATACAAGAATTTTTTAATATTCTTTCCAAAGCATCAATATAAATTAAAATCCTGTTGAGGGATCTATGCATATATAGAAATCCACCATTTTCATAGTGTCACTAGTCAAATGAAGACCATATATGGAAAATACCAGTCAGCAAACAATCCAAACTTACAATATTAAAACCTGCAGGGTTACACTGGGGCAGAGGGGAAGGAGTGAAAAAGAGAGTTATGAGTACTAACAAAAATACCATGTGACATGAAGTAGAGGCAGTAAGACAATGTTAGAGGTTGCAGACTTAGCACAAAGATCTGAAAATCAAAACAAAAAACAAAAAACAAAAACCCTCAGAGCTACTGTGCCAGCATATTTCCTCCCCCTCTCCCCCTTCCCCCACTCCCTCCCTCTCTCTTCCTCTCCCCTCACCCTTTCCCATTCCCTTCCTTCTGCTAGATAACTTTAGTGAAAAAAAGAGCTATACTGTTTTATTTTTTTACTGCTCACTCACATTTCCCATTGTGCTATGCTTTCTTCCCTTGCAGACAAGTCATGCCTGCTGTCAAGGTCACAGTGTCCTCCTAGTAGATCTATCTAATGACTTTATTTCTCAGGCTTCTTTCTGGAGTACTGGCATGACCTATCACTCTTCTGTTTGCACTTTCTCCTCTGTTCGCATATATCACTCTTTCTTGTATTTCTCCTCTAAATTCTTGTCCAACTCCCCACCCTCCTCTCTTTCTCTAAATTCAGAGAATCCATCTGGTCAATCCTTGGCCTTTTCTCTGTCTTGTTTTCCTCTATTTCAGTAATATCACTCTTTTTCTTATCTTCAACCATTACATCTTTTTGACTCTAAAATCTCTGATTATACATTGCTCCTAAGCCCTAGTACAGCAATTCCAATTGCCTACTGCAAGTTCCAGATTTTTCCAACCCTTCTCAGCTGTCTCCAATTATTAGGCACCTCACTAGAGGCAACAGAGCCCAGCCCCGTCCTAGAATTAATGAGAATTCAGACTGACAGGCGATGTCAGCCACTTTCCCTATGAACAAAGAGGATCTGGAAATAACGCAGTCTTTTAGCTTCCCCATGTCTGAGGTCTTTAGGTGTTTAGCTGGTCCTTTTGCCCAGATCTGTGATGCCCATTTTGTTTTCTGCCAGTTCACTAGGAGTGGAGTTGGTAGTATCCTTGTTCCCTAGGAAATTGGCAACTTGTAATGAGGAGGATAAAACTGACTTCGTACCCTAAATCAATCCTTTTCCTTGTGGCTGGATTTTGAAGTTTTACTTTTTTTCACCAGGCTTTGAAAATCTTCCCTGATGAGCTAATCTTCACCTACCATGAGTCTCCATGTCTCATGCTATGAGGATCGCTTTCGGAACATCATGGGACCTGCCTAAACTGAACTTGAATTTGCCTCACCCTGCCCTAGATATCACCAGACACTAGTTATGCCTCTGGGAGACTCGATCCTTGATATTCAAAACTTTTATAACCTACCACTGTTGATTATTACTCAGATCTTGCTTGGCTCTCCCCTCAAGCCCTTTCTCAACCAGCACAGCCAGTATCAGGACATTTATAATTCAGCTCTTGAGGACAGAACTCAATGTCCCATATTCTCTTGTGTTTACTATTTCTTCGCCTCATATCACTTTTTCCCAGACACCCAATCTCCAAATCACTTCCTCGTCTTTGACAAACTTCTTCTTTGCAACTCTAAAACAAACCCTTTGCCACGTCATTTTCTTCCATCTCCATGACAACTCCCACATGTTCCTCCATTACCTAGCTCAGACAAAATATTGATTTATCTCTCATTACTTGCCTTGACCCAGCTCATGCTCTAACCAAATTAATCTGTGTGGTGTCTTTGTCAGTGCCCCTTGCCCTCCTACATCCAGGCCTTTGTTCTGACTGTTATCACTGATGACAACATTCTTCCCACACTGCTTCTGACTCCAAAGATGTATTCAGTTTTCAGAGCCAGTTTTCTCATCTGTAAAATGAAATTAATATCTATGCCATGAAGAATTAAATAAGGTGAGTAAAGCACTTGAAATATAATTATTTTGACTATTAATGTTAATATGATTATCACTCATCTCTTTCATAAAGTATTTTCTGATTCTCCCTATACTAGAAAAAATTCCTTTCTCTCCTGAACATCCATGGGGCACACTTCCTATTCAGTCCCTGGCACTTCCTATTCCATCACTTTCTATATTTTGTTACTGTTGTTTTTGCATGTGTCTTAACATAATGGGTCCTAAGCTCCCTGCAGTCATGGATCACTTATTGAGTATCTTTGTTCCTTCTCCAGTGTGCAGAATAGACACCTTGTAAGTATTTGCAAAAAGAAGGAACAAAATCACCACAGTGGTAATTATAGCTTTGGTACAATCTTTACTCACAAATTACATCCTGATGAAATTACAAATTAACAAATCCCATTATACTTACAAATTACATAGTGAATCATTCATCTGGAGGGTGATTACCTGGCTCTTTGAGAGGTGTTGGCAGGCTCTGAAAGACAGGCAAAGACCTGAAGAAGGCGTTGCTGCTGCTCAGAAGAAAGAAACTGGAAAGGCTTTTTGTCCCTGGAGAACTTTTTTACTTCTTATATTGAATTTCTTCCATTCTTTTGACTATAAGATGTACCTTTATTCTATCAACTACCAAGAAAAAAAGCCCCAAAATAGGGAGTCTAATAGGAAATTCTGGTATGAAGCTGGGATATCCCACACCCCCAAGGACTTGTATTTCTCAACATTTGCATTGGAGGAAGGGGAGAAAAGAAAGATCTCCTCCGAGATTTGAACCTCAAGCCATCAGTCACATTAGGGTTCCTAGTTAACTGATGGAAATAAATGCTTCCATAAGAAATTCAATCCAGGGCAACAGCAATGCCATAGAATGCCGTTGATTATATGATGTATCCCAATGTCAGAGGTGTTAAATTGTGGAAAAATGTCATCTTACTAATGCTATATGTTGCTTCCATTAAGGACAAAGGAAAGTCTGCAGATAACTCAATGGAGAAGATATAAAAACAAATCTCTGCATCTGTGACATTTTGACCTAGCCAATTGCCTATCTTCCAGCAACCAGTGAGGCAATAACCCCAGCCCTATTTTCTAAGTTCAGTAAATAGATTCTGAGTGTGTGAGGCATCAGGTTTTGTGCTTGTCCCACTGCCCTATCCTATCATGTCCATGGTGGGAGCATATGTGGGGTTGGTAGCAGGTGGTGAGAATGGGTTTCTTTAATCCCACTGGACTGAATCCTCCTACCTACTAGCACCTTGACTTCACTCCATGGATAGGCTTCTTCCCTTGTTTACCTGCCTAGTTGTCCACATGCTTATTTGTCCGGCTTTCTCGCATTTCGCAGAACACAAAAGGAAGCAGCTCATTCATGTAAGCAGACATTCCATGTTACGGGACACACATGTGTACACACACACACACACTTTAGGAAGATTGTCTAATCATGTTTACACTACTGTGAATAAACTGAAATCTCTAAAATATAGCATTTACCTCAAATATGAGTTTAAATGATACCAGGGAGGAGGAGCAAAAGTGATCTGTGTATGTGGGTGAAACACTGCAGTGATGGTTACTGGGCAAGTAGAGCTAGTTTAAGGGCTGCAGGTTGGGAAAATAGTGGCACCAGGAGGTGAGAATGTACCAAAAATAAATTACTCAACTCCGTAGCTTTTTTCCTGGGGATCCTTGTGGGAACAAATAACAAAATAAAAATAAAATATGATTTCAATGTGATTAGAAATACAGTCACACAATGTATTACATATGTATGTGAATCAGTTTAATGCAAAATTATGTAAATGAGGGATCTGTTTAATACTATACTGCTCCTTGATAGGAAGATTCACTACCACTGTGTAGACTAGTGCAGATTGAGACTGTGAACTAAAACTTGGCAATTCCCACAGTTGCCATTGGCCGAGTCAGCGTTGAAGTTTCATTTGCAGCCTGTTACTGTATCACAGCATATGCAGTCTTGAAATTCACTAAAGCAAAATGATGAAAACATTCTTTAAAGACCTATTTCAGGTATCTTTGCAAATCAAACTCACCTATAAAGCAGTCAAAACCCAACTCTTGGCTTAGCAGCACAATGAAACTCAAATAAGCCAAATTAAATTTTAAAATACATGTTGATATTTATGAAATATAATATGCAATCTTTAAATTGACCCAAAACATACAACCAAATTAAACTGATCTATTTTAGGAAGATCTGTTCAGCATCCCAGTTTTGTTCTTAGACAAATGAAAATATGGTGTAAAAAGATAGCATTATACTCAAAGGACTAAACTAATACATGTTATTTTCAACCCAGTTTCTCCTAAAGGAGAAGTAATTTAGTGTTTAGTATTTTAGTTTTCACGCGTTTCCTTCTTAGGCTGTGAGTTAAGTGTAAATACACAAAGTTAGCCCTCCATTTCTGTGCATTTTGCATCTGTGGATTCATCCAACAGCAGATCAAAACTATTTTTTAAAAAAATGGATGATGGTTGCATCTGTATTGAACATGTACAGACTTTTTTCTTAGTATTATTCCCTAAACAACACAGTATAACAACTATATATAATAGCATTTACATTGTATTAGGTGTTATAAGTAATCTAGAGATAATTTAAAGTATACAGGTGGTATGTGTAGGTTATATGCAAATATTACACCATATTATAGCAGGGACTTGAGCATCTAAGGATTCTGGTATCTGAAGAAGGTTCTGGAACCAATTCCCCATCAAAAGATGACTATACAAGGCATCAACTAATTAAACAGTGTAGGTACTATCAGTCATCTGTAATATTTCTAATTCCCTCTTTGATTTCCTATCTAGGTGTTCTGTGTGACACACTGTGCCCCAAATCAAGCTCATTATCTTGCTCACTTTCCAAACATCCTGGAGATGTTATCTCCATCTAACTGCACTATCTCTGTAAAACCCAACTAAATTGCTTAAGCCAAGAGCTTTGGACTCATTCTTGATTCTTCCTTTTTCTCTCTCAATATACTCAACCAACCATTATGCATTATCAAATGCCTCTTGCATTCATCTCCTTTTCTTTTCAACAATACCAGTAGAGACTCCCATCACATCTCTCCTGAACTACCCAAGGATCCTCTGAGTGGTCTTCCCCTGAAATTTATTTAAGATAAATTTATTATCATCGCCACTACTCACAGCAAGTCTTGTGATCTAACCATAGCAGGCTACTAGACACTTCCCTATGCCACCCAGGCTTTGCTCAGTTTAGTTTTGCCCTCTGCCTAGAATGTCATGTCCTCTTTTGTCCAATGGAAAACTCCCACTTATCTGTCAAGGTTCAAATCATGTGTCATCTCTATTTTGCAGTTTTTCATGACCCCCTCTGGTCTCTTTTTCCACTCACCTTTCCATTGATGTCTTCATATATCTCTGTTTTAGTACTGATTACATTGTTAAAGCAAAGCTGATATCTAATCATTTGCACTGTGACCATCCATACCAGCTGTACATAGCCAGTCTCCATTCCAATTGGTGGGTACTTGTTTAGCACAAGTACTAAATATTTTGAATAACACTCCCGATTTCTGGCATTATTTCAGGTCTATCTTTATCATGATGCTATGAGATTAAGGTCAAGGGCTGTGCTTTATTCATCCTATTTTTAGGGACTGGTATAATAATATTCTCATATAGGTGTGCCCCTTATATATTTGATGAAATGAAATGTAGACAGTCTTTATAGTAATTCTAAAACAGAATTACTCTTATCTAAATAATTATGAAGTTTCTTTGATCTATACCAAAATTATCATCAACCTGTTGAGTGACCAAAGCTACCCTATGGGTTTGACAAGTTCAGAGGTCAGATATAGTAGCCTCTGGTTTGGGTAACTTCATGAGTTTTCCTTCTTTGAACCTGGGTGGGAAGTCTGGACTCTGAAATCAGACAAACCCGAAATTGAATTGAGAGCAATCTCTTAAACGTATGAGACTTTGGTGAGCTATTTAACCTCTCTGAGATCTCCTTCTTTGAAATGGGAAAATGGATACTTCCCTTACAGGGTTGATATGAGAACAAGTAAGACTGTGTGTTTAAGGACATGGCATATAATCTGCCATGAACAGTAAGCTTTAGCCTACTTGGAACTAATGTAAGTTAGTAGAGAAGCTTTCTATTCTGAACAGCAATCTCTCCAATCAAAAGAGAGGAGGAAAGGCAGATAAGGCATATATTTTCTGGAAGCATCCTGTAGCAGCATACATAAGACATCACAATTGACTGCATGCCTATTATCATGAGCCAGTGTTGACTGTGCTGCTGAGAAATAATCATACAGCCAGAGTTATGTACTAGGGATAAACTAAAGGCCCCAGACAGTGCTTTTTTTTTTTTTTTTTTTGCCAAACAGGAACTACTGTGTTTTATCTCCAAAGCATCTGGGTTTAAAACATCTGGATTCAGTTTCAATGGAGGCATCCCTTTTTCTGATAAAATATGAGGAGGAATAAGGTACTGTGGTTGGCAGGTCATCTGTCAAGATTGGTAATGTTATCATAGTTATGATGTTGCTCTGACTCTTTGAAACTATTAGCATTAGGAAAGGCATTTCTGAGACAAGAATTTGAGCACCTCTAAATCACAGAATTTAATAATGAAGCCCTTATGTTTCAAATACATCACTCTTTTGATTAAACTTTATTATCATTGGTATCAAATTCTGATGCAAAAAACTGACAGAAATAATTGATATTATAAAGAGTTAAATCTAGGTTAGAAAATGTACAGTTGTGCATCGCTTAATGATGGGTATATGTTCTAGTTCTGAGAGATGAATCATTAGGTGATTTTGGTTGTGTGAACATAACAAAGTGTACTTATGCAAACCTAGATGGTATGGCTTACCCCACACATCTAGGCTAATTGTTATAGCCTATTGCCTCTAGGCTACAAACCTGTACAGCATGTTACTCTACTGAATAGTGTAGGCAACTGTAACACAGTCGAAGTATCTGTGTATCTAAACATAGAAAAACTACAGTAAAAATGCAATATAATGTCATGGGACCACTGTCATACTTGAAGTCTGTCATTGATCAAAAGGTCATTAAACAAAACTTGGCTGTATTTACTTTTATTTAGACCTGACTTCCTTTATTCCTCTACTTCTATCTCATCCTCATCCATGTGAAGAGGTGAAAGCCTGGTATCATGGATCCCACAGCCAACAGCTCTGAAATTTTTCTTCACCGAGGAAGAGGAAGATTATATGACAACTTCATATGGATTGTCAAGATCTAACTAGGATGCCAGAGTGACCTTCCCTTCACTTTCAAGTACTGTCTGCTTCACATTTTCTACAACCGAGAATAACCCTGTCTATGTATCTGTGTCAATAGAGGGTGGTCACGACAGGGGATGTTACGTAAAGCTGATTTCTAAGCTTATCATCCTATGATGTAATAATTAAATCAGCTGTTATTTTTCATACCTGTTCATCAGTAAATTACATACAAAGTTATAACTCAGCTTAGGTAAGTCACTTTCCAAACAGTGATCTTGCTCAGAAGCAAACAAAACACTTAGATCAAGAGAAAGGGGAATATTCAATAGGGGACCTCAAAGTACAGAAACATTAAAACTTCATGGGCTCTGAATAAATTTCTGGAAGTTGCAGGTGGCTTTCCAGGAAACCACACATCTGGAAAATTTTTTTAAAAATATAACAACCTAAATTTGGTATTTAAATAAGACTGAGTTAATATTATATAAGCAGAGTTATGTGAGAAAACACCTGTATTTGATTTACATAATCATTTTTATAGTATCTAATTATAGAATTTTAGTTAGGAGATAGTTTGCAATGCTAACTTTGAAATGCACACCAAACCTATACCTGAAAACCTCTGTCACATGACATATAATAAGTTATTTAAACAGTTTGTTTATTTTTTAGAGAGTAGGTCTCACTGTATTGTCTAGGCTAGAGTGTAGTGGTAGCATCATGGCTCACCACAACCTTGACCTCCAGGGTTCAAATGATCCTCTCACCTCAGCCTTCTGAGTAGCTGGGACTACAGGTTCATGCCACCACGCCTGGATAATTTAAAAAAAATAGTAGAGACAAGGTCTCACTATGTTGCCCAGGCTGGTCTTGAACTCCTGAGCTCAAGCAATCTTCATTCCTTCTGCCTCCCATAATGCTAAGATTACCAGGCAACCACACCCAGCCAAAAATATCATTAGCCAACATAGGAACACAGATTTTTACCCTTTTTAATCCCTTGCTCCTGTTTGATATGTGACATCTTATTCTTAAATGTGGCTTGGATCTCCTGTATCTTTTTGAATCACAATAATTCAATTTTAATACTTTGTCCTTGTAAACTTGTACTTGGGTTAATGTACCAGCCTCTGCTGGTAGAGGGAGCCACAAGTGCAGAGATCTGAGATAGGGCCTGGCAGAGAGCCTAGTAAGGCTGGGAGAGGGAGTAAAGAGAGTGATGGGGACGGACTTAGTGATAAGGGATGAGTGAGAGGCGATGGAGAGGCCAGAGCTTCAGGGTCTTTTCAGTCCATGGGGAGGACTTCAACTTTCCTCTGAGAGAGAAGGAAAATCACAAGCCAGGGAACTTTGAGTCAATGAGTGTCACAATTTGGCTTGTGTATTTAAAGGACTACTTTGGCTTCTGTGTTGAAATTATAAGTGAATAAGAAGCAGAAAGACCAGAGATGAGACTGCTGCCATCATCCAGGGAGAGCCTATGGCATCAGCCTCCAGAATGGTGGCGATGGAGGCGATGAGATGTGGTTAGACTCTAGATATAGTCTGAAAGCGAAGGGGGCAGAATTTGCTGGCAGATTAGATATGAGGTGTAAGAGGAAAAGAGGAGAGGAGATGACTCCAGGATTTAGGCTTGAGCAACAAGGGGAATTGAGCTGCCAATTTATATATATCAGTGATATATGTGATGAATATATATGACATATACAATATATTTATGATTGCTCTCACTAAGTGCAATTGAAACAATCAGAAATTAAATGTGAAAGAGGCTAACTGGTTGACCCAAGTTTACCTTGATAAGAAGGGATAAGCTCGGCTTTAAGCATTGCTCAGTGTAATCACTGAACCTGTTCTCTTTAACCTATAGCACATCAGCTCCTACATACATCTTAAGTTTTCGTTCAGCAAAAGTCCTATATGCCGTTTTGACTTTTGAGAATTCACTTCTAAAGCATGAGTTTTATATGCTTGAGAACATTTTATTGTCCTAATTAAGTCTGCAGCATCAAGTACAGAACTCCAGGTCTTCCATCTTGCAAACGTGACTACATGTAATGCTTTGACAAATAGTAAAGAAATGCATTTTAACATCTGGTTTGACATCTGCAAAGAATGGTTCCCTTTGAAATACAACTGACAGGATTAAAAATTATTTGGAGACTTAAGGAACATAAAATTATGCTTCAAAGTCAATTATATCATGATGGTATTATTTGCATTTTTTTTCTTTTGGCCATCTGGAAAATGTATATTTTCATCATAAACTGGGTTCTAATACTTATTCAGTAAGGAGTATTTTTCTTTGACTGAAAATACAAATTAGGTTCTAGATGTGAGTTCTAAAATATTTTATTTATATCAAATTTTCAAACCTTTTTATATCAAAAAGAAATACTAGTTGAAACACCTCCCATGTAAAATGGATTATGCTTGCTGAAAGCATAACTGGTTTTATTTAAGTTGCTGATTTTTTAATAAAGGGTCTGACCTTGAGGACAGCTGCCAGTTGGCAGAAAGCACAGAGGAGATAAGAAGAGAGTCTGGGGCCAAAATAAACACCTGAGTCTAACATTTGTGTCCCAGGGACTCTTTCATGTGTCTGTAAGACGTTTAGGGTCTTGGATTTAAACACTCCTTCCAAAAGGGTCACCCTCAGCAAACTCTCTTCCATCCTAGTTTCATTGGCAGTCTAAAAAAACCTGGCAGCATCCTTGGGTTCTTCTTGTTAAGACTTGTAAAATACTATGGACTTGGGCTGCAATCTTCAGCTGAATTTAGATGTAGGAAATTAGCAATTACAAAGTGTTCCTTCTGCCAAAAATCACATGCTGCCACGATTACCTTACTCTGTGATGAAACAGGTCATTTTAATCCTTTGTAGTAGGTGGAACATTATGTACTTGACCAACCAAAAGGAAAAAACTTCTTAACTCAAGGGAGATATTTTCAGCAACCACATGTTGGCTTATGCACATAATAGGAAAAGTAATCCTTTTACCCCCAGGTAAAACCTTTTAAAGTAATTTTGAAATGCAATGGGCAAAAGCTCCTTCACTTTAATAAAATACTTTGTAAATTTGCCAAAGTGTAATACCAACAGACCACACTAAACTAGGTTTCCAACAGCCAACTGAAGAGATGTGATGTCTAATTAGGAAATTGCATTTTACCTGAACTTAAAGTTATTGTCTCAATTATCTTTTTTCATTGGCAAGTTAGGCATGGGTGGGGTGACACAAGGTTGTTCATTTTTTTGTGATGTTGATAAGCACAAGTAATTGTTATGATTAGTGAATCCAAGAATTGTATAGCTGAATGAGATCATAAACATTACCTAGTTCAACTTTTGTATTTTACGGATGAAGAAACTAAGTTGCAGACGACACTTGCCCTCAGTCATTGGTCCTGTTGGTGGCAGTTAGGTCTGGAATTCAGTTTTCCCATTTCACTGTCTTGTATAGAAGGAAAAGGCCCAGTGTTCTATGTCATTTGGATGTTGGTGTCTCCCCTTCTGATGGTAAGGAATATCTAAACCTTTGGAGGAAGCACTAGGGAAATGGTAGTGTTAAAGGGCAGTAGACTTTATACAGTAAAATAACTATTTTAATATTTGTTTTATTTCCCTTCTGTTTGTATTATGATGAAAATTCCCCATGGTGATACCTCTACCTATTCAGCTACTCAAGCCAAAGTCAAAAGCCATCATCCCATCCACTATATTCCCCATTTTTTTTCTTTTTGAGATGGAGTCCCACTCTGTCACCGGACTGGAGTGCAGTGGCGCAATCTCAGTTCATTGCAAACTCCTCCTGGGTTCAAGCAATTCTCCTGCCTCAGCCTCCCAAGTAGCTGGGACTACAGTGGGTGGCATGCACCACCACACTCAGCTAATTTTTTGTATTTTTAGTAGAGATGGGGTTTCACCATGTCAGCCTGGATGGTCGTGATCTCTTGACCTCGTGATCCTCCTGCCTCGGCCTCCCAAAGTGCTGGGATTACAGGCATAATAGATCCCCAACTCTAAACCACTCTGCTGCCTAAACAGCTGTCAGATCCTTCTTCCCTCTCCATTCTCACCAACACTGCCTTCATTCAGCCCTCATTATTGCTCACTGAAATACTGCAGTGTCTTATTTCTTAGTAGCAAAAATTGACAGTTGTCCTCCACTTTCACTTATTCTCCTACCGTTTACCTTGCCATTGGGTGTGATTAAGTGCTGCGAACAGGAGGTAGGTTGAAAAGTCATGCGGTGCTTTCTGAGGACCGTTTCAGAAAAACCATTGGCAGGCACACTTTGCCCTCTTTTGCTTTGACCCTGGTTAAGCTTGCTGCATGGACTGCGGATACTGCCATCCTAGATGTTAGATTGGGGCTGACATGACAGCAACAATATAGGAAAGGACTGAGTTTCTGATGCCATGGCGAACCGGATCTCTAGACTAGCTTTTTAAAGTGGTGGGTTACTGTCAGTCAAACCAATCCTAATACTTACTGTACAGCTGACGACCTAAATTCCACAACATCTTGAAGGTTATTTTTCTAAAACACAAATTCCTTGACAAGCCAGATAGCATGCCCATTGTGTCCTGATCTCAGACCTCTCTGTAGCTTCATCTGTCTTTATGCTTCCCCTTGTGATTAAAGCTTCAGCAGCATTGAACCACATGTAGCTCATCTAACCCATTGTAAGCTCTGGTTTTTGCCCATCCTGTTTCTCTCAGGTGGAAAGTTGCTATTCATCCATTTAAAACTATCTTGGATGGCTCCTTCTTCTGTGATGTCATTTATTAACACACTGAACTCTAACAGAGTTAACTTCTATCTCCCTTATGTGATTTTCCCCTGTTCTTGTTTCTATGATTGCCCTTTTACTCTATGTTGTCTGTATATATGTTTTCTTTCCTGGACTATTTTCTGTGTCAGTTCATTCTTTTACTGGATCTCTGGACTAGATTTTTAAAGTAGTGTGTGGGTTATTTATGAATAGTGGTTTCTTCTTCAAAGGACTTGTAGTTGATATAGTTGGATGCCTCCTCCAATCTCAAATCTCTTGTTGAGATGTAATCCCCAGTGTTGACGGCAGGGCCCATTGGGAGGTGAAATATAGGAGGCTGGGTAATTTATAATGAAAAGAGGTCTAATTGGCTCACTGTTCTGCAAGCTGTGAAGAAAGCATGGTGCCAGTACCTGCTTGCCTTCCAGGGAGGCCTCAGGAAGCTTTTACTCATGGCAGAAAGGGAAGCAGGTGCAGGCACATCATACGGCAAGAGCAGGAGCAAGAGAGAGGTGGGAGGGTACCACACATTTTTAAAAAACCAGATCTCATGAGAGCTCACTCACTCTTGTGAGGACAGCACGAAGGTGATGGTGCTAAGACATTCATGAGAAATCTGATCCCCATGATCCAATCATCCACCAATGGGCCCTGCTTCAATACTGGGGATTACATCTCAACAAGAGATTTGGAGGAGGCATCCAACCATATCAACTACAAATCCACTGAAGAAGAAATCATGACTTTTTTTCTTTTTTCTTCATTTTTAATGGTTAAGGGAGGGCATATTGCCTAGGCCCTCAATAGTTACTTGTTGAACTGAAGTAATATAAATTGAATTCAGAGGGTGTTTTAGGAAAGAGGATAAGAGAACATAAAAACTAGGTGAGTATCAGTACATTTTAAAAAATTAGCTCATATATAATTGGCAATATCCTCTGGCCCTAATTATTAATATTTACCAAGCCACATGGTTTTGTTTATAACTTATCTGGCTATTTCATACTAAGAACCAGAGGTTCTTCTAAGGTACATAGGCTACTGGTATTAAGGAAAAAAAGAAAATAAAAGAACTAGCTGTGCCCCAGAGATAGTAAATGTGATGTGTGGGTGTATAAAAGCTAATTACTGATTACACTAAATGTAAAATATTCAGGAATAAAGTAGCAATAAAACAAAAATAAATCTGCTACCATAGCAACTAACTGGAAATTTAATCAAATCTCCTGACTCATCTGGAATTAACATAGAGAGATTTGTAAATTAGGATAAAATGGGAGATGTAAGTGGAATTAGGTGAGTATTACTTTAAGTTTATTTAAATTTTAATTCAGATAATTCCATGTAAATCTGAGTTATAGGCCAAGCTGTAGGGCTAAAATAAGATGGACCACAAATTCGGGACACTTCCAGATGAGCTATGAAATCATGTTAAGTTTCACAAGTATGACGTTGATATAAAGAAGTCAAAACCAAAAGTGTGAAGATAATACACAGTTTAAAATAGACCACATTAAACTATATTGTTCAGGGATGCACGTAGTAAAACTACAAAAAGCAAAGAAGTGATTGTTCGAAAAAACCAAGGCAATGATTCCTTCTAGAGCAAAAGATGAGACTGAATTAGCAAAATGAGGGGTTTCTGAGGGCCTGTAAATATTTAGTTCTTGACTTAGTTGTCTTTACACAGATATTTCCTTTAAATTATTTATTAAATTGCACATGGATGTTTTATGCATTTTGGTACATTATTTCACAATTAAAAAGGGAGGAATGCCTATGTATCAGTAAGCAAAAGTCAAACACTCTAATAAGAAAATAGGAAAAACATCAGAATGCAGTGTTCATTTAATATAAGAAATATGCTCAACAGTAGTTAGGGAAATTCAGACTAAAATTACAATGAGATACTATTTAAAACTCACAAAATATGTTTTAAAAGTCACAATAAGATGATACCAAGTCTTAGTGAGGCTATAGAGGAACAGAAACTCATATATATTGCTAGAAGCCAAATCAGAAAACAACTAAGGATGATGTAGCTGGAGATATGGATACCCATAACCCGACAATTACTGTCCAAGGTAAATGTACAGTGACGTTCATAGCAACATCATTTATTACAGCAAAATTCTGAAAACAACCCAAATGTTCATCAATAGGAGAAAGAATAAAATGTCTATATATATAACAGTCAAAAGTAAATTAATTAGAGCTGCGCCACCGACATGAATGAATCTCATCAACATGTTAATGAAACAAATATGAAAAATGACGTATTTTATATAAAATTAAATACTTCCAAAAGTATATGCACACAGATATATGCACATGTTAGGGATACATACAACAGTGGTAAAACTACAAAGGAAAGCAAGGAATTGATAAATAGAAAATTCAGGATAATGGTTGAGGTTGCCTTTTATAGGGCCTGGGATTGGGGATGGAGGGAGACACTGGTGACTTCAAGACAGTTAATGCTGTATTTGTTATGTTTCTTAAGCTGGGGGGGTAGGTATGAGTTTGTTCATTTTACTTACTTTAACATTACATATACCTTACATATACTTTTCTCAATATGTTATCTATTTCATTTTATATTTCTTACATTAAAAATAAGGAATTTGATTATGTTTTGATGCCTCCAGACCAGCCAAATTACCAAAAGGGATGATGAAATTTAAAATCTTTGTGGCAAAAATATTCTCTGCAGAATAACTATAAAAATGCTCTCTCACCTATAAACTAGGCTGAAGAGAGTATGATGGTATAACTTAATTATTCATTGTGTAAATCTCTTAGAACCCGTTGCCCTGTGAGTATCTGCATTCATAGAAAAAGAATTATTCATCAAGGCTGAGCTGGAAGTAGCCACCACCTGTCTCACCCACCTTACTAGGTACAGGGATTTGGCACATTTGTGGGAATTACAATCCCATAGAAGGGTCAGAGCAAGATGGTGGAAGAGAAGTCTCCACCAATCATGCTCCCCACAAAGACACCAGTTTAACAACTATCTACGTGCTACACACACAAAAACAGCACCTCCATAAAAACCAAAAGTCAGGTGAGTACACACAGTACTTGGTTCTATCTTTATACTGCTGAAAGAGGCACTGAAACGGTATAAAAAAGCAGTCTTTAATCACCGACACCAACCATCCCCATTTCCTGGCTGCAGCAGTGTGGTGAGGAGAGTGTTTCAGTGTGCGTAGGAGAAGGAGATCATGGCATTAGAGAGGCATTGAACTCAGTGCTGCCTTATAAAAGAAAAGAAAAAAGGAACAACTCTATTGATGCCCACCCATGGAGCGAGCCTTAAAGCAGTCCTAGCCAGAGGGGAATTGGCCATCTCAGCAGTTCAAACTTGAGTTCCCAGAAGCCTTACCACTGCAGGATAAAGTGCTTGGGGCCCTTAAGAAACTTGAAAAGATAGTCTAGACCACAAAGACTACAACTCCTAGGCGAGTCCTCGTGCTGAACTGGGCCTAGATCCAGTGGACTGGGGGTCATGTGACCTACTGAGATACCAGCCTGGCATCTAAAGTAGTGCTGGCGTCACCCCTTCCTTAGTCCCAGGCTGCATAGCTTGTGGCTCAGAAAGAGACCCCTTGCCTCAGCTTGACGAGAGGAGAGGGAAGAGTATAGAGGATGTGGTCTGGCATCTTGAACCTCAGCCACAGCAGGATAGAGCTGTGATAGGCAGCTCAGCCCGCAGTAGGATATAGCACCAGTCAGAGTCGTGAGGCCCCCTTTCCAGGCTTTCACTCCATGAAAGGGAGGACGCTGGACTGGAAGGGAATCTGCTGTCTGGAAAGGAAGAACCCAGTCCTGGAAAAATTCATCACCTGCTAACTAAAGAGCCCTTGGGCCCTGAATAACCAGCAGCAATACACAGGTACTATGTTGAGGGCCTTGAGTAAGACTGGCTGGCTATAGGTAAGACTTAGCACATGCTGCAATGGCTATAGTGAGACTCCTTCTACTTGAGAAAAGTGAAGGGAAAAGTAAAGGAGACTTTATCTTGTACCTGAGATAGCAGCTTGGTCACAGCAGGGTAGAGCACCAAGCAGGCTCTTCGAGTCCTAGATTTCAAGATGTGGCTCTTGGATGGCATTTCTGGACCTGCCCTAGGCCAGAGGGCATTACTAGCTACAGTTCCTTGTTCTCTTCCCTTACTTTCTCCCAAATAAATGAAGTCTCTCTCTGTTCTGAGACACCTGGAGTGGGGGGTGGTAAGACATAAGCACCCCTGTGGCTACCACCACTAGCTCTGCACTGGAAGGGTGAGTCCCAGGCCAGGCTGCCTTCACCACAAGGTGGCTGAAGAGAACTTGGGCTTTAAGGGGAGTACTCCATGTGGGCTTCTGGTGGTAGTGGCCACAGGGTGAGGCTCCTCTGCCTTTGGAAAAGGGAGGGAAGAGGGGGAAGGACTGTGTCTTGTGGTTCGAGTGCCCACTCATCCGCAGAACAATAAAACACTGGATAGACTTCTAAGACTTTTTATTCTAGTCCCTAGCTCCAGGGTGTGGGGGAACTTGTCACCCTTAAGGGAAGGACACAGGCCTGGCTGGTCTTTCCACCTGCTTTTATAAAGCTCCAGGGCCTTTAGCAAACCTAGGGCTTAGTCAGGAAGTGGTTCCAGCAAGCCTTAGGCGAGACCCAGTGGTGCACTGGCTTTAGGTCTGATGCAGCACACTCCTAGTAGTGGTGGCCACAGCGGTGCTTCTGTCACACCATACCCCACTCTTCATGGCTCAGAACAGAGAGATAGAGAGAGGGAGACTCTATTTATTTGGGAGAAAGTGAGAGAAGAGCACAAGAATCTGCCTGGTAATCCAGATAATTCTTCCAGATCTTGTCCAAGACCATAAAAATAGTACCTCTATGAGTCTGCAAGAACCACAGAGTTACTGGGATTCTGGTGTCTCCTAAAGCAGATACAGCTTAGATTGTAACACCTAAGTTCTTTTGAATATCTGGAAAGCCTTCCCAGGAAGGGCAGGTACAAACAAGCCCGAGTGAGAAGATTACAAGAAACACCTATGTCTTCAGTGCCCAGACACTGAAGAATATCTGTAAGCATCAACATCATCCAGAAACATGATATCAGGAGAGGATCATGGCATACAGGAGGCAGAACTAGATTGCAGCTCCCACTTGAATGGACAGAGCAGCATGTAAAGGCTTGCATTGTGAACTATTGTTCCAGAACGACTGCAGGCTTATATTAGGCAAGCCAAGAGAACCCAAAGACCATCTGAAGGAATCAGATTGCTCCTGCAGGACTTGGAAGACACCCCAAATACTGTGAGTGTCCAAAGTGTGGAAGTGGGCAAAGGAGATTATTCACCCTGAAACATGCACCTCACTGGGGAACCTGAAGGCCTAGATTATGGCAGAAGATTCTGACCTTACTTGGAGTTGAACCAATTTAGAAAGCCAAGCAAAATACAGGGGGAGAGGAAGCAGCAGGAAAAGTCCTGTGGGCTTGCTGGGTCCCCTGGCAAGCCATTTCTGCCCTGCCTCACAGGGATCCTTGGGGAGAGCAGCCAGAGGCACTGGGAAAAGGCCACAGGGAGAACGAAAACTCCAGATGAACTCTGTAATAATTTGAACTGATTGAGAAGTCTCCTGGCCAGAACTTGGGAAAAGGTGTGAATCCAGTGTGCAGACTCCACAGACCTGGGAAGAAAGAATGTCCTACTTGCTTTTACAGCTGGAAAGTGGGTCACTTGGGGCAAGTTCTCAGCCCTGCTTGCCCACTGCCTGAAAAGAGATTTGGTGCTGTTGTGGGGACGGGGGGTGAGCATGGTGAGAGTGAGATCAGCCTTTTGGGTTGCGTGGGAGTTCAGTGAGGCCTGTGACTGCTAGCTTTCTCCAACTTCCATGATAACCTTCATGACAGAGTAAAGGCAGTTCATAATCCTCCTAGGAATATAACTCTATTAACCTGAGACTCTCACCCCCAGCCCCCATAGCAGCTGCAGCAAGACCCACTCAAGTAGAGTCTGAGTGCAGACACACTTCACCCTGCCCCAACCTAATGGTCCTTCCCTATCTACCCTAGTAACTGAAGACAAAGGGCATATACTCTTGGGAGATTTAGGACCCCACCTCCCAACCTATTCCTTTCCATACTTCCATAGCTAATATTCTTGTGAAAGCTCCAATGCTGGCAAGAGGCCAACCAGAACAAAAATAGTGCATTAAGCAACCAAAGCCAAGGACCCTCACAGAGTACATTTTACTCCCTGGCTACCTCCACCATGGCAGGTGCTGGTATCCATAGCTGAGAGACCCACAGATGGTTTATATCACAGGACTCTGTGCAGACAATCCCCAGTACCAGCGAAGAGCCTGGTAGACTTGCCGGGTAGCTAGGTCCAGAAGAGAGATAACAATCACTACAGCTCAGCTCTCAGGAAGCCATATCCCTAGGAAAAGGGGGAGAGTACTGCATCAAGGGAATACCCCATGGAACAAAAGAATCGGTATGGTCTTGAGTCCTAGACTTTCCCAAAGACAGAGCCTACCCAAATGAGAAGGAACCAGAAAACCAACTCTGGTCATATGACAAACCAAAGTTCTTTGACACCACTCAAAAATTACTCTAGCTCACCAGCAATGGATCCAAACCAAGAAGGAATCCCTGATTTACCAGAAAAGAATTCAGAAGGTTTAGATTAAGCTAATCAGGGAGGCACCAGAGAAAGACAAAGTCCAATCTAAGGAAATAATTTTAAAAAATGATACAAGAAGTGAAGGGAGAAATATTCAATGAAATAAATAGCATAAAGAAAAAACAAACAAAACCTCAGGAAACAATGGACACACTTGCAGAAATGGACACACTGATAGAAATACAAAATGCTCTGGAAAGTCTGCAATAGAATTGAACAAGCTGAAGAAAGAACTTCAGAGGTCGAAGACAAGGTCTTTGAATTAATCCAATCAAACAAAGACAAAGAAAAATGAATAAGAAAATATGAACAAAGCCCTCAAGAAGTCTGGGATTATGTTAAACAACCAAACCTAAGAATAATTGGTGTTCCTGAAGAAGACGAGAAATCTAAAAGTTTGAAAAACATACTTGGGGGGTAATCAAGAAAAATGTCCCCAGCCTTGCTAGGACCTAGACATCCAAATATAAGAAGCTTAAAGAACATCTGGGAAATTCATCACAAAATGATCACCGCCTAGGTACATTAGTGTAGAAAGTGAAATAAAGGTTCCTCTTCAAATTCTCTTAGCCTATTAAAAAGAGATAGTAGTCTCTCTAGATTAATCTATTCAAAGGCCTTTGTTACATCTGTGAGCTAAAATAAAGAAATCAGTGTATTTTGTGTTCTTAGTTCTTACATTTTAGACTAGATATCTGCCCTGACATGCCTGGATAAGCCCAGGCAAGCCTTAGGTCATAGCTTATTCCTCTTTCCTTATTTAGAAGTATTTTTGCCTCTCTCAGCATTCCATAAGCTACTTCCTTTTTTCCTTTGTTCTCTTCTGCCCTTATCTCTTTAGCAAAGTTTTAAGTTGTTAGCCAATTGATTATAGCCTAGAATGTGAGGTCCAGTTACAGCCAATGGAATCAGGACACAGCAGCAAGTCTGGATGCGTTAGATATAAATATGCCTGCTCTTCCTTTGCTCAGTGCACTCTTGTGGCAAGGCTGTTAGCAAGCAGTGCCCTTTCTGCAGAAAGCAAAAGAAAGTCTTGCTGAGAAATCCTTTGTCTGAATGCTGATTCTTCTCTGTGACATCAGAAGATAAGCACTTATTCCCAACATTGTCATCAGGTTATCTAAAGTTTAAAATGAAAGAAAGAATCTTAAGAGCTGTGAGGCAAAAGCACCAGGTAACTTATAAAGGGAAATCTATTAGATTAACAGTAGATTTTTCAGCAGAAATCCTATGAGCTAGAAGAGATTGGAGCCCTATCTTCAGCCTCTTCAAACAAAACAATTATCAGCCAAGAATTTTGTATCCAGTGAAACTAAGCATCATATATGAAGAAAACATACAGTCTTTTTCAGACAACCAAATGTTGAGAGAATTTGCCACTACCAAGCCAACATAACAGGAACTGCTAAAAAGAGCTCTAAATCTTGAAAAAAAAAAATTCTGGAAACATATCAAAATGGAAAATGCTTTAATGAGTAAATCTCGTAGGACCTATAAAACAAAAAAACAATTAAAAAACCAAAGTATACAGGCAACGAGTAGTGTGGTGAATGGAATAGCACCTCACATTTCCAAACTAATGTTGAATATAAATGACCTAAATGCTCCACTTAAAAGATTCAGAATTGCAGAATGGATAAGAATTTACCAACAAACTATCTGCTGCCTTCGAGAGACTCACCTAACACCTAAGGATGCACATAAACTAAAGGCTACTATAAACACTTTTATGGGCATAAGCCTACAAGACCTAGTGGAGATGGATAATTTCCTAGACAGATGAAACTTTCCTAGCTTCAATCAGGAAGAATTAGATACCCTGAACAAAACAATAAAAAGCAGTGAGATTGAAATGGTAATTAAAAATTATCCACAAAAAAAGTCCTGGACTAGACAGATTTATAGCAGAATTCTACCAGACATTCAAATAATTGGTGCCAATCCTATTGACACTATTCCACAAGATAGGGAAAAAAGGAATCTTCCCTAAATCATTCTGTGAAGCAGTATCACCCTAATAACAGAACCAGGAAAGAACATAAGCAAAAAAGAAAACTACAGACTAATATCTCTGATGAATATGGACGCAAAAATCCTTAACAAAATACTAGCTAACCGAATCCAACAACATATCAAAAAGATAATCCACCATGATCAACTGAGGTTTCATACTAGGGATGCAGGGATGGTTTAACATATGTAAGTTAAAAAATATTATATACCACACAAACAAATTAAAAACAAAAATTACATGATCATCTCAATAGATGCAGTAAAAGCATTTGGCAAAATCCAGCATCCCTTTATGACTAAAAATCTCAACAAAATTGGCATACAAAGGACTTACCTCAATGTCATAAGAGCCATTTATGATAAACCCATCACCAAAACATAATACTGAATGGGGAAAAGTTGAAAGAATTCCCTCTGAGAACTGGCACAAGACAAGGATGCCCACTCTCACTACTCCTCTTCAACATAGTACTAGAAGACCAAGCAAGTGCAATCAGACAAGAGAAAGAAATAAAGAGCATCCAAAACAGTAAAGAGGAAGTTGAACTGTCACTATTTGTTGATGATATGGTTGTTTACCTAGAAAACTCTAAAGACTCTTTCAGAAAGCTCCTAGAATGGATAAAAGAATTCATCAAGGTTTCCAGATACAAAATTAATGTAGAAAAATCAGTAGCTTTTTTTTCTGGTCTCTTGAATTTCAATTTATTTCCTTTTTTTCTTATTCATAAATAGTAAGTTGACATTTATAGCTCTGTTGGGCCTGCCACCATGATGGGTATTGGGAACAAAATGATGGGAATATCACTCTAACCTGACAGCTGTACATTTGTGTATTAGCCCATTTTCAGGCTGCTAATAAAGACAAACTAAAGACTGGGAAATTTGCCAAAAAAAAAAAAAAAAAAAAAGAGGTTTAATTGGACTTAAAATTCCTCATGGTTAGGGAGGCCTCACAATCGTACCCATCCCCATGATTAAATCATCTCCCCGTGATTAAATCATCTCCCACCAGGTTCCTCCCACAACAGGTGGAAATTATAGGAGCTACAAGATGAGATTTGGGTGGTGACACAGAGCCAAACCATATCATTCTTCTCATGACCCCTCCAAAATCTCATGTCTTCTCATTTCAAAACGAATCATGTCTTCCCAACAGTCCTCCAAAGTCTTAACTCATTTCAGCATTAACTCAAAAGTCCACAGTGCAGAGTCTCATCTGAGACAAGGCAAGTCCCTTTCACCTATGAGCCTGTAATATCAAAATCAAGTTAGTTACTTCCTGGATACAATGGGATTACAGGCATTGGGTAAATTCAGTGACTACGAATGGGAGAAATTGGCCAAAACAAAGTGGTTAAATGCAAGTCCAAAATCCAGCAAGGTAGTCAAATCTTAAAGCTCCAAAATGATCTCTTTTGACCCCAAGTCTCACATCCCAGTCATGCTGATGCAAGAGGTGGTTCTCGTGGCCTTGGGCAGCTCTTCCCCTGTGGCTTTGCAGGGTACAACCTTGCTCCTGGCTGCCTTCATGGGCTGGCATTGAGTGTCTGTGGCTTTTCCAGGTGCAGGGTGCAAGCTGTCAGTGGATTTACCATTCTGGGGTCTGGAGGACTGTGGCCCTCTTCTCACAGCTCCACCAGGTGGAGCCCTAGTAGGGACTCTGTGTCTGGCCTCTAACCCCACACTTCCCTTCTGCACTGTCCAAGCAGAGGTTCTCCATGAGGGCCCCACCCCTACAGCAAACTGCTGGCTAGGCATCCAGACATTTCCAATACATCTTCTGAAATCTAGGCAGAGGTTTCCCAAACCTCAATTCTTGACTTCTGCGTACTTGCAGGCTCAACATCACATGGAAACTGTCAAGGCTTGGGCCTTGCACCCTCTGAAGCCATGCCTGAACTGTATGTTGGCCCCTTTAGTAGGTTTTCTATACACCAACAATGACCAAGTGGAGAATCAAATCAAGAACTCAACCCCTTTCACAATAGCTGCAAAATAAATAAATAAATACATAAAATAAAAGACTTACGAATATACCTAACCAAGGAGGTGAAAGACCTCTATAAGGAAAACTACAAAACACTGCTGAGAGGAATCACAGGTGACACAAACAAATGGAAACACATCCCATACTCATGGATGGGTAGGATCAATATTGTGGAAATGACCATACTGCCAAAAGCAATCTACAAATTCAGTGCAATCGCCATCAAAATACCACCATCACTCTTCTCAGAGATAGAAAAAACAGTCTTAAAATTCAAATGGAACCAAAAAAGAGCCTGCATATCCAAAGCAAGACTAAGAAAAAAAAAAAACTCCAAAAAACAAAAAACACATCTGGAGCATCTGGAGGCATCACACTAGCTGATTTGAAAGTATACTGTAAGGCTAACAAAAACACCTTGGTACTGGTTTTAAAATAGGCACATAGATCAGTGGAACATCAGAATAGAGAACCCAAAAATAAATCAAAATATTTACAGCCAACTGATCTTCAACAAAGCAAACAAAAACAAAAGGTGGGGAAAGGACATCTTATTTAACAAATGGTGCTGGGATAATTGGCAAGCTGCATGTAAGGGGAATGAAACTGGATCATCATCTCTCACCTTATACAAAAATCAACTCAAGATGGATCAAGGACTTACATCTAAGACCTGAAAATATAGAAATTCTGGAAGATAACATTTGAAAAACTCTTCTAGCCAGTGGCTTAGGCAAGGATATCATGATCAAGAATCCAAAAGCAAATGCAATAAAAACAAACTTAAATGACTGAGACTTCATTAAACCAAAGAGCTTTTGCACAGCAAAAGGAACAGTCAGCAGTGTAAACACATGACCCACAGAGTGGAAGAAAATCTTCACAGTCTATATATCTGACGAAGGACTAATATCCAGAATCTACCACAGACTCAAACAAATTAGCAAGAAAAAACATCTCATCAAAAAGTATGCTAAGAGCCTGAATAGACAATTCTCAAAAAAAAAAAAAAAAAAAAAAAAAAAAGATATACTAGTGGCCAAGAAACATATGAAAAAATGCTCAACATCACTAACAATTAGGGAAATGCAAATCAAACTACAATGCAATACCACCTTACGAAGGCAAGAATGACCATAATAAAAAAAAAAACAGATTTTGGTGTGGATGTGGTGAACAGGGAACACTTTTGCACTGCTGGTGGGAATGTAAACCAGTACAGCCACAATGAAAAACAGTGTGGAGATTTGTCTTAAAAATTAAAAGTAGAACTACCATTTGAAGCAGCAATCCCACTACTGGGTATCTGCCCAGAGGAAAAGAAGTCATTATACAAATAAGATACTTGTACACACATGTTTATAGCAGCACAATTTGTAATTGCAAAAACGTGGAACCAACAAATGCCTATCAATCAACAAGTGGATAAATAAACTAGGAGATATACACACACGCACACACACACATATATGTATCCTATGTATATATGATGGACTAGTACTCAGCCATAAAAAGGAATGAATTAATGACATTCGTAGAGACCTGGATGAGATTGGAGACTATTATTCCAAGTAAAGTAACCCAGGAATGGAAAACCAGACATTGTATGTTTCCTCTCATTAGTGGGAGCTAAGCTATGAGGATGCAAAGGCATAAGAATAACACAATGGACTTTGGGGACTCAGGGGGAAAAGTTGGGAAGAGGGTGAGTGATAAACAACCAAAAATTGGGTGCAATGTACACTACTTGAATGAGGAATGCACTAAAATCTCACAAGTCACCACTAAAGAACTTACTCATGTAACTGAACATCACCTGTTTCCCAATAACCTATAGGAAAAAAATTCAAAACAAAACACACAAATTATCAGAGTCATTGTTAGCCATGGACAGAACTTAAGAGCTTCCTCTTGTCTTCCTATTATGTGAGAAATACGATCTATTTTAAGTCACTGTACTTGGGCTATAAATGAAGTCAAGTATAATTGCATTTACATATTTTTCTCTTCCTTCCTAATTTCTAGTAAAGGATAATCCCACCCACCTTTCTTCTGTTGATTTTGAAAGTGTACATTCATTTCTGATTCTTCAATTGTTATTCTTCAATTTTGAGAAAACAATTGGCTTAACAATGGACTAAAACTAGTAGACAGCTGTACCTTTCTAAATAATCAATAAACTAAAATGTTTTGGTCTAAAAAATAAGTAAAATAAAAACATGATATTACCAAATGAACTAAATAAGGCACCAGGGCCCACTCCTGAAGAAACAGAGATATATGACCTTTCAGACAAAAAATTCAAAATGCTGTGCTGAGGAAACTCAAAGAAATTCAAGATAACATAGATGGAATTTAGAATTCTATCAAACAAACTTAACAAGTAGATTGAAATAATTAAAAAGAATAAAGCAGAAATTCTGTAGCTGAAAAATGCAACTGGCATACTGAACAATGCTTGAGTCTTCTAATAGCAGAATTGATCAGTCAGAAAAAAGAATTAGTGAGCTTGAAGACAGGCTATTTGAAAATACACTGTCACAAGAGACAAAAGATAAAACAGAATAAAAAACAATGAAGCACACCTATAGGAACAAGAAAACCACATCAAAAGGCCAAATTTAAGAGTTATTGACCTCAAAAAGGAAATAGAGAAAGATATGGGGTAGAAGTTTATTCAAAGGGATAATTAAAAAGGACTTTCCAAACCTAGAGAAAGACAGCAATATGTAAGTACAAGAAAGTTATAAAACACCAAGCAGATTTAACCCATAGAAGACTACCTCAAGGCATTTAATAATCGAACTCCCGAAGGTCAGCTCCAAAGAAACAATCCTAGAAGCAGTTAAGAGAAAAGAAAGAAATAACTGACAGTGGAGCTCTAACAGGCCTGGCAATAGACTTTTCAGAGGAAACTTACAGGCCAGGACAGAGCGGCATAACATGTTTAAAGTGCTGAAGGAAAAAAAAATTATGGTAGAATAGTATATCCAGCAAAATATTCTTCAAACATGAAGGAGAAATAAAGGCTTTCCCAAACAATCAAAAGCTGAGGAATTTCAACACCAGATCTGTCCTATAAGAATTGCCAACGGGAGTACTTCAATAAAAAGAAAAAAATGTTGATGAGCAAAAGAATCATCTGAAGACATAAAACTCATTGGTAATATAAAATATACAGAAAAACACAGAACATAACACAATGCGAAAAACAAAATATGAAACAAGAAAATGTAAAATAATTGGGAACAAAGTTAAGGCAGAGTCTTTATTAGCTTTCTTTTTGCTTGTTAGGTTGTTTATACAAGTGTTAAGTTGTTATCAGCTTAAAATAACAGCTTATAAGATAGTGTTTGCAAACCTCATGATAACCTCAAAACAAAACACGGATAATGGATACACACACACAAAAAAAGCAAGAAACTAAATCATATCACCAGAGAAAATAATCTTCACTAAAGGAAGACAGAAAGAAAAGAAGAAGAGACCACAAAAAACCAAGAACCATATAAAATAGCAGAAGTCAGTTCTTAGTTATAAATAATAATATTGAATGTAAATGGACTAAACTCTCCAATCAAAAAGACATAGAGTGACTGAAACACACTTCACATATAAAACACACATAGACAAAAAATGAAGGGATGGATAAAGATATTCCATGCCAATGGAAACCAAGAGAAGAGCAGGCAGAGCTATACTTATATCAGACAAAATAGATTTTAAGATTGTAAGACGAGACAAAGAAGGTCACTATATAGTGATAAAAGAGTCAATTAAGCAAGAGATTATAACAATTTAAAATATATATCCACCCAACACTGAAGCACCCATATATATAAAGCAACTATAATTGGAGATAGAGAAAGATAGACTCCAATACAATAATGGCTGGAGACTTCACCCCACTTTCAGCATTGGATGGATCTTCCAGACATAAAATCAAAAAGGAAACATCAGATTTAATATGTGCTGGAGACCAAAAGAATCAAATAAATATTTAGACATTTGTCACCCAATGGCTGCAGAATACACATTCTTTTCCTTAGCACATGGATTGTTCTGAAGGATAGATCATACGTTAACTCACGAAACAAACCTTAAAACATTCAAAAAAATTTGAAATAATGTCTAGCACCTTCTCTGATCACAATGGGATAAAAGTATAAATTAATAATAAGAGAAATTTTGGAAATTATACAAATACATATAATATGGTTTGGCTCTGTGTCCCCACCCAAATCTCACCTTGAATTGTAATAATCCTCACATGCTGTGGGAGGGACTCAATGGGAAGTAATTGAATTATGCAAGCATGTTTTGCCCATGCTGTTCTTGGGATAGTGAATAAGTCTCATGAGATTTGATGGTTTTATAAAGGGAGTTCCTCTGCATATGCTCGCTTGCCTGCCACTATGTAAGAAAAGCTTTTGCTCTTCTTTCACCTTCCAGTATGATTGTGAGGACTCCTCAGCCATGTAAAAATGTGAGGCCATTAAACGTCTTTCCTTTATAAATTACCCAGTGTCAGGTGTGTCTTTATTAGCAGCATGAGAACAGACTAATACAACATGAAAATTAAATAATAAGCTCTTGAATGACCACTGGCTCAATGAAGAAATTAAAAAGAAAATTGAACAATTTCTTGAACAATATTACCAAACCTATAGAATACAGCAAAAGCAGTACTAAGAGGGAATCTTATAGCTACATATAGTCTTTTTGAACCAAAGTCAAAAACTATATGATTACCTCAATAGATGCAGAGGCCTTCAACAAAATTCAACAGCCCTTTATGCTAAAAACTCTCAGTAAACTAGGTGTCTAAGGAACATATCTCAAAATAATAAAAGCTATTTACAGCAAACCTACAGCCAATATTACACTGAATGGGCAAAATTGAAAGCATTCCCTTTGAAACCCAGCACTAGACAAGGATGCCCTCTCTCACCACTCCTATTCAATAAAGTATTGGAAGTTCTAGCCAGAGCAATTAGACAAGAAAAAATAAACAGTATTCAATTAGGAAAAGAGGAAGTCAAATTGCCTCTATTTGCAGATGACATGATTGTATATTTAGAAGACCCTATCATCTCAGCCCCAAATCTCCTTAAACTGATAAGCAACTTCAGCAAAGTTTCAGGATACAAAATCAATGTGCAGAAATCACAAGCTTTTCTACATACCAATAACAGATCAACAGAGAGCCAAATTATGAGCGAACTCCCATTCACAATTGCTACAAAGAGAATAAAATACCTAGGAATATGATAACAAAAGATGTAAAAGATCTCTTCAAGGAGAACTACAAACCACTGCTCAAGGAAATAAGAGGACACAAACAAATGGAGAAACATTCCATGCTCATAGTTAGGAAGAATCAATATCATGAAAATGGCCATTCTGCCCAAAGTAATTTATAGATTAAATGCTATCCCCATCAAGCTACCAATGACCTTCTTCACAGAACTGGAAAAAACCACCTTAAACTTCATATAGAACCAAAAGAGAGCCTACATAGCCAAGACAATGAAGCAAAAAGAACAAACCTGGAGGAATCACACTACCTGATTTCAAACTATACTACAAAGCTACAGTAATCAAAACAGCATGGTACTTGTACCAAAACAGAGATAAAGACCAATGAAACAGAACAGAGGCCTCAGAGGCAACACCACACATCTACAACTATCTGATCTTTGACAAACCTGACAAAAACAAGCAATGGGGAAAGGATTTCCTGTTTAATAAATGGTGTTGGGAAAACTGACCAGCAGTGTGCAGAAAGCAGAAACTGGACCCCTTCCTGACCCCTTACACTGATATTAACTCCAGATGGATTAAAGACTTAAACATAAGACTTAACACCATAAAAACCCTAGAAGAAAACCCAGGCAAAACCATTCAGGACATAGGCATAGGCAAGGACTTCATGACTAAAACACCAAAAGCATTGGCAACAAAAGCCAAAATAGACAAATGAGACCTAATTAAACTCCAGAGCTTCTGTACAGCAAAAGAAACAATCATTAGAGTGAACCAGCAACCAACAGAATGGGAAAACATTTTTGCAATCTACCCATCTGACAAAGGGCTAATATCCAGAATCTACAAAGAACTAAAACAGATTTAGAAGAAACAAACAAACAAACCCATCCAAAAGTGGGAGAAGGATATGAACAGATAGATAGTTTTCAAAAGAAGACATATATGAGGCCAACAAACATATGAAAAATGCTCATCATCACTGGTCATTAGAGAAAGGCAAATCAAAACCATATTGAGATACCATCTCATGCCATTTAGAATGGCAATCATTAAAAAATCTGGAGACAACAGATGCTAGAGAGGATGTAGAGAAATAGGAACACTTATACACTGTTGGAGGGAGTTTAAGCTAGTTCAACCATTGTGGAAGATGGTGTGGCACTTCCTCAAGGACCTAGAAATAGAAATTCCATTTGACCCAGAAATCCCATTACTGCATATATACCAAAACCATTATAAATCATTCTATTATAAAGACACATGCACATGTATGTTCATAGTGGCACTGTTTACAATAGCAAAGACCTGGAACCAACCCAACTGCCCATGGACGATAGACTGGACAAGGAAAATGTGGCAGATATACACCATGGAATACTATGCAGCCATAAAAAACGATGAGTTCGTGTCCTTTGTAGGGACATTGATGAACCTGGAAACCATCATTTTCAGCAAACTGACACAAGAATAGAAAATGAAACACCACATGTTCTCACTCATAGGCGAGTGTTGAACAATGAAAACACATGGACACAGAGATAGGAGCATCACACACTGGGTCTGTTGGGGGGACCAAGGGAGGGACAGCAGGAGGCTGGGGCCATCAGGTAGGGATAACATGGAAGGAAATGCCAGATGTAGGTGATGGGGGGATGGAGACAGCAAACCACATTGCCATGTGTGTACCTATGCAACAATCCTGCATGATCTGCACATGTACCCAGGAACCTAAAGTACAATTAAAAAAAAAAAAATGAAACAATAAAGATTAGAGCAGAAACAAATGAAATTGAAATGAAAACAGTACAAAAGATCAATAAAACAAAAAGTTGGTTTTTTGAAAGTTAAACAAAATTGACAGACCTTTAGCCAGACTAAGAATAAAAGAAAAGATCCAAATAAATTAAGTCAGAGATGAAAAAGGAGATATTACAACTAATACTGCAGAAATAAAAATAAATTATTAGTGGCTACTATGAGCAGCTATATGCCAATAAATTAAAATATCTAGAAGAAATGGACAAGTTACTGGACACATGTAACCTTCCAGGACTGAACCAGAAAGAAATCCAAAACCTGAACGAATCAATAACAAGTAAGAAGATTGATGCCATTAAAAAAAAAAAAGGCTCCCTGTAAAGAAAAGCCCAGGACTCAACGGCTTTACTGATGAATTCTATCAAAAATTTAAAGAACTAATACCAATCCTACTCAAACTATTCTGAAAAATGGAGGAGGTAAAACTTCTAAACTCATTCTATGAGGCCAGTATTACTGATACCAAAACCAAGCAAAGACACATTAAAAAATGAAAACTACAGCCAATGTCTCTGATGAATATTGATGCAATAGTCCTTAACAAAATGCCAGCAACCCAAATGCAACAATACATTTAAAAGATCATTCATCATGACCAAGTAAGATTTATCCCTCAGATATAATAATGGTTCAACATTTACATATGAATCAATATGATACATTATATCAACAGAATGAAGGAAAAACAACCCCATATGTTCATTTCAATTGATGCTCAAAAATCATTTGATAAAAATTCAACATCCCTTCATGATAAAAAACCTAAAATAAAAAAACCTGATAAAAGGGACATACCTAAATGTAATAAAAGCCAAACACAACAGACCCATAGCTGCTATCATTCTGAATAGGGAAAATCTAAAAGCTTTTCCTCTAAGATCTGGAACACGACAAGCATTTCATCACTGTTATTTAACATAGTACTGGGAGTCCTAACTAGAGGAATTAGAAAAGAGAAAGAAATGAAGTATACCCAAGTCAGAAAGGAAGAAGTCAAATTATCCTGGTTTGCAGATGATATAGTCTTGAATTTGGAAAAACCTAAAGACTCCACCAAAAAACTATTAGAAATGCTAAACAAATTCAATAAAGTTGTAGGTTGCAAAATTAATATACAAAAATAGTAACATATTCATAGGCCAAGAGTGAATATTTTGAAAAAGAAATTTAAAATAATCCCATTTACAATAGCCAGAAATTAAAATTAAATACCTAGACATTAACCAAAGAAGTGTAATATTGCTATAATAAATAAAATCTATGAAATACTGATGAAAGAAATAGAAGTGGACACCAAAAAGTGAAAAGACATTCTGTGTTCATGGATTAGGAGAATAAATATTGTTAAAATGTCCATACTAGCCAAAGCCATCTACAGATTCAATGTAATCCCTATCAAAATACCAATGACATTCTACACAGAAATAGAAAAAACAATCTAAAATTTATATGAAACCACAAAAGACCCAGAATAGCCAAAACTATGCAAAAAAAGAACAAAACTGGAGGAATCATGTTACCTGAGTTCAAATTATACTACAGAATTCTAGTAACCAAAACAGCATGGTACTGGCATAAAAATGCACACAGACCAATGGAACAGGATAGAAAACTGAAAAACAAATCTACATACCTGCAGTGAACTCATTTTTGAAAAAGTTGCCAAGAACATATACTGGGAAAAGACAGTTTCTTCAATTAATTGTGCCGGGAAAACTGGATATTCCTACATAGAAGAATGAAACTGTATCCCTAACTCTCACCATATACAAAACATAACATAAATCAAAATGAATTCAAGACTTAAATCTAACACCTCAAAATATAAAACTACTACAAGAAAACATTGAGGAAACTCTCCAGGACATTGGTCTGGGGAAAAATTTCTTGAGCAATATCCCAGAAGCACAGGCAACAAGTGCAGAAATGTACAAATGGGATCACATAAAGTTAAAAAGCTTCTTCACAGCAAAGGAAACAAAGTGAAGAGACAACTCACAGAATGGGAGAGAATATTTGCAAAGTACCTGTCTGACAAATAACCAGAATATATAAAGACCTCAAACAACTCTATAGGAAAAAATTCTAACTATCTGATAAAAAATGTGCAGAAGATTTGAATGGACATTTCTCAAAAGAAGACATACAAATGGCTAACAGGCATATGAAAAGGCGCTTGACATCACTGATTATCAGAGAAATGCAAATCAAAACTACAATGAGATGCCATCTCACCTCAGTTGAAATGACTTTTATCCAAAAGGCAGGCAATAACAAATGTTGGTGAGGATGTGGAGAAAAGGGAACCATTGTACAACAAAAGTATACAAGGGAATGTAGATTAGTACAGCCACTATGAATAACAGTTTGGAGATTCCTTAAGAAAATAAAAATAGACCTATCATATGATCCAGCAATTCCACTGCTGAGTATATGCCCAAAAGAAAGGAAATCAATGTATCAAAGAGATACCTGCACCCCCATGTTTGTTGCAGCACTGTTCACAATAGTCAAAATTTGGAAGCAACCTAAGTATCCATCAACAGATGAATGGACAAAGAAAATGTGATATTATACATACTGGAGTACTATTCAGCCAGAAAAAGAATGAACTCCTGTCATTTACAACAACATAAATGGAACTGGAGATCATTATGCAAAGTGAAATAAGCCAAGCATAGAAAGACAAATATTGCATGTTCTCACTTATTTGTGAGATCTAAAAATCAAAAACGCTTGATCTCAGGAAGTTAGAGAGTAGAAGGATGGTTACCAGAGGCTGAGAAGGGCAGTGGGATGGTGGGGGTTGGGAGAGATGGTATGGTTAATGGGTGAAAAAAAAAATACTTAGAAAGAATGAATAAGACCTATTATTTGATGGCACAACAGGGTGACTGTAGTCAATAATATTTTAATTGTACATTTTAGAATAAAGAGTATATTTGGATTGTTTGTAACTCAGAGGATAAATTCTTGAGAAGATGGATACCCCATTTTACATGATGTGATTATTAAGCATTGCATGCCTCTATCAAACCATCTCTTGTACCCAACAAATATATACACGTACTATGTACTCACAAAAATTAAAATAAAAAACTTCGTTTTAATCCCAGAGAAGGTTCCATTCTAAAACAAAGCTAATACATTTGGAACACAAGATACAAGTTTATAAAGAAAGAAAATCAATACTTAGCCATCACCTTATGCTTCACAATTGCCCCAAATAAGTTAATCCTTTTCTTTGAGTTATTTAATTTATTAATTTATTTTCCTTTTATCAATATATAATAGTTGTACATATTTTGGGGGTACATTTGGTATTTTGATAGCTGTATGTGTAATGATTACATCAGGGTTGTTGGTAAATTCATCACTTTAAACATTTATCATTTCTTTGTGTTGGAAATATTATAAATATTTCCTCCTAGCTATTTGAAATAGACAATTAATTATTGTTAATTATAACTTTTCTACCAAAGTCTTAATGCCTACTCTATAATGTTAGAAACCATGTTTTAGGTAATAATATCAAAAAAATAGATTATTTCTAGCCATGCTTCTTTTATATTTGGAAATTTATCTTAATTAATTAATGATACCAGAAAGAAGGGGTACTGCCTGGGCTATAATTTAATATTTTTTACCCTCTTCATAAGTCTCTCAGAAAAGCATGAAATCAGATCTGTAGTTAGGCAGCATGACTCTGGTTGCAACTTGTTAATCCTAAATTTTTCTTTCTTTAGGGTTCAGGTATCCAAAGAAAAAAGGACAACAAAAAACCCTCAACCTTCCCGCTGACTGTTCTTGACCCACATAGTATTGACTTTTTCTGTTTAGGTGGAGAAGGAAAGGGGAAATTTGAGAAAAGGGCAAAGTTGCAGAAAGCCCAAAATGTGTCTAGAGGGAAATAATTGATTTTTGATAATTCTCCAGGTAGTGACATGGTCAGAAAGTCATAGGACTTCCTTTTCTTGGCAAGTCCATAACTGCTTTAGACCCACATGAAAGAGCTTTCTCTGGGAATTTTTCTAAAGGGCTTTTAATTGCTGACAGTCAAAAGATCCAGTTTACTTCCCAAGAAATACCCAGAGTAAAACTCTTACTTCTGATCTGATGTAACTGCCTTTAGACTCCAATACATTTGGATTTTTCTGGAGGCTACAGTCAAGCATGTCAACTTGTGATATGACTTTTAGTCCCTGCTAATTTCAGTCACTGGAGAACTAAAGGCAAATGGGAAGAGGAGAGGAAAAAAAAAATCAGCTGAAACAAATGAAGAATTTATACCTATTTTTCAGTGTTAATTGCTCTGGTTTTCTTCTTGTTTTATCTAACATATTCTAACAGCCCTTCCTCTGAATTTTGTACAATGCAAGCTTCTATAAATTCATACTGAAAAACATCTCTGGAGTCTTGGCAGCAATTTGCCAAACAGAAACTTGCAGCAATGGAAATGTTCTGTAAGACTATGAAGTGCAGGAAGCAATGGTAGAGGTGAGTGGTAAAAGATTCTGATACATCACAATAAGATGTTCCCTCTCTTAAGTCTTGCCAGAGTTCATGGCTTACCTCTTTGATGATGTTCTTAATTATATTATCTTTAACTTTGTGGAGCACTTGATATAGTGTTAATTTCACAAGAATATAACCAGACGTACAATTCTTTTAATATTTAAAATTCTATCAGGAACATGTGTGTTGAATATCTCAATAGGAATGTTGCAAAGGTGTTTGAAAAATAGTTATCTACCTTTTTTTAAGATGGGATCTCACTATGTTGCCCAGGCTGGAGTGCAGTGGCTATTCACAGGTGCAATTCTACTACCGATCAGCACAGGAGTCAGATTTTAAACACTTTGTTTTAAAGAAACACTTTCTTACAGGACTACTTTGACATTGGTATAACTAACTCATTGTCTACATAGTCAATATGGGGACAAGGAGGTCTTTTGTATTACTAATTACGAAATAAGTTCCAGAACCAGATTAATACATCTTTTTTAAGTTGAAGGGCCCTAAGAGGCAAGTATAATCTTTTCATTCTAAAGAAAAATAAATCTTTGTTGAAAAAACAAAAAAAATTCTGTTATACTAAGCCCCATGGGGGTCTAACAATACAGAGACAATTCCTGCCCTCATGAAGCTGACATGCTAGTATGTAAGATAATAAATATATACAGATATACACAAATAACACAGGGTGAATAAGAAGTGACTTAAAATGCATAAATGAAGTCCTGCAGTTCTGGAATAGAATTCATCTAGGTGGTGGTATCTGATGTGTGGAGAAGAGAAATTTTTCTCAAAAAGTGATATACGATTTGACCACTGAAAAATGGGATGAAATTTTAAAGGGGAAACTGCAAGTCTAGAAAATTGCAGGTGTAAGAAATAGCAGAGACACATATGAAAATTGGGAGGGAAAGCTGGACAGGTGGACTGGTTTTACACGTCAGGCTAATAAAGAGCTATGTGAACAAGCAAACAAACAAAAAGAACAGCATGACTGAAAAGAATCATATTTGCGAATCAACCCTGTAACAGTCCACTAAGCCATCTAGTTTAAATGGCGACTTCTAATGGCAGAGAATCTTCTACCTCTCGAGAGTACCTATCTCAACTTTTATTTTTTCATTATATTGACTTAAAATCATTTTTCTTATAGCTTTCACTTCTTTGTTTAAATTCTACCTCTTAGGGCCACATAGGACAAAAGAAGTTGTCTTCCAAAGGACAATTACTCAAGTTTTAAAGTCAACTTTAAACATTTAAAATATCATAGTTCTTATGGCCAGAATGTCTCTGTTTATTTAACCACTCATTATATACCATGATCATGGATCTTGCCCCATTTTCTTTCTTTTTCTTTTTTTGAGACAAAATTTTGCTCTTTTTACCCAGGCTGGAGTGCAATGGCACGATCTTGGCTCACCGCAACCTCTGCCTCCTGGGTTCAGGCAATTCTCCTGCCTCAGCCTCCTGAGTAGCTGGGATTACAGGCATGCGCCACCTTGCCCAGCTATTTTTTTTCTATTTTTAGTAGAGACGGGGTTTCACCATGTTAACCAGGATGGTCTCGATCTCTTGACCTTGTGATCCACCCACCTCGGCCTCCCAAAGTGCTGGGATTACAGGTGTGAGCCACGGCCCCCGGCTCCCCCATTTTCATCACTATACTCTAATTAAACTCAGTGTTTCTTATATACCCCTGTAAGTGAAACACCCTCATTGGACACAATTCTGATGACAGTAAGTGCAGTAAGCAGTCTACTACCTCTTTTATTCTAGATATCGTAGTATAACTGACCAATTTTATGGCCACTTTCATCTGGGTTTAATTTATTAGACAACACAAGGCCATTCATGTTTTTTTGCAGCTGGCAGTGGGTGAGGATGGATCAAAGAAAGAGAAGAATGAAGATGAGGAGATGATTAGGAAAGTAGGATCATGGTCCAGGAGAAAGGCAATAAGAGGCTGATTTGAAGTGGTGATCATACAGATGGAAGCAGAGAGGACCCAAGGGGTAGAGGGAAGGAGACACCTTGGGGCTTGGCATCTCACTAATCAGGTGTTAAGAAGAAACCACAGAAACTTCCAAGGTTATTAGCTGGGACTGGGAGAATAGTGGACTCATTGATTAGACACAAGGAAGTCTCAGGGCTCATCTAGCTTCAGAAGAAGGTGCTGTGTTTTGTTTGGGCATAAGAAGTTTGAGAGGGCAACAGAGGGTCAGAAAATTGGGAAGCTACTTGTCTTTAACAGTCACAACTGTGATAGTGAGAGATTCTCAAGTAACGTCTTTAAGGAGAGTAGAGACCCCTTGGGTAATACTTAGTTTTAGGGGCATACAGGAGTCAGAAGAAGGAGAGAAGGAAAGTGAACAGAACAAAGATGACCTGTATAAGGCAGGGCAGGATGTCAAGGGCAAGACAAAGTTTTATCCTCAAATACCAGGCAAGTTAAAGAGGACAAAAATTGCAGCAAAGCTATCGCATTTGGTGATTAAGAAGAAATATCATTAGGGTAATTTTAGTGGAATAATGGAGACAGAAATCGTATGTTTAGGTGTTAGGATATGATTAGATCATCAGGATGAGGAGACCACAGAGATAAATAATTTTAAAAAACATTACTAATCAGGGCAAGGAGATGATTAACAGGATCAAGGGAAGCCTTTGATAGTTTTAGAAGGGGTTGCTTTATTTAGGATGGGGACACTTAAGCACAGGCTGTAAGGATACAGTGGTGAGGAGGGACTACAGTGGTGTGAAAGTTTGTCCACACTGGAATCCTTGACCATGTAGCTGAATTCAGATGGTTCAGTTTAATCCCACTCATCATTTTACTCAGGTATAACAGTTTAGCTCCAGTGTTCCACTTAAGAACATTTATAGTATATTACCTTAAAGAACAAAAACTTAATGAAAATGCTTCCAACATATGATTGAGAATGGACTCCTTTTCTCTTTTTCTCTCCTGTCTTTTACACGTTCACACACATACACATATACACATGCATGTGTATGCACATGTGTGTGCATGCGCGCGCACACACACACACTCTCTCTCTCTCATAGCCATAATTACTGCTGAAATATTTCTTTGATTCTATTTTTCCAGGCAAGTGGTCTTGAAAAATGAGTCCAATCTCATTTTGTTAGGGAGCAAGAGAAATGTGTTCAAAAGTTGGATTAGAATAGTTGTCATTTTATGCCAATCTGATTTAAATGGTTCTTTATATATTTGGATTTCCTTTACTCACCAGTACTGATCCCTAACATTTCCTCTTTGGTTGCTTTCTCTTTATTCTGTGTGGTGGAATTGAAGAGTAAACTTCTATCCATTGGAATATTTTCTTTTTGAAACAGCAAAAAATTTAAATCCAGAAATAGCATGCTTATTAAGCTTGTTTTACTGTCTTAGCCTTTAGCATAATTGTACCTATGCAGAGGTTTTTGTATGTGTTCAGTGAGATAGAGGGCTTTTCTTTCCACTTCCAGCTAAAGAAATAAGAAAAATACTGTGGCGTTAGATGGAGAGATAGCAAAATTAAAATTTTTTAGAGTAACTCAAATGTTTCTTGTTAAAACAATGAATGAACACCCTGAAAAAAGCATATTATTTTCTATAATTAACCGGTTTTATCTGGGCCTCTAAGGACACACACACACACCCACACCCCACTTTGTTGACAACACTGAACCACTACTCACAGCCTGGAATTCACTATGGATTACATATTTCTAGGCTTTGGACCATCCCTGTCCCTTTTTAATAGAATTCTTTCTGTTTGATATCCGCCTAACAAACTCCTACTGCTATTCGAGACTTAGATCAAGCAATTTTATGTCTAGGAAACATTTGCTGAGTCATTCAGGTAACAAACTCTAATCATACCTCATTTTTCCCATCACCAATGTTATCTGCTTATTGTATGCCCAGTACCTAGCATGGTGCCTGAAGCTTGTGATGTTTTTTGACTGAATGAATGAAGCTCTGATGAACTGATCTAAATTCAGGGAAATAGAAAAAGGAGCCTAGAGCTGGAATGACTTCATATTTATATATTTTAAAATGTCCCCCATGTATAGAGTTTCAGGATTCCATATGTGGTAGGTTGAATAATGGCCCCAAAGACATCTAAATCTTAATTTCTGGAACCTGAGAAAGTTACCTTATATGACCAAAGTAACTTTCAGACGTTATTAGATTAAGAATCTTGAGGTAAGTTGATTATCCTGCATTATCTAAGTGGGTCCTGTGATGTAGTCTCAAATGGTCTTATAGGCAGACAGAGGGAGATTTGCTAGAAGAGGAGGAAGGTGATGGGATGATGGCGGTGGTGGGAGAAAGAGCAGTGTCATGAGCCACAGAACAAGGACAGCTTCCAGAAGTTGGGAGAATGCAGGGAAAGGGATTGTCCCCTGGAAACTCTGGAGGAAGTGCAATACTAAAGACAGCTTGATTTCAACCCAGTGAGACACTCGTGTTGGACTTCTGACATCTAAAACCATTAAGAGAATAAATGTGTGTTGTTTTAAGACAGTTGGTGGTAATTTGTTTCAGCAGCAACAGAAAGTCAATACACCATGAAAGTCCTGTTCTGCCTCTAGACTTTAACACGCTCTTACTACTGTTTCTGACATTGTGACGGGTAGAAATGAAATCAAGATGAGCTTAGGAGCCAAAAGACCTGTGTGTGTTTTGACTCTACCAGTTTTTAGCCAGATCTTTTAGTGGGAATCACTGTCACCTGGTTTCCCAAGGTGACAAAGATACCTGCCCAATCTACTTCTTGCAGTTGTTATGAGCATTAGATGGCATAAATTACATGAAAGCATTATGTAAACTGCAACAGAAATGTTAACTGTATGACTATGACTTATTTCTTTGGACCTAGGAATTGAAGGCTTCTGGCAAAATGTAAATGAGCCTCATTTAATAATTAACATTGTAGTGCTAGACACTCTGAATAATGTCTAGCACATAAAACCTTATGTGTATTTGTTAAAAAAATGAACAGATGATTGAATGCATGCATAAATTAAATTAGCTTATTAGAAAAAATGTTTATTTTCAATAGAATCTCATTGGCAACAGGTCATAGGAAAAGTAAATACTGGCAAGAGAGAAAGTATTTGGAAATACTTTCACGTTTTTCACAGGACCCCGCCTATAATAGAGATGGATGATGTGGGAGGAGGGCGTGGAGTCTAAAGGGACTCCTTTAGAAATAGGACTAAAGCAGATTCTTAAATAGAGCTGGCAGCTGAGGGGCAACTAAGGGACAATAAAGGGGGAAACATTGGGAGAGGAAGTAGAAGGACAGGGGAGAAGCAGAGAGGAGTATCATGGACAAAGGAAGAGTGGTTTCCAAAATGAAGGAGAATGATTACTAATTTCAAGTGCTGCTGGTGGGTTAAAAAAAAAGTGTCCATTGGGTTTATCGAGGCAAGTCATCAGTGGCCAGTGGGAGTAGGGAGATTGATTGAAGGGTGGGGAGAGGGATGCCCTCTTTTTTTTCTGCCTATTCCTTGTTAAGCTTCCAATGCATGTTCCTAGTTCTTTTCTGGCAACATCAGTTGCTTTTTTTGGCTCCATTTACAACTTCTCTTGCCTCCACCAGCCCCGGTGATTTCTACAGCGCAGTGCTTGGTACTGAACACAGACATTATCTGTGCTCTGGACAGACACATTCCCTTGTTGAGCTCACTTCATCCCAAACCCTCAATTACCAGGTCTCTGGGTGACACCCTAAATGCTGACCTCCAGCTCAGCACATACGGAGAAGCTGCTTCTCCAGACATCCTGCCGAGTAGTCTTCCATGAACTGAGTTCAATAGTAGAGTTTGATCTACCCTCCACGATACTGTCATATGCAATAGACTTTGTGCACATTCCTTTTTGGGTGTTTTTCTTCTAAAGGTAGTTTTCAGAAACCCAGAAGAGAACAGGGTTTCTGAACCAGAGGTTAACTGCAGTAGAATCGACTTGGCAGATTTGAAAGTGTGCTTGGTAAATAGGGAAAGTGCCTGTATTCGTTTGCTAAGCCTGCCATAATGGGTGACTTAAACAACAGAAATTTATTTTCTCATAGTTCTGGAAGCGGAAAGTCCAAGACAAAGGTATTTTCAGGTTTGGTTTGTTTCTTCTCAGGCTCTTGTTGGCTTATAGATGGCCATCTTCCCCTGTTTTCACACTGTCTTCCCTCTGTTCATGTCTGGGTTCGAATTTCCTCTTCTTATAAGGACATTAGTCAGGTTGGATTAGGGCCCACTCCAATGACCTCATTTTAATTAATTACCTTTGTTGAGACCCTATGTTCATCACTGTCACATTCCGAGGTACTGGGGGAAAGCACAATCTACTGATAAATATAGGGGGACACAATCCAGCTCACAATAGTGGCCAAACAAAATGAGGCTCAACTAAAAGGGAGAAACTTAGGTAGCAGAACAAGCTCCTTGCTCACCAGATGAGAGACAGAATGGGTGAATGGAGAAGATGGGGTCATTGTGAGTCACATGCTGACCACGAGTCAGCAACATAGTACAGTAAAACGCGTGAGCACAATTTCTGGATATAGAAATAGAAGCAGAGTAAAGCATGTGAAGAAATTCAGTTTCCTTTGCAGTAATTGGAAGCACCTTTCCAATTCTGAACTCCAAGCCAGAGAAGGATATGAAGATTCTGGACAATGTTCAGAAGAGAGCCATATAGAACCATACACTCTTTTCCTTTCTTTTTTTGAGACATGGTCTCACTCTTTACTCCCATCGCCCAGGCAGCAGTACAGTGGCATGATCTGGACTCACTGCAACCTTCGCCTTCCAGGCACAAGTGATCCTCCTGCCTCAGCCTCCTCAGGAGCTGAGATTCAGGTGTGTGCCACCACACCCAGATAATTTTTCTATTTTTGGTAGATATGGGGTTTCAGCATGTTTCCTAGGCTGGTCTCAAACTCCTGAGTTCAAGTGATCTGCCTGTCTTGGCCTCCTAAAGTGCAGGGACTATAGGTGTGAGCCATGGTGCCTTGCCTAGAACCATATAATTTTAAGCAATAGAAAGTAAAGATTCTGAAATTTATCTGCCCAGGAATGAGGAGGCCCAGACAGGTTTATTAATGCTCTTTGACTCAAAAAACGTCACTTGGAAGAGAATGACCAGTTGTTCTTCAATCTATAGAGAGTGAAGGAAATGAAACTTAGATTTGTCATGAATTATTTCTTAATTCATGAATTATTTCTTAATTCTTAGAAATTGAGTTGTCATAATATTGTAAGTTATTAAAACTGGAGTTTATTAAGGTAGATTTAAAAAATAAAACAAATTATTGTTTATTTCAGTGATTTTAGCACAATTCTGCCTAAAGTTATGAGTATGTGAAAGATCATTATTCATTCCTGTATATTCAATACACATTTATTAAATGGCTACCAGATAGCAGGCACCACTCCAGACCCAGTGGTGAACCAATTAAGTTATTGTCTTTATGAAGTCTACTTCTAGTATGGGAGACAAACTATGCCTTACCACACACACACAGACACACACACACACACACACACACACACACACACACAGACAGTGAGATAGTGAGAAGGCCTATAAGGTAAATCAATAAAGCAGAGTAACAGAAAGAGGACAGCATAGCTGACTATTTTTAGACAGAGTGGTAGGGGAAGAGTCTAAGAAAAATATTTAAAGATTTCAATGAATTGATAATAATGGCCAATATTTATTTAGGCAGTCATTGTGTTAAGCTCTGTATCATTTAATCCTTGCAATAACTTATTTTACAACTCAACAATAAAAAAGAATGAGCTATTGACACATACAACAACCTGGATGAATCTCCAAAGAATTCTATTTTTTGGGAGGACGAGGCAGGCAGATCACAAGATCAGGATATCAAGACCATCCTGGCCAACACAGTGAAACCCCATCTCTACTAAAAATACACAAAATTAGCTGGGCATGGTGGCATGTGCCTGTATTCCCAGTTATTCCGGAAGCTGAGGCAGGAGAATCACTTGAACTGGGAGATAGATGTTGCAGTGAGCTGAGATAATGCCACTGCACTCCAGCCTGTGATTACACTTACATAACATTCTTGAAATGACAAAATTATGGAAACGAAGACAAGATTAGTGTTTGTCAGAGGTTAAGGAGTGGGCAGAGTAGAAGGGAAGTGGATCCTGGTGGTGCGGGAAATGTTCTGTATCTTGACCAGACCAGTATCTGTAACCTGGTTGTGATATTATACTGCAGTTTTGTAAGATGTTACCACTGGGGAAAACTGAGTAAAGGGTATAGGGAGATCTCTCTGAGTTATTTGTTAAATTGCCTGTGAATCTACAATTATTTCAAAATAAGAAGATTTATAGATGTTATGATTTCACTTACATAACATTCTGTAAAAAGCAAAACTATAGGGACAGAAAACAGATTTCTGCTTCCCAGGAGCTGGGGGTGAGGCTGACTTGTAGCTGATTGCAAAGGGGCACAAGGTAATTCTTTGGAGTAACAGGAATGTTCCATATCTTGAATCTAGTGATAGTTACATGAACATAGGATTTTTAAAACTCAGAACTGTACACTGAAACAGATGAAGTATGTAAACACATGAGGTATGTAAATTATACCTCAATATGATTTATATTATGTAACTTGATATAGCTGTTTTAAAATAAGTACTGATTTATTTTACAAAGGAGGACATGGAGGCTCAGAGAAGTAAAATAACTTTCTCAGTAACTTACATGACTAGTAAGACTCACAAGCTTTGAGTCAGCCCTGCTCCTTTCTTAGCTGCGAATATTGACTTAATTAGCTATAATATTTAATATTAATGTTAACTTTAAGGTAGGCACAGAATTTATTTATTCACCTTAGTGGGTAGTGCCTCGGTAACAGGTACAGTTTACAGAGCTCCAGTGTCCCTGTGCAGTCTTGGGGACCATCTGCCTCTTGGTTCTGAGGTGCCACCAAAACCAGACACTTCACTGACATCAGTCAAACCCGAAAGTAGGTGTCTACTGTAGACAAGAGGGGGATGTGATCTCTTGGACAAGTGGAGGGGGTTGGTCTTTAGCAGGAGAATGGGCAGCTTATCCATGGTCATAGAGAGAAGGCAGGGTGCAAGGACACAGAGCCAAGTGGTGGGTAGAGGCGCTGGGAGCTTGCACAAGAGCTCATCTGATGGTTTCTACTTTTCTAGAGAGTGAAAATGGGGAAGGGGTGATAAAAAAAACCATTCAAAACAGTAAGAATTGGTCTATATTTCCTTAACATAACAAAATAATCTTTCTTTTAAAAGATCACCATGCTTAGCAGAAAACGATCATGATGGGAAGATAGGCAAGAAACTCTATCAATTGCAATGCCACGGGATACATAAGTAAATAATATTAATCTTGACTGGGGGTGTGTGAAGCCAGAGAAGGGAGTGGTTTCTTCTTCCTGCATGAGGCAAAAGAGATTTTACAGAGCAGATGAAATGTGAAGCAGTACTCGAAGGATACAACAGTAATGAAGATGCACTGTTCTACATATTTAATATTCATAAGGGTCCCGTGAGAGGTAAGTGGTGGTGTTGTACCCATTGTACAGGAAAGGAGTTGATGTACAAGCTCACACGGCTGGGGTGTGCAGTGCTGACATAAACTTATCTCAGCTGACCCCAGAGCCTGCTCTCTCAATTACCTCCCCAATCTCTGCTTTTTCAGACTATTATCCCCCAAATTCAAAAACTGCTTTTGTAACTTCCTATGTGTCTCTCTGTGGTTGTGTAAATAAAATAAGTGTGGCATTTTCTTACAATGGACACTTTGATTGATCTCAGCCAAGCCTGCCCATTAGAGTCACTAGGGGAGCTTTCAGAAAGTTCCAAGTGCCAGGCTATATCCTTGAGAACTCTAATTTAATTGCTCTTGATTGGAGCGCAGGCATCAGTCTTCCTAGAATCATTCCCCAGATGATTCTACTGTGCAGCTGCAAGTGCGATCCACTCAGCAGGTGAAAGAGAAGAATTTTATTGGGCAGATAGAAGAATATGATACTTGCAATACCCTTAGTGATACTTGCAATACCATTGCTTTAAGAATTTTCTCCTTAAAATGTAGTTTGCTCTTTAGTTTGGAGCAACGTATTAAGACTCTACAAAGGCCTTAGTGGGAGTGATTTTATAACTCTGCTTTCTCCTTGTGATCAGACCTGTGGGAGGGACTGGCATCAGCATACCTAGGCCTGGAAAGGAAAGGGAACATAGGAATCGGAGAAGCCAAGTTTGAACAGAAAGCAAGAATTTGCTCTGTACTTGGTAAAAGAATTTAACATCAATTTGAATATTTATCAATAATTTAATAATTGACACCAAGACCAACTGCTGTCTAATTCATGAAAAGCCTAAATAAGCTTCAACATAATATTTTGGCCAGTAAAGTACAAAGATGGCTAGGCTATGAGCTTCTTGCTGAGTAGTACACGGCACAGTACTTAAAACCTAATATTCATCGAATTTCACTGAATGAGTGAAAGTCATCAACTGACTTAATCAATGTGAAATGATTTACCTGAATATGGAAGCAGGTTTGGTGATGGGTTAATAGTCTTTGCCATGCCATTGTAAGAGCATTCTATAATTTACTTGAATTTATTTACTCATTTTCCCATTCGGTGACATTTAGATAATTTTCAATTTCTTTACTATTAAAAAAATACTTCAGAGAGCACCTTTATATGTGTTTGCCTGTGTGCTTGCACAGGAGTTTCTCTAGACTATATCTGTAGAGGTAGAATTGCTGGGTCAAGGACACATGCTTTTCAACTATATATATGGAAAGCTAGTTAGCTTTATATATAGCTAACTAGCTTTCCGACTTTCTACTCCAAAGAAAACATGAAAAGCAAAACCTAAAGAAAAAGATTATAAATTTGACTTAAAATGTGTAAGTTCTATATGCAAAACATACAACAAAGTTAAAACACATTATAGCCCTTTTCACTTCTTTCCAGTGCATGTAAAATGCACCATAAACAAGCTTCAAGTTCCAAGTTGGCCTTTTATAATCAGTTCACAAGACATTTGGAAGAGGCCTGGGCCCTTTTTTCTTGTCTGCATTTGCTCTGTGAAGTTTGAGAGAATATTCCCATCTCCAGATGGTTCTTCAGGGCAGCTTGGCTGATGGTAGGCAGGCTGTGATCCAGGAAAGAATGATCGAAGACTGCAGGTGCTTGTTCCGCCTTTTTCCCAAAGCCGATTCCCAGCACTCCGTGGGTGGGATGGTGCGTGGGGCAGCCTGGAGCCCCCACGGCCATCTCAGCCTGTCCCTTCCCTGCTCATCTTCCAGGGATGGACTAGTTTTGGCCAAATGGATGGTCAAGCTGTCTTGGACATAAATAATGTGAAAGAATTCTCACCAAGACTGATCACAGATTTGCTAATTGCTCCTTTTTTTTTTTTTTTTTTTGAAACGCTGGTAATAAGCCTTTTATCTTACATGTAAATTCTGGCTTTAATAACTCAGAGTTTGAATAGAAGTGTCCAGCCCTTCAAGGGAATCCTTTTGGAGATATTGATATCTCCAAAAGTCTTAGCTTTATAAATATTCAGAGGTACAATATATACATATGTGACAATGTTACTTCATAATTTAGACTCTCTTTTAACTCTGCTTTAAATTCGGGTGTACTACCTTAAAAGGGCAAAAAGGGACTCACTACTGTCATAGTTTAAGTTACAACAGAGCTGCTTTTCCAGAGGAAACTATATTTTCCCACGTGATTGTGTTTTAGATGGAATAGCAACACCTACAGTGATTCTCCATGCAGTGTTTTCAAAAAGCATTTCAACAACAACAAAAAAGTCCTTTTTTAATGTTAGTGGAACTCCAAAATTTTCTAATACCATTTAATTCTATTCTCAATTCCAGATTTTTACAATTAGCAAAACAAATGTTATAACTTAAAAAAATTATAAAACATACTTTTAAAATGCAAGTATTTTAAATATACACTTTTTATAATTTAAAAATTGTAAACTAAATTTCTATTTTCTTTTTTATTGTTTCTCTGAAGGATGAGAAAGGTGGTAAAGTGTACCTTTTCAATATAAATGCTTCTTTTCTTCAATAAGATACAAGTACATTTTCTAGCTTTTTCTGCCACATCAAAAACTCTGCTGCTATTCTGTGACTCTTCCGAGTGTCTGTGATGCAGGTATACACTAGTTTCTCAAAGAGCATGGCTAGGTGTCTTTTCTGTGAACTGATTTTCTTTCCTTAGGTTGAACTTGAAAGTGCTAAACTTAACACTGAAACTTGAGGCACTGGGTCCTTGCTTCTCTCCTAAAGCCTCCTGTGGATGGTACTCCAGCTATAGCCACTACTGTTTAGCTTCCATGTCTCCATTTCCTCTATTACTGGTCAGCATCTATGAATTCTTGCCACATGTCAAGTGCTTTATATTTATTCTACCATCACTCTACCATAATTCCCACCAAGACTATGCAAGAGGTGTGTTACCCCAACTTTACAGACGGAGAGAAGCCAAAGCACCTGAGGCTTCAGTAACTTGTTGAATATAGTCTGGTAAGTGGCAAGAAAGAGACTCAAACCCAGGTGAACGGCCATCAGACACTGGGCTCCTGACTACTGTCCTTATCTGCTGTCTTCATCTCTATTCATTGTCAGTTGACTTTCACAAGAGGAGGTTTCTTCTGATTTGTTCACTGGAGTATTCCAAGGGCCTAGAATAGTACCTGGCTTAGAGTTCACACATGTTAACTAATAACTACATGTATTAACTTGTTAATACAGTGGCAGGGGTAACTTTTTTTTGAGAGAAAGAGAGACAGGGTCTCACTCTGTCACCCAGGCTGGAGTGCAGCGGTGTGATCATGGCTTGCCGCAACCATAACCTCCTAGGCTCAAGCAATCTTCACACCTTAGCCTCCTAAAGTGCTGGGATTACAGATGTGAGCTGCTGTGCCCGGCCAAATAGTTTTTAAAACAAATTTTATTTTAAATATTTGATTGACAAGTAAGAGTTGTATATATTCCAGGTATATAGCTGATAATATATGTTTACTTCGTGCAAAGATTATCACAATCCAATTAATAAACACATTCATCACCATCCATACTGTGCCTTAGATTCCCAAAACATGTTTATTTTCTATCTGAAAGTTTGTATTGTTTTACTAACACCTCCTCTGGTCTCTTAAATGAATAATTCTCTTTACCTATTTTCCCTTTCAGTTATTCATTTGCTTGCCTTAAACAAATGTTTACTGAACCCCTAAAACACAGCCTTATTCTACACACTTGGGATGTAATAATGAGCAATCAAAGTCTCTTCTGTGAAGAAGATTATACTCTTGAGTCAGGAGACAGACTAATAAATATGGTCAGCAAAGACAGGGAAGGGAAGTGGGCCATGGAGAGGACTTGAGATTTTATGTTGAATGAGATTGGAAATCAACAGAGGGTTCTGGACAGAAAACTGCTGTGACTGCCGCCATAGCAAGAGGATCACCCTGGCTGCTGCTAGAATAATCAGAGTTACTGCAGCATTCCGAGCTACAGGCAAGTGGGTTGGATCAAGGTAGTAGCAGTGGGGATAATGAGAAATATTTAAATTCTATACCTTTCAAAGATATGATTTGCTGATGAAGTGAACGTTGGATATGAAACAAAGAGAGGAGCAGCCCCAAGGTTTTGGGCATTTGAAGGGGGTATCCCAGGGGAAGGCTGCAGAGGAATAAGCTTGGGATTGGAGGGGAGTCAAGAGTTTGGGTTTCAAATATGCTTCTCATCATCTGATGTTGCCTCGTATGATAAAAACACTCAATAATGTCTCTATTAGCTCCTTAGGGGCCTGTAAATCCAAACACCCTCAGGTACCCCCAACATAGTTGCTAACCTCACCGTATGACTTATTCAAGTGTAAAACAATAAAGCAGTGGTGCAGCCTGTGCAGTGGAGAGTTCATGCATGACCCACAGGCACTGACAGAAAATGAAAAGTTGTGCTGGCCACTGTTGCCCTTGACCTTGACTTTGTAACTGCCTGCACAATAATATCAGCATCACTAGCTTTTATCCATATTGTCCTTAATGCTTATGTACCTTCTGCCTTCTACTAAACTGTATATGCAGCTGAATTTGGTAGAGCAGAAAGTGCACACTCTTCTTCATTCATCATTATATTATTTGTACAACAAATACTTAGTAAGCCTTTACTCTGCCAGTCACAGTTTTACAAAAGACATGACAGCAAATGCATAGTGTCCAGTAACATTTAAGATGACACTCTGACCTCACATATTCAGAGATGATCCTTCTGGAGCTCAACTATGAAAACAAAACAAAACAAAACACAAACGTACCAAAAGGATCCTGAGAGGGTAAAACAGATGTTTGAAGCCTGATGTCCATATACCAAAGTTTCTGTGCTGAATTCATAAGACACTTTGCCGGGATGGCCACTCTTATTTTATATACCATCTTAATAAACCTAAACATTTATTTTTCTAGCCCCAAACAGATAAATCTGAAATAAGCTGGTAGAGGACGGGGGAGGTGAAAAGTTTTAATAGAGATGGGCACACTGAGAAGAGTTAGATATAATAAGAAATGCTGTTTTCTTGCCAGAGGAAAAAAAATTAGACACACAAATAACACAAGAATTTTTTTAATGTGGCAGTCTGAGAAAGCTCTGATTTCCTGTATGGACAAGAAGCCTGTCAGAGCTCAATAAACCTGAAGGTGTTACTATTCAAAGCACAGTACAGTCAGGGCTGATCATCTAGCATAGTTTACATTAAATTCATACACTCTGCTTAAAAAGGAGAAAGGCTGCGTGCAGTGGCTCACACCTATAATCCCAGCACTTTGGGGGAGCAAGGTGGGTGAATCATTTGAGATCAGGAGTTTAAGACTGCCTGGCCAACATGGTGAAACCCCATCACTACTAAAAAAATACAAAAATTAGCTTGGCATGGTGGCATGCACCTGTAATCCCAGCTAATCCAGAGGTTGAGGTGAAAGTATTGCTTGAACCCAGAAGGTGGAGGTTGCAGTGAGCCAAGATTTTGCCATTACACTCCAGCCCGGATGATAGAGCAAGACTCTGTCTCCAAAATAAATAAATAAAAATAAAGGAGAGAAAGCATGCAATCCACTCAAAGGCATCCCTGAAAATGATGAATGTATGCATTTGAAAGGATTTTGTTCTGGGATTTAGAAAGTCCACACAAGAGAAATGCTTCATTCTCCAATAACATTGGATATCTGCTACCGTCCCACACTCTTGTCTGTGTGCCATACCTATGGCCAACAGATGCTAAAAATACACCACTGGACATGCCTTCCTGCTTACAGAGACCCTCTTATATCACCTGCTTCCTTCCTGTCTCCCATCTGCATTCCAGGGTATAGCCAGTTTTGAACCTGACTGCCATGGCCTGCCCTTTGCTCCCTTTACTCACAAGTTCGACTTGATGGAAGAATTCAGCTTCCCTGGTTCTGCCCTGGGTGCTCCGAATTCATCATACCTTGAATATGATGTGTGCACATCAGGTGTTAATCATCCTTTCCCCCTGGGCCTGTGTGCCTCAGAGCCCAACCTATCTTTGTCCTATACTTGGCTTATACTGGGATTGGACCTCCAGTAGTGCTCATTGACTGTTCTGATATTCAACATGTACTGAAAACACCTTTCACATATAAAAAAGACACAACCCTTGTACTGTCAATAGGGATGCAAGATGAACTGTTCTCAAATACAATTGTCCTTTTTAGAAGTATTTAACTCATAGAATCATAAATTTTAGAGTTAAAAGAACCCTTAAAGTTTGCCATTAGTCCTAATCCAAATACTGCCTACAAAGCTACTAAACTCTCCTGATTTTCACTGGTTTTCCATATTTTCAGAAACATTCATTTATGAAACAGATAACTAGAAAAAGGCACCCACTCCATTACTGTGATATAAAGAAAAGCTAAGGTATTAATATAAGGATTAAACCAATGACCTTGGCTATTAAAGTAGAAAAAAAGAGCTCACCAGCCACAGCTAGAGAGCCTGATGGTGTGGAGCTATATAAACAGCCCACATCACCCATTTTTATTCAGAAAATAAAGTACTACTTCTAAGAGAACTTTTAGGAGTCATTGCCTATCATTTGAGTAGGTATAGAGTCATTAAAGTAAACTGGGCACATTCAAATAGAGTATAAGGTTTCGGTAACTTTTATAAGTTTCTGAAGTTATTATAATTGTTGTTCAAGGTAAAGCGAGACTGTGCTATTATTATTTGCATTATTTAGTTGTGTACTCATTAGCTTAGGATTAATTACATTTAACCATATGACCTGGGTTTTAAAATACCTGGAGACCAGAAAAATCACTTCTACAAATAAGTTCCTGGTATCCTCTGTCTAAAAGCAAATATAAGAGCAAGCATCCCAGCATTCACAAATTACTCTTGCAGTGTAAACTTTGTATTATTTTTCATTGCTATATGGAAAAACTGAGTCCTGTAGACTAAAAGCGAATTACATTACAATGATCACAATAGAACTAAGAGTGTTGGCACACATGTATACACATGCACACATTCACACATATACCAGAGACAGACATGCACACACATGGGCAGTGTTAACGGGCATAGCTCTGAAGCGAGGTCCTTTTCATTTTCACTTACTCCTCATTTTTTTCTCATCAACTGAGGATGAAGTGAGGATGATGACCTCTGAGTAACAATATGACTATGATTTCACACTGACCCTACAAAATTCACTCAACCAATAGCTTTCAACACTGCCTCACCCCTGGTTTCAACTTGCATTTTTCAGGCCCTTAAATTATAAATAACATCTTTCCACCACAATGCATTAGTACCAAATAGTAAAAATGATTCCATTTCAGTAATAATAAATAAGAGAATAAGCTCTAAAAGCCGGGAAATTGGTATTCTGGGTGGTTTCACCATTGACACCCCTGCAACTGGGGACATCCCTTAGGCCTGAGTTTCTGTATCTATGAACTCAGGGTGATCACTGAACAATCATGGGTCCTACACTTCACAGCTGGTCTGCTGTCTCTGGGGGGTTCTAGAACCTTCTGTGCCTTTTCCAGTTGAGCTCCCTGCTCAAGTGCCTTCAGGTCCTGCATAGCCTATTCAGCCAGTTCTTTTCAGACTCCCAGGCTGACTACTATCTTTCTGTCATCATCTAAATAGAGGACTTTCTTTGTCTCAAAAGCTTTCTCTGACCTGGTGGTTGCCAGAGCCCTGCCTGGCTGGGGATGGTTGAAACCCACGACTGCTGGGCCTTGGCCTCACCATCACCAAGACAGGCCCAAATGACAGCTGGAGAGACAGCCCTAGAACCTGGGGTGGCAACTCTGCCTCCCACCGTGGTGGCCTCCTGTGGCCTGGTCTGTACACAGCCCTGTTCCTTAAGGTCACAGACTTAAAGGGACTTTCAATTTAAAATAAATAATTCAGGCCTATTCACAAATTGGTTATTTCTCTTGTGGTTTTCTATAAATTCTTCCTCCTTTACTGAATAAAAAAGTAGTGTTATATTTATCTCTTCTTTGCTTTCAGGGAAAAAAAGGTAGCTTGGGACTGTACTTTTTCATCTGTTTGAAAGTGTATGACAAATACTTTGGGTCTCTCTAAACTGTGTAAGAAAAAAAGTATCAGACAAAGAACTATTCAATTAGCCTTTCACATTTCTAAACAACCAACATCAAATTCCTTTTTAAAAGATTTAATAAAGGAGGCTCCTGAGATGCTGTCTCTAGAGCTAGGTGCTGGTTCCACAGATGTGTTAAGTTTGATAAAATTAACAGACCTGAATATTCATGATATCTCTATTTTTTTGTATATAAATATTATCCCTCAATAAAACTTTCTTAAAGGTTACGTGAACAGACCATGATTTGAAAATGCTGGCTATCAATGATATCTTCCCCTTATGCATCTTAAACAGTAAGTATAACTCTTACTTCTGTAAGAGTAGGGATTGGTATGACTTTTTTGTCAACTGAATTCAGTATAATTCGACTAATATGCCTAGTGATTCTTTAGGCTGAATTTCCTAACAGTATTCAGTGGAAGCCAGAAGTTTTGTCCTTTCCTGAAAAGGGAATCTACAAAATATTTACCTGATAGGGTACATGGAGATTGGAAACCTTGTTCTATAATTTTTTTAGCATGTGTTGTACTTTACTTCTTCTACGTATTTATTTCTGGGCTGGGGAGTTCTAGTCAGTTGATAGAACTTTCAGCAGAATAAACGTAAAACATCACTCCCTCCCAAGTTGAAACCTCAAAAACCTATTCTCAATGAGCTTGACCATCACTTAAGAATATATCAGATAATGTTTTTTCTTAATTAAAAAGAAAAAATTATTTTAAAAAGGTCTTCAAATACAGTCATTTAAGAGAATGTTTGATGCACCCTTGAACTATTTTTATAGAACAGTAGTAAATCAATAAGTCAGGCAAAGAACATTCTACAATAAAAAAGGATCTATTCTACATAAGCCAGTTCTACACCCAGAAAACACCTTTATACTACCTTTTTTTCCACTCTCTGAGCTGATACCACAAAAGGAATTGTACATGCTAACAAGACAGTTGGAGCAAACCTGTTTGGCAGTGTAATCTAGCCCTTTCAAGGGCCAGATTCTTTCTCTGTAACAATTGTTTAGAACTCACAGTAACTTATTATTCACCTTCTTATTCAATGATGATCATGAGCCCCTGAAAGTCATCTATGGAGGGAGGTTTGTTTTTTTCTTTCGCTTACATTTTTTTCTTTTTTTAGTGAAATGGCTTTGAAAAACTAAGTGCAGACGTTAAAAGGAGCTGTTTCAAATTTCATGATGACTTCTTTCCCCAAAGTACTGTGTGCAATCATTAATCAGTTCTTCTCTTGGATCATTTTATGTCACAAGAGAAATGTTAGCCTGCCCTGAATGTCCTTCAGGTGCTGGGGAAAAAAACAACCCTAGAGAAAAGTGCTGGAAGGGATCACACTTTGTACACTCAAATCAGTGAAAATATTTTGGGAAAGAGATCCTCACATGTCACACACAGTAAATTCACCTAAATTTTCCAGTTTCCTTCTGAATGTGTGGATGCTTTCTCTTATCTGGTATCACCACAGGACACATTATCCATAAATTATCTAAATGTGGATGTTTATTCCACAGCACATGTAGCAATAACTACATTTTATTGCATATATTCATAAACATGAATTAAATTAACTTTGGGAAAAACATCTTTCTTGCCGCCAATCCTTTTCTTTAAAAGGCAAAGAATGTTATAAAAGGTGAAATTTGAATACAGTGATTGAATTGCATATATTACTTTAGGTTGACTTCAGGTAGTTAGTTTTGATAAAAACCCATCTGTGCCTCTATAATTCACTATTTTTATATCTATGTCTATGGGTTCAAATTTATAAATAATATGGATTTTATTATTTTTTGAATCATTCAAACTATATCCCCAAATAGGAGTTGAGAGGCCTGAATCTAGCTGTGCCTCACACTAGCTAAAAGATTTTCAGTATCCTTGTAACCAATCCAAGCTAGGGGTTTTCACCTCCCAAGAGTAAATCACCTTCCAAACATTAAAATTGTAGATTCTAATAATCACTTACCCCAAGATGTTTACATACTAATTTCTGGAACCTGAGAATGCTACCTTATGTGGCAAGGGGAAAACTGCAGATGTACTCAAGTTAAAAAATCTTAAAATGGGAGACTCTCCTGAATTACCCAGGTGGGCCTGACATAATCACAGGAGTCCTTATGAGAGGGACACAAGAGTCAGAGTCAGAGAGAAGGTCACACGACAATGGAAGCAAGGATTTGAGTTATGTGGCTACAAGCTGAGGTATGCCAGCAGCCTCTAGAAGCTAAAAGAGGCAAGAAAAGAATTCCCCTCGCATCTCCAGAAGGAACCAGCCCTGCCAACACCTTGACTTTAGCCTAGTGAAACCAATTCCAGGCTTCTGACCTCCAGAACAGTGGGAGAGTAAGTCTGTATTGTCTTAAGACATTGAGTTTTTGGTAATCTGTTAAAGCAGCCATGGAGGCTAATTTACCATGTTAGGGAGATGCACTTCCCAAAGGTGGTATGAGAAGCTCTATGGACAGTCTTCCCAGCAAAACAACTATAAATAATGAAAATTATAAAAACAACAACCATTTAAAGTCTCTGGAAAGTATCCTAACAACATACTGAAGATGTAAACATTTTTATTAAAGAAAATTTATATATGCACACATATGTTCATTGCAGCACTGTTTACAATAGCAAAGACCTGGAACCAATCCAAATGCTCATCGATGATAGACTGGACAAGGAAATTATGGCACATATACACCATGGAATACTATGCAGCCATAAAAAACGATGAGTTTGTGTCCTTTGTAGGGACATGGATGAATGGATGAATTTGGAAACCATCATTCTCAGCAAACTGACACAAGAACATTAAATCAAACACCACATGTTCTCACTGATAGGTGAGTATTGAACAATGAGAACACATGAACATGGGGCGGGGGCATCACACACTGGAGTCTGTAGTGGGGGATAGGGGAGGGACAGTGTGGGGTAGGAAGGTTGGGGAGGGATAACATGGGGAGAAATGCCAGATAGAGGTGACAGGGGATGGAGGCAGCAAACCACACTGCCATGTATATACCTATACAACAATCCCACATGTTCTTCACATGTACTGTAGAACCTAAAGTGCAATAAAATATATATAAGAAAAGAAAATTTACTAAATTTTTTTTTGAGATGGAGTTTTGCTCTTTTTGACCAGGCTGGAGTGTAGTGGCGTGATCTCGGCTCACTGTAACCTCGGCTTCCTGGGTTCAAGAGATTCTCCTGCCTCAGCTTCATGAGTAGCTTGAATTATAGGCATCCACCACCACAGCCAGCTAATATTTTGTATTTTCGGTAAAGACAGCGTTTCACCATGTTGGCCAGGCTGGTCTTGAACTCCTGACTTCAGGTGATCCACCCGCCTTGGCATCCCAGAGTGCTGGGATTACAGGCTTGAGCCACTGTGCCCAGCCAAAATTTACTAAATCTTATTAAGAAAAATGGGTGCCTGTAATCCCAGCTACTAAGGAGGCTAAGGCAGGAGAATCATGTGAACCCAGGAGGTGGAGAGTGCAGTGAGCCGAGATCATGCCATTGCACTCCAGCCTGGGAGACAGTGAGAGACTCCATTTCAAAAAAAAAAGAAGAAGAAGAAGAAGAAAAGGAAAGGTAAGAAAAAGAAAATCAACTCTTTGGCCTTTGAGTCATAACTTACTCTCCGCCTCCAAGTTCAATGTGATGGAAGTTCTATTGGGCATGGCCAAGAACATGGGTTCTTTCTTCTTCTAGACGATGGTAGAGTTACAGTTTCTCAGAGTGGCCCAGGCCACCAATATTTCTTACTCTCTCCTATCTCCTTGCTGCAGAAACTCTAGATAAGTGCAAACAAGAGGTCTGGGGCTCCTGTTCTTCACCAAGCCCCTAACTTGTAAAGTAGAAGTTTTACCTCGGGTTTGGTAAATCAAGACTACGGAGTCCTAATCAGACTCAATCCAAGTTGCTTTTAGGATGAAGAGTTACATACCAAGAGAAGTAGTCCAAGAGGACCAGTGGCTACCACCCTCACTAAGTACCCTGTTCATAGACTCTGGTGTCAATCCAAGGGAAGTCGATGCTGTCCCTCCTCCAGTTCCAAATCAGTGATGCAGAGGTTATGCCTCTGGGGATTAGGCAGACTGTAAAAACAGAGCTCTGTATCTGTATCTCTCTAAGGGGATTGATATTATTTGGAACAAAGCGTGAAGAATTTCAAGCCTAAGTGCACTACTGAAAATAATGGAAATTTTGATAGTGAGTAATTAAGTTTATTGCTATCATGGCAATTAACTCCATGATAGTAATAAACAAATGACAGACCAGGTAGAAGTTTAACAAAGAGAGAGAGAAATATATATATAGAGGGAGACAGTTGAAAAGAGTCCTGATGGAGTTGGAGTAAGCCACAAAACTCACCCTAAAGAAACCTGAATTTAATTAGATCAGACTGTAGTAATTTGTGACCCAGTACACAGTCATAAACAATAGAGTAATTAGCAAGCAATTCGTGGGTGCTACCAATAGAAGCCGACCAACTTGAAGCTTAATACAGATATAAAGGAAATAAGCGGTAAAAAAAAGATTCTGGCTAAAACCATTGCCACTTTTGTGGGGAAGAGGAAATCAGTAGTGGTCAGGGTGATGGCACAGGCTCAAGATTATGGAGCATCCAAAGCTTTATACTCCGGAAAAAAGAGATTTAATCCAACAAGCTAATCAAACAAATAAGTAAACAACAATAATAAGCCCTGGGGAGGATCAGTATATGGAGTTGCTATAATAGATTATCTAAAATGTTCCATTTTTGAGGATAACATTGCAGCTCTGACTGGGACAGACAGAGCAGCATGCGGAGGCTCGCACTGTGAATTTTAGCTCCACATCAACTGCAAGCACAAACCAGCAATCCCAAGAGGACGCACGGACCCCCTGAAGGAAGTGGACTGCTCCTGTAGGACCCAGGAGACACCCCAAATACTATGAGTGCCCCAAATGCAAAAATTGGAAAGTGAGAGCCTCCTCTCCTGAACACACACTCCCACTGGAGAAAGTAAAGGTCTGTTTGCAGAAGTTTTAAACCTTACCTGGAGTGGAGTCAATTTAGAGAGCTGAGTGAAATACAGAGGTAGAAGAAGTAGCAGAAAGGCCCTGGAGCTCACTGGGCCACCAATCAGGCCATTCCTGCCTGGCACCACAGGGATCCATCAGGAGGGCGACCAGAGGAGCAGGAGGAGGGGGCATAAAATTACATAGGGAAGAGGAGACCTCCAGCTGAACTCTGTAACAATTTGAAGAGGGCGAGAAGCCTCGTGGCCAGAACTCAGGGGAGGGCGCAAATCCAGTGAGCAGACTCCACAGGCAGGGGAAGAACCTAGCTTTTTACTTTCACAGCTGGGAGGCAGGTATTTTGGGGCAATTTCTCAAGCCTGGCTCACCCACCACCCAGAAACAGACTCAGGGTTCTTTTTTTTGAGACGGAGTTTCGCTCTTGTTACCCAGGCTGGAGTGCAATGGTGCGATCTCGGCTCACCGCAACCTCCGCCTCCTGGGTTCAGGCAATTCTCCTGCCTCAGCCACCTGAGTAGCTGGGATTACAGGCACGCACCACCATGCCCAGCTAATTTTTTGTATTTTTAATAGAGATGGGGTTTCACCATGTTGACCAGGATGGTCTCGATCTCTTGACCTCGTGATTCACCCACCTCGGCCTCCCAAAGTGCTTAGATTACAGGTGTGAGCCATGGCGCCCAGCCAGACTCAGGGTTCTTAAGGTGGGCACAGTAGGAGTGAGACCAGCCCTTCTGTGACTGCCAGCTTTCTTCCACTTCCCTGACAACCTGCATGACTCCACAGAGGCAGCCATAATCCTCCTGCGTACACAACTCCATTGACCTGGGAAACTAACCCCCACCCCCACAGAAGTTGCAGCAAGACCTGCCCAAGGAGACTGAACTCAGACATGTCTAGCCCTAGACAGATAAGGAAGGACCATCAGATGGGGTCCTTCCCTACCCATTCTGGTAGCAGAAGACAAAAGACATATAATCTTGGGAGTTCTCTGGCCCTGCCCACCACTGGTTCTTCTGCATACTAACACAGCTGATGCTCTCTGGAAAGCCCCATCTCCTGGCAGGGTGCCAACCAGCACAAAAATAGAGCATTAAACCACCAACGCTAAGAACCCTCACAGAGTCCATTGCATTTGCCCCTTGCCACCTCCCTGGAAACAGGCACTGGTATCCACAGCTGAGAGACCCATAGACAGTTCACATCATAGAACTTTAGGCAAACAACCCCCAGTATCAGCCCAGAGCCAGGTAAACTTGAAGGGTAGCTAGACCCAGAAGAAAGAGAGCAATCACTGCAGTTCGGCTAACAGGAGGCCAAATCCATAGGAACAGGGGAAGAATACTACATCAAGGGAACACCCCATGGGACAAAAGAATCTGAATAACAGCCCTCAGTCCTAGACTTTTCTCTGACAGAGTCTACCCAAATGAGAAAGAACCAGAAAACCAACCATGGTAATATGACAAAACAAGGCTCTTCAATACCCACCCCCCAACACCAAAATCACAGTAGTTCACCAGCAATGGATCCAAACCAGAAAGAAAGCCCTGATTTACCTGAAAAAGAATTCCAGAGGTTAGTTATTAAGCTAATCAAGGAGGCACTAGAGAAAGGCAAAGCTCTAAGGAAACCCCCCCAAAAAGATAAAAATCTAAGGAAATCCAAATAAAGATACAAAAAGTGAAGGGTGAAATATTCAAGGAAGTAGAGAGCTTAAAGAAAAAAACAATAAAAATTCAGGAAACATTGGACACACTTATAGAAATGCAAAATGCTCTGGAAAGTCTTAGCAACAGAATTGAACAAGTAAAAGAAAGTTAAAAAAAGAAAAGTAAAAAGAAAGTTAAAAAAAAAAGTAAAAGCAAAAAAGAAAGTAAAAGTAAAAGAAAGAATTTCAGAGCTCAAAGACAATGTCTTCAAATAAACCCAATCAAACAAAGACAAAGAAAAAAGAAAAAGAAGATACAAAGTCTCCAAGAAGTTTTGGAATATGTTAAATGGCCGAACCTAAGAATAATCGGTGTTCCTGAAGAAGAAGAGACTTCTAAAAGCTTGGAAAATATGTTTGGGAGAATAAACAAGGAAAACTTCCCCAGCCTTGCTAGAGACCTAGACATCCAAATACAGTAAGCACAAAGAACATCTGGAAAATTCATTGCAAAAAGATCTCTGCCTGGGCACACTGTCACCGGGTTGTCCAAAGTTAAGACAAAGGAATTAATCTTAAGAGTTGTGAAACATAAGCACTAGCCCCAGGTAACCTATAAAGGAAATCCTAACAGATTAACAGCAGATTTCTCAGCAGAAACCCTACAAGCTAGAAGGGACTGAGGCCCTATCTTCAGCCTCCTCAAACAAAATAATTATCAGCCCATAATTTTGTTGATAATTATTGAAAAACTAAGCATCATATATGAAGGAAAGATACAGTCTTTTTCAGACAAACAAATGCTGAGAGAATTCTCCATTGCCAAGCTACCACTACAAGAACTGCTAAGTTTTAGATCTTGAAATGAAACCTGGAAACACATCAGAAGAGAACCTCTTTAAAGCATAAGTCACACAGGACCTATAAAACAAAAATACAAGTTAAAAAGCAAAACAAAAAAATTAAAAACCCAAAGTACACAGTCAACAAATAGCAAAATGAGTGCAATAGTACTTCGCATTTCAATACTAACATTGAATGTAAATGGTCTAAATGTTCCACTTAAGAGATACAGAACTACAGAATGGATAAGAACTCACTAAGCAATTACCTGCTGCCTTTGGGAGGCACATCTAACACATAAGAACTCACATAAACTTAAGTAAAGGGGTGGAAAAAAGGCATTTCATGCAAATAGACAGCAAAGGTGAGCGGGAGTAGCAAGTCTTATATCAGACAAAACAAACTTTAAAGCAACAGCAGTTAAAAGAGAAAAAGAAGGACATTATATAATGGTAAAAGGCCTGGTCCAACAGGAAAATATCACAATCCTAAATATATATGCACCTAAGACCAAATTTATAAAACAATTACTAATAGACCTAAAAAGTGAGATGGGTAGCAACACAATAATAGTGGGTGACCAGTACTCCACTGACCGCACTAAACAAGTCATCAAGACAGAAAGTCAACAAAGAAACAATGGATTTAAACTACATCTTGGAAACAATGGACTTAACAGATATATACAGAATATTTCTTGAACAACTGCATCTATTCAACCAAGATAGACCATATGATAGGTCATAAAAAGATCCTCAAAACATTTAAGAAAATTAAAATTACATCAAGTACTCTCTCAGACCATAGTGGAATGTAACTGAAAATCAATTCCAAAAGGAACCTTCAAAACCATGCAAACACATGGAAATTAAATAACCTGCACCTGAATGAGCATTGGGTCAAAAATGAAATCAAGATGTAAATTTAATAATTATTCAAGCTAATCAACAATAATGAAACCACCTATCAAAATCCCTCAGATACAGCAAAGGCAGGGCTAAGAGGAAAGTTCATAGCCCTAAATGCCTACATTGAAAAGACTGAAAGAGCACAAACTGACATTCTAAGGTCACACCTCAAGGAACTAAAGAAACAAGAACAAGTCAAACCTAACCCAGCAGAAGAAAGGAAATAACCAAGACTAGAGAAGAACTAAATGAAATAGAAACAAAAAAAGTACAAAAGATAAATGAAATAAAAAATTGGTTCTTTGAAAAGATAAACAAAATTGATAGACCATTAGCAAGATTAACCAAGAAAAGAGAAAACCTAAATAAGCTCAATTAGAAATGAAATGGGTGATATTACAACTGACACCAAATACAAAATATCATTCAAGGCTGCTATGAACACATTCACACACATAAACTAGAAAACCTAAAAGAGAAAGATAAATTATTGAAAAAATATAATCCTCCTAGCTTAAATTAGGAAGAATTAGATAACCTGAACAGACCAATAACAAGCAGTGAGATTGAAATGGTAATTAAAAAACTACCAACTAAAAAAGTCCAGGACTAGATGGATTCACAGCAGAATTCTATCAGACATTCAAAGAATTGGTACCAATACTATTGACACTATTCCAAAAGATAGAGAAAGAAGGAAACCTTCCTAATTCACTCTATGAAGCCAGCATCACCCTAATACCAGAACAAGGAAAGGACACAATCAAAAACGAAAACTACAGACTGATATCCATGAGAAACATAGATACTAAAATCCTTAACAAAATACTAGCCAACTACATCCAACAACATATCAAAAAGATAATCCACCATGATCAAATGGGCTTCATACTAGGAATGCAGGGATGGTTTAACATACACAAGTCAATAAATGTGATACACCCCATAAACAACTTAAAACAAAAATCCCACGATTATCTCAATAGATGCAGGAAAAGCATTTGACAAAATCCAGCATCCTTTTATGATTAAAACTATCAGCAAAATAGTATACAAGGGATATACCACAATGTAGTAAAATCCATCTAAAACAAACCCACAGCCAACATAATACTGAATGGGGAAATGTTGAAAGCATTCCCTCTTAGAACTGGCACAAGATGACGATGCCCACTCTTACCACTCTTCTTCAACACAACATAGTACTAGAAGTCCTATCCTGAGCAATCAGACAAGACAAAGAAAAAAAAAGGGCATCCAAATCAGTAAGGAGGAAGTCAAACTGTCACTGTCTGCTGATGATATAGCTGTTTACCTTGAAAACCCTAAACACTCCTCCAGAAAGCTTCTAGAACTGATAAGAGAATTCAGCAAATTTTCCAGTTACAAGATTAATGTACATATATCAGTAGCTCTTCTATATACCAACAGTGACCAAGCAGATAATCAAATTAAAAACTCAACCTTTTTTAGAAAAGCTGCAATAAAATAAAATACTTAGGAATACACCTAACCATGGAATTGAAAGACCTCTACAAGGAAAACTATAAAATACTGCTGAAAGAAATCATAGACAACACACAAACAAATGGAAACACTCGTATGCTCATGGATGGGTAGAATCAGTAATGACCATACTGTTAAAAGCAATCTACAAATTCAGTGAAATTCCCATCAAAATACCATTATCATTCTTCACAGAATTAGAAGAAACAATTCTAAAATTCATATAAAATCAAAAGACAGCCCACATAGCCAAAGCAAGACTAAGCAAGAGGAACAAATCTAGAGGCATCACACTACTAAATTATACTTTGAGGCCATAGTCACCAGGACAGCATGATACTGGTATAAAAATAGGCCCATAGACCAATGGAACAGAATAGAGAACTCAGAAATAAAGCCACATACTTACAGCCAACTGATCTTCCACAAAGCAAACAAAAACATAAAGTGGGGAAAGGACACCCTTTTCAACAAATGGTGCTGGGATAATTGGCTAGCCACATGTAGGAGAATGAAATTGGATCCTCATCTCTCTCTTTATACGAAAATCAACTCAAGGTGGATCAAGGACTTTAACATCTGAAACTGTAAAAATTCTAAAAGATAGCACTGGAAAAATCCTTCTAGACATTGGCTTAGGCAAGGATTTTATGACCAAGCACCCAAAAGCAAATGCAATAAAAACAAAGATACATACTTGGGACCTAATTAAACTGAAGAGCTTTTCACAGCAAAATGAACAGTCAACAGAGCAAACAGACAACCCACAGAGTGGGAGCAAATCTTCACAATGTATACATCTGAGAAAGGCCTAATATCCAGAATCTACAGTGAACTCAAATCTGTAAGATTAAAAAAAAACAATCCCATCAAGGTATACAAATGGCCAACAAACATGAAAAAATGCTCAACATTACTAATGTCCAGGAAAATGCAAATCAAAATTACAATGTGATATCACCTTACTCCTGCGAGAATGGCCATTATAAAAAAATCAGAAAACAGTAGATGTTGGCTTGGATGTAGTGATCAGGGAACACTTCTACACTGCTGGTGGAAATGTAAACTAGTACAACCGCTGTAGAAAACAGTGTGGAGATTCCTTAAAGAACTTAAAGGAGAACTACCATTTGATCCAGCAATCTCACTGCTGGGTATCAACCCAGAGAAAAAGAAGTCATTATATGAAAAAAACACTCACACATGCACTTTTATAGCAGCATAATTCACAATTGCAAAATTGTGGAACCAATCCAAATGCCCCTTGATCAATGAGTGGATAAAAAAACTGTGGCATATATATATGTATATATGCTGGAATACTACTAGGCCATAAAAGGAATGAATTAACAGCATTTGCAGCAACCTGGACACATGTCCATTTGATCACACGTATAGAATACATAAAGAACTCTTCCAACTCAACAATAAAAAGATAAACAATGCAATTTTAAAATGGGTAAAGAAGTCAGACATTTTTTTCAAAAAACATATACAAATAGCCAACAAGCACACATGAAGATCATTAATCATTAGGGGAATGGAAATCAAAACCACAATAAGATACTGCTTCACAAACACTAGCATCATGGGTATAATTTTGAGAGACAGAAAATAGCAAGTCTTTTTGAGTATGTGAACAAAATTGGAAGGCTTGTACATTGTGGGATTTTAAAATGGTGTCACTACTTTGGGATATAGTTTGGCAGTTTCTGGAAGTGTTAAACATACAGTTACCCTGTGACTTGGCAATTCCACTCCTAGATCTATACACTATAAATATAAAAACACATATCCACACAAAAGCTTATATGTGAACGTGCATAGTAGCACTGGTCACAATAGCCAAAAAATGGAAACAATCCAATGTCCATAAATTGATGAACGAATAACCAAATATGGCATATCCATCCAATAGAGTATTATTCAGCAGTAAAGAAATAAACAACTCTGGCCAGGTGCAGTGGCTCACTCTGTAATCCCAGCACTTTGGGAGGCTGAGGTGATGGATCACCATGTTGGCTAGGTTGGTTTCCATCTCTTGATCTTATGACCCACAGAAAGACAAAATGTTTTCCGTTTAAGATCACATGGATCATGAGGTCAAGAGATGGAGACCAACCTAGCCAACATGGTGAAACCCTGTCTCTACTAAAAATACAAAAACTTAGCTGAATGTGGTGGTGCATGCCTGTGGTCCCAGCTACTCAGGAGGCCAAGGCAGGAGAATCGCTTGAACCTGGGAGGCAGAGGTTTCAGTGAGCGAAGATTGTGCCACTGCACTCCAGTCTGGTGACAGAAGGAGACTCCATCAAAAAAAAAGAAAGACAGAAAGATGGAAGGAAGGAAGGGAGGGAGGGAGGGAGGGAGGGAGGAAAAAGGAAGGAAGGAAGGAAGGAAGGAAGGAAGGAAGGAAGGAAGGAAGGGAGGAAACTACTGATACATACTACCACATGAATGAATTTTGAAAACATGCTAAGTGAAAGAAGATGGTCATGAAAGGCCAAACATTATATGATTCCATTTATATGAAATGTCCAAATTAGGCAAATAATCTAAAGAGACAGAAAATAGATTAATGATTGCCTCAAGCTAGGTGACTTGTGGGAGGGGTGTGGGAAGTGACTGCTAATGAGTGTGAAGCTTCTTTTAGAGGTGATAGAAAATAGAATAGGTCATTAAGGTTGGGTGCAGTGGCTCACACCTGTAATCCTAGCACTTTGGGAGGCGAAGGTAGGCAGATTGCTTGAGTCCAGGAGTTCAAGACCAGCCTGGGCAATGTGGCAAAACCCCATCTCTACAAAAACTACAAAAATTACCTGGGCATGACATGCCTATAGTCCTAGCCTACTCAAGAGGCTGAGGTGGGAGAATCACTTGAGCTGAGGTAGTAGAGGTTGCAGTCTGCTGAGATTGCACCACTGCACTCCAGCCTGGGCAACAGAGTGAGATTCTGTCTCAAAAAAAAAGAAGAAAAAGTCTAAAAATATATTGTGGTGATCACACAACTCTGTGAATATATTAAGAATCATTAATTGCATTAAATAATGTTATTTAAAAGTTTATTAGTTATCCACAACATTACAATTATAATAAAAAAAAACAGTTTATTGAAGAAAAGTGTCTTTAATTTGAAGTATACTTAGTTTTTTTCTGTTCATTTACTCATACTACAAACATTTACAGGACATCAAAAACTGCTTGGTACAAGCAATACTCAGATGAAAAATAATTTATGCAACTAAAACTGTGTTTGGCATATGGTACGTACTCAACCAATATGTTTTGGATAGATGGATGTATGACTATAGAATAGATCTGGTGAGTGCAAGAAGGTAGTATTGTTCTGTTTTTATTAATGTTCATAAAGCTGTACTAATGTATCAAAATTTGAACTTTACCAAGTCTAATGGTAAAGTTCAAGTCAATGGAAAACAATGATGCCTTGATTTCCTTTCCTTTATAAGGTCAATGTATAAAGCAGCAGTTTGGCCAAAAAAAAAAAAAAAAAAAAAAAAAAGAACGGCAATAACACAATAACAAAATTCTTGGCTGACATAGTAAATTCAATGCCATGGAAAAGTCATGGGGTTTATTGTCAGGAAAAAAATAATGGGTTCAAATATTGTCTCTGGCACTTACTACCAATGTGACCTGAAATAAGTTATTTATGCCTTTGTTCGGTTAAAGGGGAATAATATAACATCTTCCCTACTTGGTAAGATTATTAATAATGCATATTTAGAAAGCAGCATAATGGTCAATAAATGGAAGTTATGATTCTTCAGTTTAACTTCAAATAGATTCACTTTTTATAAAAGTAATGTAATAACTGCTTGTACTATTATTTATCCACAAGGGTAAACATTTAAAATATATATTTAATATGTACATCAAACTTTGTAATAAATAATAAAAGAACATTATGAAACTCTGAGGTTCCACAGAATATAATATAGGATACACAATTTGGATGTTAATTGTGTTACAGCTGCTGAAAACCTGCTCTTATTCATTTAGGCTTCTCTGCTTTCCCATTCTAATTTTTTCTTTACTCTTAATAATAAATATATCATTATTATTTAAACTATTACTTACAATCATAGCAGGACTTTTCACTTTTTAAAAAGTAGCTTAAAATTATTTATACTACAACAAATTTGTGAATTTGAAATCAGAAATTCTAAAATTCAATTCAGCAACCCAAGAGTTTTTCTTACTGTACAGTCTCATTAATTCAACCATGCTCCATCCAAATCCTTAAAAAACATTTCCCCAAAGTTAGTGGAATGAATTTTATGATTTAGATGCCATTTAAAAAATAATATATGTCAAAGAGTCCAAGTAAGGAGCTGTACTTTTATTTTGGGCCTCGAGAAAAGGAGGCTTATTGTTCACAAACTGCCATGTTATGAATTGAATGTTTGTGATCTTTCCCCCAAAATTCATTTGTTGAAGCCCTAATCGCTACTATGAGGGTATCTGAAGGTGGAGCCTTTGGGAGGTAATTAGGTTTAGATGAGGTCATGGGGGTGGAGCCCCCATGATGTGATTATGTCCTTAAAAGGGGATGAGAAGACTGGAGCTCTCTCTCTGCCATGTGCGGATGCCATGAGAAGACAGCCTTCTATGAACCAGAAGGAGGGCCCTCACTAAGAACCCAACCATGCCGCATTCCAGTCTTGGACTCCCCAGCTTTCAGAACTGTAAGAGAGAAATGTTTGTTGTTTAATCCTTCTGGTCTGTGACACTCTATTAAAATAATCCAAATGGACTAAAACATCCCATCTCTTTTTGGCCATTTCTGCTTTAGTACTGAAGGCACCAAAAAAATCAACATTAGCTTTATTCTCCAAATATAACTTCCTTCTCCTTTCAAAAAATATTTAAACAACAGACCTCTCTTTTAATCATCTTTCTCCTCACTTCAGAAAAAAAAAAAAAAAAGATTGAGAGCCTGATTCTTAACAAAATTATTTTGAGTCAGAGCTACCTTAGCTGATGCTCAGTGGATTAACTTCACTCTGGTGCCACACCCCCAACCTAAGCTCAATACAGCCAACTGGAATTTTACATACGTCCCACAGGTCAGATTTCTCAGGACTCTATTTTCAAATCTTCTATTTAAACATGCCATATCTATGATATGTTTTAAATATTAGAGGTCAGTATGCATTCAACAATTCAGTTAATGCAACATTCCAAGCACTGTTCTAGGCATTGAAAATATAGCACAAGATCATAGCCTTGAAGAATGATTAATAGTCCTTCAAGAATATGCTTCCCTAGGACCTTATATTACAGTGAGTGAGACAGAAAATAAACATATAAAATGGTAATTTCAGATTGTGATAAGAGTTATATGGCAAGTCATGACAGAAATATAAATATAATTTACATTATAATTATAATGGGATGAGCAGGGGAAGACTTTCTAAACAGATGACAGTTAAGTTGAATCCTGCATGAAAAGAAGGAGCAAGTCATGCAAAGAACTGGAGGAAAGGCTTTCAGAAGAAGCAACCAGCAAGGCCAAAGACCCTGACACATGGTGTGTTTGAAAAATAAAGAGGAGGGCAGTGTGCTGAGTAAGCAAAGAAAGAATGGCATGAGATGAAAAAGATTAGCAAGAGCCTGATGATAGAGGGCTTTATAGACAGTAGGATATAAGATAAACAAGGAAGAGACTTACATATTCCTTTTTAATAGCAAGGAAAATATCCCAGGAAGTTCTGTACCAGGTTTTCCTTTCAACTCATTGGCCAAAATTGTGTCACATGCACATTCCAATTTTGAAACCAGTTGCTGACAACAGGAACGGAGCTACCATGTTGGAGCCATGACTAGTCGAGTGTCACTTGGATGACCAATCACTCCAAAGACTATGGCCCCTTGGGAACTGCACAAAATCTAGGTTCTGATGGCAAAGAAGAAGAGAGGAGTGGCTGTTGTATGGGCTTTTGATGGAGAGTGCCAGAGAAAATCAATGTTTGTTATCAAGTGGAGGTACCAGGTAGACAGTTGATTTTGAGTCCGAAATTCAGGGTGTTGGATTAATGGCAAATGGCACATAGCTGACATTTATGGTCAGGAACTATACAAGATCACCTGGAGAGATTTAGAAATCAGTCCAGTATTGAGATATGCTTTAGCATATCTCAGTATTTTGAGATCAGATAAAGGAAAAGAAATAAAGAAAGGATTGGCCAGAGCTATATATGGGAAAGCATTCATCATAAAAGTCGAGAGAGAAAGTTTTCCAAGAAGGAACTGGACGGTTGGATCCAATGTGGCTGTGAAGAAGGTGAGTACAATGAAAACAGAAGTGCACATAGGATCCACCAATAACAAGACTGTGGTGGCCCTGACAGCAGATTCAGTGACTGGTTAAGTAGAAGCTTGAAGCCAGGTGTCGTGGCTCATGCCTGTAATCCCAGCACTTTGGAAGGCCAAGGCAGGAGGATCACTTGAGCCCAGGAGTTCAAGAGTGGAATAGGCAACATAGTGAGATCCCTTTATTTCCAAAAAAAATAAAAATTAGCCAAGCATGGTGGCATGTGCCTGAGGTCTCAGCTACTCAGGAGGCTGAGGTGGGAGGATTGCTTAAGCCCAGGAGGTTGAGGCTGTAGGGGGCTGCCACTGCATACCAGCTTGGGAAGCATAATAAGACCTGTCTCAAAACAAACAAACAACCCCCCCACAACAACAACAACAAACAAACAAAAAACACAAAACAACCCAGAATCCTGATAAAGTAACCAAAACAGTGAATGATGGAAACCAAGGAAGTATTTTGAGGGTTTTTTTGTTTTGTTTTTTGGGAAGTTCACAGAACTTGCATGTATGTTGTCTGGAATGACACCATGTGGAGAAAGCCTTGATGCTGCAGAATAGAAGGAGTTTAACTTAAGAATAAGAATCCTTGGAAAGATGAGGATGGGAAGGATCAGAGTAGGACTGGAAGGATTCACCTCTGATAGAAGCAGACACATTTCTCCTGTTTCAACAACAGGGAACGCAGGGACAATATGGGCACAGAGACTGAGGTATATAGATTTGATGAGATGAAGTCGCTTTTGTCTGATCTTAGTTTTTCAATGAAGCATGAGTCTAAGTCATCAGCTATGAATAGGAGGGCGAGAGTGTGGGGAGGTTTGGGGAGAGAGGAAATGTGAAATAGTCATTTCAAAAACTCAACAGGAACTTAATTAGGGAAAGCTAGTAGGACTCTTTCATAGTACTAAGGGCCTATTTGAGGCCTGAGATTACAAATTTAAAGTGCAGCCAGGACAACAGATGCGATTAATATCTAGGCATAGAGAAAATGGCTAGTTGGGCTCAGGAAAAGTTGGAGTCTAGCCAGGTAAGTACAGGGAGAGTGGGGTCAGAAAATTCAGCATGTTTTCAATTAAACGATTTTAGAAATGGGTCATGAATTGTAAGCTGGGCAAACAGAGAAGCACGGTTTGGAGAGTAGTAAAAATTGTGAAAGAGTGACAGCATCAATGGACTAGAGGCTTCAATAATTAAGGAATAATTGCAATGGACATGCAAGGGTAGGGAGCTGAGAAGAGAGGTGGTCAGGACCCTTAGACATATTCCCACTTTGATAGGTTAGGTTGCTCATACATTATTACCTGGCAGTCACTGCAGCCTTTTTAAAAAGATCAAAGCTACTGCTGAGCCCAGCATGCTAACGTAAGAGTAGAATTATGTGTGGCTAAGAAGCAGCCATGTGATTAGGGAATTGATAATGTGCTAATTCAGTGATGCCGTGGTAAAACAGGCCACAAAACATTAGATCTGAACGATAGAGCAACAGCACAGCACAGGGAAAAGAGCCGGGGCCTGCTTCAAGCCCAGCCATGACATGGAGCAGCCGCTTGTGTTTCAGACTTTCTGAGCCCTTTGCCTTTTGGATTATCCTTTTAAACTGGACTATGGTTACCTCCTTCACAGGGTTGTTAGGCATACGAAGAAGGATAATGTATGTAAAGTGCCTATAAATAACAGGCTCTCAGTAAATAAATATTAATTACTGTGAAAATAAGGAGCCATGTTCCTACTGCTGCATGGCAGTTTTGGAGTCACTTCGGGAAGCGTGTAGGTGTTGAAAGGATGTGACACCCAGAAGGACAATGAAAGGACTCTTGTTGTAGGGACCTCATGGGTGAGGTCAAATCCTGAGTTGGTTATTGTATTGTGTCTAACAGTTCTAATGACAGGATTGAAGTCCTATCATTAGATAGGACTTCAATTTGTTGGCTATTGACAGTATAGAGGTCAAAATAAAATCACAATACCGGGGTTGATTTTTTTAGAAAAAAATAGTAAACCCCACACTAGGGGAGATGCCATTGTTCAAGATGGTATGGGGTGGAAGACCTACCCCTTGCCCAGCAAGAACAGGACTGTTGTTTATAGACAGCTTATGGACAGTAGAGCTCAGTGTCCCTATATGTGTTCTGAAACCATCCTAGTCTTTACCTTCCTCTCAGGTCCCTCTCATCTCTCCTGGCTCTCTCCCATCACTCTGGCCTCTAACCTGCCCCTGATTTGTCATTTGATTATTCTGTCTTCCTAGATTCATCTTGGTTTCCAGCATCTGATCTCCCTTTTCAAGAGTCTTCTGCTTTCCTGTTGATGCACTCCCAGTATCCACCCTAGCCCCAGGATCATTTTTTATCTCTTGTGATTTTCTCAAAGCCCCTTAGAGGGGGAGCTGGGTTGAGAGGGGTGATGTCTGCCACTCAAGTGTGTTATCCCAAAGTCTCCGGTTCTTCAGTACTTCCTGGTTTTGATTACTGCTGAAGTAAAAGGTAGCCTGAAAGTATACAGAAAGAAAGCATCAACGATAGTTCAGAGAGAGGTCACCACGAGGTGGCCAGAACAAAATTCCAACAGTAGTAAGCTGCAGTGTTTAAAAATATAATGTCCTGATGGCCTTAGAAAATCCTTAAAAGGTATGTAAGGATCTATTGGAGCTTAGAAAGTATAAATCCAAACCAGCTTTCACCAGCAATTTTGCTTTCAGTGTATTTGCATTTTAGTCTTTTAACTTCAAAATTCAAATAATATGAAAACTTCTCTATGACATGAATCTATTAAATTTGAGAGGTGGGCAATATACCTTGTCTAAGACCTGTCAACTAAAAAAAAGCAAAAATAAAGTGGCATACTCTTAAAATGTATTTGCTTGTATTCTGGGATGAGAATAATTTGGATTTTCTTCTGGTAACTTCTCAAATCTTTACAATGTCATTTTCTAAAATGTTTTAATAGGTTTTTGATGCCTTTTTATCTAATAGATCATTTGACTATTTAATAATGTTGTGTTGTCCACAATAATAAATATTTTTCTTATAAAATTTCTACAATCTGGGTGCAGTGGCTCATACCTATAATCCCCAGCAAAGCAGGCCGATTGCTTTGAGCTCGGGAGTTTGAGATCAGTCTGGCCAACATGGCAAAACCCCATTTCTACAAAAAATACAAAATAATTTGTTGGGCATGGTGGCCTGTGCTTGTAGTCCCAGCTGCTCTAGAGGCTGAGGTGGGAGGATGCCTTGAGCCTGGGAGGCAGAGGTTGCAGTGAGCTGAGAACAACTCACTGCACTCCAGCCTGGGTGACAGAGCCAGATCCTGTCTCAAAAAGAAATAAAAATAAAAAATGAAAAAATAAAATTTATACAATCTAGCACAAATTATTTTTGGAAGTAGTTAAAATATAAGTTTAAAAAATAAAATATATAGTTAAATCTGTGTTCATTTGTTCATGCTATTATCTTTAGCATGTTGCATGGTTTCTAACACTCACCTGTTGAATAAATACATTAATACCTCAATTACTAATTCATCATCTTCTGACTTCTCAGTATTACATATAAAGAAGCATTTGCTTTATATGAAATAAATTAAATTTATTTCATTTGAAATCTTGAAACTGGATAATCTGTCTTTAGTTGACCAAAATGTTTCTTCTTGACTCTTACAGATTGGTAAAAACAGCCAATTTCATAGGAATTGTCAAATAATATTTAAAACTGGTAAAAGTAGAGACTTAAGGAAAAATTATCGGAGGATTTTTTCTTTCTCTTCCTTTCCTTCCCTGCTCTATTATATGTTACTATTATTATTACTAAAGCATTATTTAGTCAAGATAGAGAATGTAGTTTTAAAAAATATAAAGTTTTTCATTATAAAACTAATGCATATTTATTAGAGGAAATTTGGGAAACACAGGCAAGCCAAATGGAGGAAGATTTACCAGGCAAATGGAGAGAGAGAAAAAAAAAGCAGGGGTTGCAATCCTAGTCTCTGACAAAACAGACTTTAAACCAACAAAGATAAAAAGAGACAAAGAAGGGCATTACTTAATGGTAAACGGACCAATGCAACAAGAAGAGCTGACTATCCTAAATATATATGCACCCAACACAGGAGCACTCAGATACATAAAGCAAGTTCTTAATGACCTACAGAGAGGTCGTTAAGACTCCACTGTCAATACTAGACACTCCACTGTCAATATTAGACAGATCAATGAGACAGAAAAATTAACAAAATTTCCAGGACTTAACTCAGACCTGGACCAAGTGGACCTAATAGACATCTACAGAACACTCCACCCCAAATCCACAGAATATACATTCTTCTCAGCACCACTGGAAGTAAATCACTCCTCAGCAAATGCAAAGGAATGGAAATCCTAATAGTCTCTCAGACCACAGTGCAATCAAATTAGAACTCAGGATTAGGAAATTCAACTCAAAACCACACAACTACATGGAAACTGAACAACCTGCTCCTGAATGACTACTGGATAAGCAATGAAATGAAGGCAGAAATAAAGATGTTCTTCGAAACCAATGAGAATGAAGACACAGCATACCAGAATCTCTGGGACACATTTAAAGCAGTGTCTAGAGGGAAATTTATAGCAATAAATACCCACATGAGAAGCAAGAAAAGATCTAAAATCCACACCCTAATGTCACAATTAAAAGAACTAGAGGAGCAAGATCAAACAAATTCAAAACCTAGCAGAAGACAAGAAATAACTAAGATCAGAGCAGAAGTGAAGGAGATAGAGGCACAAGAAACCCTTCCAAAAATCAATGTATCTAGGACCTGTTTTTTTGAAAAGATCAATAAAAGAGATAGACTGCTAGCCAGATAAATAAAAAAGAAAAGAGAGAAGAATCAAATAGATGTAATAAAAAATGTCAAACGGGATATCACCACTGATTCCACAGAAATACAAACTACCAGCAGAGATTACTAAAAACACCTCTATGCACATAAACCAGTAAATCTAGAAGAAATGAATAAATTCCTGGACACTGACACCCTCCCAAGACTAAACTGGGAAGAAGTTGCATCCCTAAATAAACCAATAACAAGGTCTGAAGTTGAGGCAGCAATTAATAGACTACCAACCAAAAAAAAGTCCAGGACCAGATGGGTTCACAGCCAAATTTTACTAGAGGTACAAAGAGGAGCTGATACCATTCCTTCTGAAACTATTCCAAATGATACAAAAAGAAGAAATTTTCCTAACTCATTGTATAAAACCAACATCATCCTGATACCAAAACCTGGCAGAGACAATGAAAAAAGAAAATTTCAGGCCAATGTCCATGATGAACATTGATGCAAAAATCTTTAATAAAATACTGGCAAACTGAATGCAACAGCACATCAAAAAGCTTATCCATCATAATCAAGTTGGCTTCATCCCTGGGATGCAAGACAGGTTCAACATATGCAAATCTATAAACAAAATTCATCACATAAACAGAACCAAAGACAAAAGCCACATGATCATCTTGATACATGCAGATAAGGCCTTTGACTAAATTCAACAGCCCTTTATACTAAAAACTCTCAATAAACTAGGTATTGATGGAAAATATCTAAAATTAAAAAAGCTATTTATGACAAAACCACAGCCAGTATCATACTAAATGAGCAAAAACTGGAAGCATTCTCTTTGAAAACTGGCAACAAGACAAGGGTACCCTCTCTCACCACTCCTAATCAACATAGTATTGGAAGTTCTGGTCAGAGCAATCAGGCAAGAAAAAGAAATTAAAGCATATTTGATTAGGAAAAGAGGAAGTCAAATTGTCTCTATTTGCAGATGACATGATTGTATATTTAGAAGACCCCATCCTCTCAGCCCAAAATCTCCTTAAGATCATAAGCAACTTCAGCAAAATCTCAGGATACAAAATTGATGTGCAGAAAACAAGCATTCCTATAAACCAGTAACAGACAAACAGAGTCAAATCATGAGCAAACTCCCATTCACAATTGCTGCAAAGAGAACAAAATACATAGGAATACAAGTAACAAGGGATGTGAAGGACCTCTCCAAGAAGAACTGCAAACCACTGCTCAAAGAAATAAGAGAGGACACAAACAGATGGAAAAATATTCCATGCTCATGGTTAAGAAGGATCAATATTGTGAAAATGGCCATATTGCCAAAAGTAATTTATAGATTCGATACTATCCCCATCAACCTACCATTGACCTTCTTCACAGAACTGGAAAAAAACCACATTAAACTTTATATGGAACCAAAAAAAAGAGCCCGCATAGCCGAGACGATCCTAAGTAAAAGAACAAAGCTGGAGTCATCATGCTACCTCACTTCAAACTATACTACAAGGCTACAGTAATCAAAACAGCATGGTACTGGTACCAAAACAGACCAATTGAACAGAACAGAGGCCTCAGAAGCAATGTCACACATCTACAAGCGTCTGATCTTTGACAATCCAGACAAAAACAAGCAATGGGGAAAGGATGCTCTATTTAATAAACGGTGTTGGGAAAAACTCCTTACACATTATACAAAAATTAACTCCAGATGGATTAAAGATTTAAACATATGGTGTTGAGAGAACTCGCAAGATGGCATCATAGAAGCGACTCAGGATTGCAGCTCTCAGTGAAGGCGCAGAGGGTGAGTCCTAGCCACATTCTCGGATGGACCTTTTTTGCCCACAGAGCGTTGAAAGTCCCAGGTGTGGGAGAGACATGGGACCCTAGTACAGCCGGCTAGTGCAGCCGGCTCGCGTGGCCGCTTCGGCCGGTGCTGCAGCGGGACCCGGCACGGAACTCACTGGTCTGGGTGCCCTGTTAAACCAGCAATCTGAGATTTGGAAGGGCAGATTGGCATGTCCATCTGATTGAACGGGACTTGGACAATGAGCCAGACCAGGAGTTTCCTGGGAAGCGTGATCTGAGCCGGTGCAGTGGACAGCATCATGGGAGATCGCACGGATCCCAGTGCCCTATCGGCAGGCTACTGGGGCGCCAGTGAGAGAGTCGACCTTTCACCTTGGGGAGAGGAAGAGAGAGAGAGAGAGAGGATGGACTCTGAGGCACGGAGCTGGGTGATTGGGCTCGGCGGGTCCCACCCTCATGGGGACAAGCAGGGCGGTGATTGGAGGCGCTCGGGGCTGAGAGTTTTGCTGCCAGCATCTAGGACGGTGCAGCCCGGTGAGGGAGGGGCGTCTGCCACTACTGACGCAATCCGCCCCTACTGAAGAACCTCCCAGGGCTGACGCAGCCTGCCGTTGCCGAGGCAATCTGCCATAACAGAGAGACTCCGCCAGGAGGGGGGAGCGCTCCACAGCAGAACGGAGCCCAGCAGTAACAGGGCGGACCTGCGCTAGCAGGGCAGAGCCCCGGCAGGCAAATAGTGAATAGACTGCCTCCTAGTGGGGCAGGACAGTGCAAGAGATACTCATAAAGAAAGCCCCAACTCCCTGAGACAGAGCATCTAAGGGGGCAGGGAAAAAGGGTGGTGTTTTATGAGTTCTGTTGCAGCAGACATAAACAACCTCCCAACAACCCTGAATGAACAATGGTGCTCACAGCTCAGCACTGGAGCTCCTGTAAAGCACAGACCGTCTCCTCAAGCAGCTCCCTGACCCCTGTATATCCAAAGAGTCACCCCAAAAAAGGACTAATCAGACTGACATTTGGCGGGCATCATTCTGGAACAAAGACAGCAGAAGAAGAAACTGGTATCATCCCTCACTGTTCCGCAGCTGCTACAGGTATACCCCAGACAAGCAGGGCCTGGAGTGGACCTCAGCACTCATACAGCAGAGGGGCTAGACCATTAGAAGGAAAACTAAGTAACAGAAATACTTCATCATCAACAATCTCAGCATCCACACAGAGACCCAATTGAAAAATCAGCAACTACTAAGACGACAGGTGGATAAATCCATAAAGATGGGAAGAAACCAGCGCAAAAAGGAGGAAAACACCCAAAACCAAAACACCTCACCTCCTACAAAGGACCAAAACTCCTCACCAGCAAGGGAACAAAGCTGGACGGAGAATGAGTGTGATGAAATGATGGAATCAGACTTCAGAAAGTGGATAATGAGAAACTTCAGTGAGCTAAAAGAACATGTTCTAAATCAGTGCAAAGAAACTAAGAACCTTGAAAAAAGATTTGAAAAAAGATTTGAGGAATTGATAACAAGAATGGACAACTTAGAGAGGAATATGAATGAACTGAAGGAGCTGAAAAACACAACATGAGAACTTCGTGAAGCATGCACAAGTTTCAACAGCCGAATTGACCAAGCAGAAGAAAGAATATCAGAAGTCGAAGATCAACTCAATGAAATAAAATGAGAAACCAAGATTAAAGAAAAAAGCACAAAAAGGAATGAACAAAATCTCCAAGAAATGTGTGACTATGTGAAGAGACCCAACCTACATTTGATAGGTGTACCAGAATGTGATAAAGAGAATGAATCCAAGCTGGAAAACACTCTTCAGGATATTATCCAGGAAAATTTCCCCAACCTAGCAAGACAGATCAATACTCAACTCCAGGAAATACAGATAACACCACAAAGATACTCTGCAAGAAGAGCAACCCCAAGGCACATAATCATTAGATTCACCAGGGTTGAAATGAAGGAGAAAATACTAAGGGCAGCCAGAGAGAAAGGGCGGGTCACCCACAAAGGGAAGCCCATCAGACTCACAGCAGATCTCTCGGCAGAGACTCTACAAGCCAGAAGAGAGTGGGGGCCAATATTCAACATCCTTAAAGAAAAGAACTTTCAACCCAGAATTTCATTTCCAGCCAAACTGAGCTTCATAAGTGAAGGAAAAATAAAATCCTTCATGAACAAGCAAGTACTCAGAGATTTTGTCACCACTAGGCCTGCATTACAAGAGCTCCTGAAAGAAGCACGACACATAGAAAGAAACAACCAGTACCAGCCATCCTAAAAGCATACCAAATGCTAAAGAGCATCAACAAAATGAAGAATCTACATGAACCAACGGGCAAAACAGCCAGCTAGCATCAAAATGGCAGTATCAAATTCACACATAACAATATTAACCATAAATGTAAATGGGCTAAATGCACCAATCAAAAGACACACACTGGCAAATTGGATAAAAAACCAAAACCCATCGGTGTGCTGGATCCAGGAAACCCACCTCACATGCAAGGATACACAAAGGCTCAAAATAAAGGAATGGAGAAAGATTTACCAAGCAAATGGAGAGCAAAAAAAAGCAGGAGTTGTAATTCTCATCTCTGATAAAATAGACTTTAAAGCAACAAAGATCAAAAGGGACAAAGAAGGTCATTACATAATGGTAAAAGGATTGATACAACAAGAAGAGCTAACGATTCTAAATATATATGGACCCAATGCAGGAGCACCCAGATATATAAGGCAAATTCTTAATGACTTACAAAGAGACTTAGACTCCCACACAATAATAGTGGGAGACTTTAACACTCCACTGTCAATATCAGACAGATCAACCAAACAAAAAATTAACAAGGATATCCAAGACTTGAACTCAGACCTGGAACAAGCAAACCTGATAGACATTTACAGAACTCTCCATCCCAAATCCACAGAATATACATTCTTCTCAGCACCACATCACACCTACTCCAAAATTGACCACATAATTGGAAGTAAAGCACTCCTCAGCAAATGCAAAACAACTGAAATCATAACAAACAGTCTCTCAGACCATAGTGCAATCAAGTTGGAACTCAGAATTCAGAAAATAACTCAGAACCGCACAGCTTCATGAAAACTGAACAACTGGCTCTTGAATGTTGATTGGATAAACAATGAAATGAAGGCAGAAATAAAGAAGTTCTTTGAAACCAATGAAAATGAAGACACAACATACCAGAATCTCTGGGACACATTTAAAGCAGTCTGTAGAGGAAAATATATAGCAATAAGTGCCCACATGAGAAGAGTGGAGAGATCCAAAATTGACACCCTATCATCAAAATTGAAAGAGCTAGAGGAGCAAGATCAAAAAAGCTTCAAACCTAGCCGAAGACAAGAAATAACTAAGATCAGAGCAGAACTGAAGGAGACAGAGACAAGAAAAACCCTTCAAAAAATAAATAAATCCAAGACCTGGTTATTCGAAAAGATCAACAAAATAGACAGACCACTAGCCAGACTGATAAAGAAGAAAAGAGAGAACAACCAAATAGCTGCAATAAAAAAGGATAATGGGGAAATCACCACAGATTCCACAGAAATTCAAACCATCATCAGAGAATACTACAAACAACTCTATGCATATAAACTAGTAAACCAGAAAGAAATGGATAAATTCCTGGATGCCTGTGTCCTCCCAAGCCTAAACCAGGAGGAATCCGAGACTATGAATAGACCAATAACAAGGTCTGAAGTTGAGGCAGCAATTAAGAGCCTACCACACAAAAAAATCCCAGGTCCAGATGGGTTCACAGCTGAATTCTATCAGACACACAAAGAGAATCTGGTACCATTCCTTCTGAAACTATTCCAAATAATCCAAAAAGAGGGAACCCTTCCCAAATCATTTTATGAGACCAACATCATCCTGATACCAAAACCTGGCAGAGACTCAACAAGAAAAGAAAACTTCAGGCCAATATCCATGATGAACATAGATGCAAAAATCTTCAATAAAATACTGGCAAGCCGATTGCAACAGCACATTAAAAAACTTATCCATCATGATCAAGTAGGATTCATCCCGGGGATGCAAGGCTGGTTCAACATACGCAAGTCTATAAATGTAATTCACCACATAAACAGAAGCAAAAACAAAAACCACATGATTATCTCAATTGACGCAGAGAAGGTATTTGACAAAATTCAACAGCCCTTTATGCTAAAAACCCTCAATAAACTTGGTATTGATGGAACATATCTCAAAGTAATAAAAGCTATTTATAACAAACCAACAGCCAATATCATACTTAATGGGCAAAAACTGGAAGCATTCCCTTTGAAATCCGGCACTAGACAAGGATGCCCTCTCTCACCACTCCTATTCAACATAGTACTGGAAGTTCTAGCCAGAGCAATCAGGCAAGAAAAAGAAATAAAGGGTATTCAAATAGGAAAGGTGGAAGCCAAATTGTCTCTATTTGCAGATGACATCATAGTATACCTAGAAGACCCCATCACCTCAGCCCAAAAGCTCCTGAAATTGATAAGCAACTTCAGCAAAGTCTCAGAATATAAAATCAATGTGCAAAAATCACAAGCATTCCTATACACCAATAACAGACTTAAAGAGAACCAAATCAAGAATGAATTGCCATTCACAATTGCTACAAAGAAAATAAAATACCTAGGTATACAACTCACAAGGAACGTAAGGGACCTCTTTAAGGAAAACTACAAACCACTGCTCAACGAAAAAAGAGAGGACACAAACAGATGGAGAAACATTCCATGTTCATGGTTAGGAAGAATCAATATCATGAAAATGGCTATACTGCCCAAAGTAATTTACAGACTCAATGCTATCCCCATCAAGCTACCATTGAATTTCTTCACAGAACTGGAAAAAAACACCGTGAATTTCATATGGAACCAAAAAAGAGCCTGCATAGCCAAGTCAATTCTAAGCAAAAAGGACACAGCGGGAGGCATCACACTACCAGACTTCAAACTATACTACAAGGCTACAGTAATCAAAACAGCATGGTACTGGTACCAAAACAGAGATATAGACCAATGGAACAGAACAGAGGCATCAGAGGCAACACAACATATCTACAACCATATTATCTTTGATAAACCAGACAAAAACAAGCAATGGGGAAAGGATTCCCTATTTAATAAATGGTGTTGGGAAAACTGGCTAGCCATGTGGAGAAAGAAGAAACTGGACCCCTTCCTGACACCTTACACTAAAATTAACTCCAGATGGATTAAAGACTTAAACATAAGACCTGACACCATAAAAACCCTAGAAGAAAATCTAGGCAAAACCATTCAGGACATAGGAGTAGGCAAGGACTTCATGACCAAAACACCAAAAGCATTGGCAACAAAAGCCAAAATAGACAAATGGGACCTAATCAAACTCCACAGCTTCTGCATGGCAAAAGAAACAGTCACTAGAGTGAATCGGCAACCATCAGAATGGGAAAAAATCTTTGCAGTTTACACATCTGACAAAGGGCTGATATCCAGAATTTACAAAGAACTCAAACAGATTTACAGAAAAAAAAACAAACAAGCCCATTCAAAAATGGGCAAAGGATATGAACAGACACTTTACAAAAGAAGACATACATGAGGCCAACAAACATATGCAATAATGTTAATCCTCACTGGTCATTAGAGAGATGCAAATCAAAACCATATTGAGATACCATCTCACTCCAGTTAGAATGGCGATCATTAAAAAATCTGGAGACAGCAGATGCTGGAGAGGATGTGGAGAAATAGGAACACTCTTACACTGTTGGTGGGAGTGTAAATTAGTTCAACCATTGTGGAAGACAGTGTGGCGATTCCTCAAGGACCTAGAAATAGAAATTCCATTTGACCCAGCAATCCCATTACTGGGTATCTATCCAAAGGACTATAAATTGTTCTACTATAAGGACACATGCACATGAATGTTCATTGCAGCACTGTTTACAATAGCAAAGACCTGGAACCAACCCAAATGCCCAACGATGATAGACTGGACTGGGAAAATGTGGCACATATACACCATGGAATATTATGCAGCAATCAAAAATGATGAGTTTGTGTCCTTTGTAAGGACATGGATGTATCTGGAGAACATCATTCTCAGCAAACTGACACAAGAACAGAAAAAGAAATACCGTATATACTCACTCATAGGCGGGTGAGAAAAATGAGAACACATGGACACAGAGAGGGGGTCTACTACACACTGGGGTCTATTGGGGCGAATGGGGGAGGGACAGTGGGGGGGCTGGGGAGGGATAGCCTGGGGATAAATGCCAAGTGTGGGTGAAGGGGAGGAAGGCAGCAAAACACACTGCCATGTGTGTACCTATGCAACTATCTTGCACGTTCTGCACATGTACCCCAAAACCTATAATGCAATAAAAATTAAAAAAAAAAAAAAACTAAAAGTAAAAAAAAAAAAAAAAAATATGGTGTTTTATGAAACACCATGAAAACCCAGAAGAAAACCTAGGCAAAACCATTCAGGACATAGGCATAGGCAAGGACTTCATGACTAAAACACCAAAAACACTGGCAACAAAAGCCACCATAGACAAATGGAATCTAATTAAACTTAAGAGCTTCCCCATAGCAAAAGAAACTATCATTAGAGTGAACCAGCAACCAACAGAATGGGAAAAAATTTTTTGCAATCTACCCATCTGACAAAGGGCTAATATCCAGAATCTACAAAGAACTTAAACAAATTTACAAAAAACAAACAAACAAACAATCCCATCAAAAAGTGGACAAAGGATATGAATGGAGACTTTTCAAAAGAAGACATTTTTGTGGCCAAGAAACATATGAAGAAATGCTTGTCATCACTTGTCATTAAAGAAATGCAAATCAAAACCACATTGGGATACTATCTCATGCCAGTTAGAATGGTGATCATAAAAAAAATCTGGAGAAAACAGTTGCTGGAGAGGATGTGGAGAAATAGGAACACTTTTACCCTGTTGGTGGGAGTGTAAACTAGCTCAACTATTGTGGGAGACAGTGTGGTGATTCCTCAAGGATCTAGAACTAGAATACCATTTGACCCAGCAATCTCATTACTGGGTATATACCCAAAGGATTATAAATCTTTCTATTATAAAGACACATGCACACATATGTTCATTGTGGCACTGTTTACAATAGCAAAGACTTGGAACCAACCCAATTGCCCATCAAAGATATACTGGATAAAGAAAATGTGGCACATATACACCATGGAATACTATGCAGCCATAAGAAAGGATGAGTTCATGTCCTTTGCATGGACATGGATGAAGCTGGAAATCATCATCAGCAAACTGACACAAGAACAGAAAACCAAATACCACATGTTCTTATTCATAAGTGGGTGTTGAACAATGAGAACACATGAACACAGGGAGGGGAACATCACACACCAGGGCCTGTTGGGGGGTGGGGAGCTAGGGGAGGGATAGCAGGGGGTGGAGGGATTCAGGAGAGATATTAGGAGAAATATCTAATGTAGATGATGGGGGGGATGGATGCAACAGCACATTAAACCACCATGGCATGTGTATACCTATGTAACAATCCTGCATGATCTGCACATGCACCCCAGAACTTAATGTATAATAGTAATAATAATAAACAATAAAAATCACCAAAAATGTTACTTCTGTGGAATACCACTTTTGACACACTAATATGTCATTCCTGTGTATTCTATACATACATGTTCATTTCTACAATCATGGGATCATGGTTCACATACCATTTAAACGTTCTTTTTTCACTTGACAATGTTTCACTCAAAAACAGCATCTCAATTCATGCCATTTCTTATTACTTTAGATATTTCACGTTTATGAAAGAATATTGTTCTTATATCTCAGTGATGACAAATATGACAGAAATGTTCTGTGTCTTTGCTATCCGATATAGTAGCCACTAGCTACATGTATCGAGCATTTGGAATGTGTCTAGTGTGAGTGGGAAAATATTATGCTTGTTAATAAATTATGTTTCTGAATCTATAAAATTGAATCCATCTTTCCAAATTTTTTGATAATTCTCTTTTGTGATGGTTTTGTAATTACCCAAACTATTCTGGAAGGAAGATTAAGGAGATAAGCTTTAGGAAGAGAGTGATGAATAGCTATGCTCACTGTCTAGGCAGGCCTCCAAAGTCCCCAAACTTTCTATAATTGTCAACCATTATAGGAAGCATTTTAAAACAATCACTCCCAATATAGGTATTTGCAATAAGAATAAGTAATATGTGCTACAGTCAGCTAATATTTCAAAGCACAGTACATATACTTAGGGCTCATTAATGATAGTTGATATAAATCCATATTTCAATAATCTTCTTGATAATTTTGAATCTCAGTCCAACTACTTGTCATATGTCTGTGATACAGACTGGTATGAGTATAAAGTTAGAATCAAGAATAGTCTATATTCAATTCCACCACTTTCATTATTTTCAGTTATAAGCATCCACCAAAACTAGGTTTAACAAGTGTTGTAGAAAATCTCTTATAATGAATAGATAAGTGTAGTTTGTAAATAACAAACCAACAAGCCACCTTAGTACTGCTGGATTTCCACCTCTGTGGCTGTGGCCATATTTACATATAAACAGAGAACACTTGCAGATGATTAGATTAAGTAGATAAACTTTCCTATTATAAATTTCAACCATCATACTTGCTTCACAAATTTCTTTTCTATCAGTGGAACTAATTCAATCTCTAATTTGTGAAACTCCAAATGAAGAGAATTCTTGATTTACTCATTTTCATTTAAAAGAAATATGACAACAAATACAAAATGTAGTCAAAAAGAATGCTACATGGATTTATATATACAGAAAATCAGCTGATGAGAACAATGCTTTTCCATGGTATCTCTGTTTTCTTCTGTATTATATTGCTAGGAAGTGGGCAAAGTAATTTTTTAACTCTTTAAAGATTTTGTCATAAGTGTGTCTGTGCCTCTCTTCTTCCATAAAATCAAGTCTTTCATAAACTCAGTTTTTATCCTATTTTAATCATCAATTTGCAGGGAAAACGGACCTTAGCATGTCACTTGCTAAAGGCCTCGGGCCTTTCTTTGCTCCCTTGTCTAATAAGGGAGTTGGAATGTATCATTTTTTTGGGTGCTTTCCAACTCTTCAATTATTAAGACTAGAGGGTGATTTTAAACTACATTATTCATATTTTTGTAGAAAATTATTTTAAGCCATATGAAGCTTACACATTTTTATTTATTTATTTATTTATTTATTTATTATTTTTTCCCCCTGAGATGGAGTCTTGCTCTGTTGCGCAGAGCTGGAATGCAATGGCGCGATCTCAGTTCACTGCAACCTCCACCTCCCAGTTTCCAACAATTCTCCTGCCTCAGCCTCCTGAGTAGCTGGGATTACAGGTGCATCCCATCACACCCAGCTAATTTTTATATTTTTAGTAGAGACGGAGTTTCACCATATTGGCTAAGCTGGTCTCAAACTCCTGACCTCATGATCTACCCACCTTGGCCTCCCAAAGTGCTGGGATTACAGGTGTCAGCCAACACCTAGCCTTACACATTTTTAATTGGCTAAGAAATCAAGTATGCATTTATTTTATTTTCAGAAATAAAAGAAAATTCAATCTACAAATCTCCCTCTACAAATAATAATACAGAAACATACCAGCCAATGGTTACCAGGTTCCTATATGGTACCTTTATAAATCACGCACTGATTTACTAACTGAACAAGGTTCTTCAAGTTATGCTGTGATTTTCAATATTATGAGAGCAAAGGGCATATTCAGTGAATTTCCATGGTTGATTCTGCACAAGTTATTCTGCATATACAGCAAGCTGAATCTATTTAAAGGCCAAAATTCATTCACCAAAGTCACCTTCACAAATTTTAGCAAATGTATAAGTTTAAGCAATGCTTACAGAACACTGGATTGATTAAAAATAAAATAAACACCTTGAAATTGCACTTAATTTCAACTAAGGGCAATTTAGTTGGATTTACAAGGCAACGGATGAGACTGAGCAAACCCTTTCCATGCTGATTGCATCAGGTGTCTGGGACAAAGCAGCAAAGGGGGTCATTAGCTCCTAAAGGAGCTATTAGGTAAAAGTGCTGTAATTTACCAAATGTATAATGTATGAGGCTTCTTGAAGGGTTTCAGTCTATGCAAAATGGGTCAAAATAATAACAGATGTTTCTTCAAGGAGCACTAACACAATTCAATAATCTACATCTAAAGTTCCCTTCCTATAGGATATTATATTGGGCAATTGAGAGATTATATCTTGCAGCAAAAATTATTTTTAGTGCTCATGAAAAATATAATTTCATAATTTAAAAATTCTATTATCTGAATTTCTTGTGTCTTCCTTTTTTTGAAGGGCAGCCTTTTCAGTGCAATAGTGTTAACACACTTTACTTCCTACACAGTGAAAGCACTCCTATAGCCTGATGAGCATGGAGGATACTTCACTTATGGATAATCCTACCAAGCCAGAAGGACAGCATTTCAGACTCTGGGAATTTCCTTCTGAAGGGACTTGAAAGAATCTGCAAGCTGCTAAGATTAAAAGAGATGACAGGTGGTAAGAAAATGGGTGGTGCAAACACACCACTCTTTTTAGTGTATTGGCTTTGAAAAGAAGATAATTAGGATGTGAAAAACAATAGGTATGAATTATTCTCCAGAATCTGATGTATGGTGCCCATCAATGGCAGAAAAGAAGGAGCCCAGGAAGAGGGAAATATTGCTCATACTAAAGATAGGGCAAACCTGTGAGGGAACAGATGTGGAGAGCCGGGAGCAATAGGTCAGCGCTAGAGGTGCAACAGCCTTGGTGATGGGCTCCCCTTCCTTTGAAAAAGATGAAAAAAGGGGAGTGAAGGAATAAGAAATATTTGTTGAGCTGGACACTCTGCATGGCATGGTAAGCAGATTTCATCAACTGGTCATTACAAGCAGCCTGAGTTAAATGGTAGTCCTCATTTTATAGAAGCCTTTAAGCAAATCTATTTTATGCCGAAATAATTTATTAATATGTCATTCTGCTAATAAGTGACGGATACAAAACTTTTGGCCCCAAACCCATGATTTTTCCCCATTTTGCTACACTATCTCCCAGACAAAAAAGCTGAGGAGTTGGTGGAGAGAGACAGACTGCAGGATAGACAAAGAAATGGTGGGTGAGATTGGTAGAGGCTTACTTTCATCCTGGCATTAAGAGCACATGAAACTGAAGGTTTAAGGAAACTAGAAATTCTCATCTGCAATACATACAAATGAATCTCTCATGTAGTTTTACTTTAATCTAGCTCTTACTGGATAGCTGTGGTTGAATGAACTTTGGAAATTAAACTCTGCTGCTTAAAAAGGCTTTGTCCTTATGTCTGCATAACTTTCAATTAGCAATATTCTTAACACTGTTTCTCTGTTCCTCCGTCGCTCTCTCAGTAGTTAAGAAATGCACCAGGAAGCTTCTATATGAAGGAACACTTGGGTTTTTTCCATAAATAATTCAATTTTAAACCAATTAACTCATGCAATTCATTTGTCTTAGTTCAGTTGTTTTTCACTGAGTTTTCTTAGAGACAGCCTGACTTATAACAAGACACTCAACAATTTGGCAAATCAAATCAGTGGCAACAGATCTTTATTGAGCACTGACATCCCTGTTACGGCTTGGCCAGATTCATCTGGTTATGTAAAGACGGTAGAGTGTATCAGGATATTTAATGGTAAATGAAAAAAATCACTAAGAAAACAATGGCCTGAAAGGACTTTTTGTCATCAGAACAGAACTAGTTCCAGGAAAGGTTCAGCTAGGAGGGCTGGCACCAGGACCAGCCAGGCGGGAGTGGGGGTCGGTCTGGGAAGTACTGCAGCAGAGATGAGGCAGCCTGAGGTCTGGGCAGTGGGTCAAGGTAATGGAACTAACAAGCAAAAAGCAGGAAGTGTCCTCTCATCTAAGACACAGATGCGATGAACAACACATGCATGCTGCCTGCATATACCAGCTGGCAGGAAGAGGAAACAAGAACTGTGGCTCTTGCCTCCCAGAAAGAAAGTGGCCAATGGCCCAAATACGCAGGCAAAAGTGAGTGTGCGGACACATAGAGAAGAGCAACACACACTGGGGTCTACCTGAGAGTGGAGGGTGGGAGAAAGGAGAGGATCAGGAAAAATAACTAATTGGCATTAGGCTTAACACCTGTGTGATGAAATAATCTGTATAACAAACCCCTGTGACACAGTTTATCTATGTAACAGACCTACACATGTACCCCTGAACTTAAAAAAAAGGACTGGAAATATAGCAGTGAATGGAATAAGAGGTCTCTGTCTTCATAGAGCTTATTATACTGTAGGATTGGGAAAATAAAGATAATTAAAAAATAATGCCTCATCCCCAAGAGGTGGGTTTGGCCAAATCAAGTCTGATTCTAGCCCACATAGGTATTCAGTGGGATTCCAGGCAGGGAGGACTCTTGAGGTCAGATGAAGAGCAGTCTCCTGTGGCAATGGATCAATCAGGCTGTTTAAAGACTGTAGACAAAGCAACAGGTCTGAGCAACAGCCACAGGGCTAAGAAAATAAGTTAGGAGGGTAGCAGGGCCCAGGTAGCCATGTGAGCTGAGATGTGATTGTATTGGTCTGCTTAGGCTGCCACAACAGAATGCCATAGATCAAGGGGTCTAAACAATTGAAATGTATTTCCTCACAGTTCTAGAGACTAGAAATCCAAGATCAAGGTGCAGCAGGGTTGGTTTATTGGAGGCCTCTCTTCCTGGACTGTAGGTGGCGCCCTCTCTGGGCCGTTCCTCTGTGCATGCACACTCCTGGTGTCCCTGCCTCTTCTTATAAGGACAGCAGTCGGGTGGGATTAGGGCCCCATCCTTATGACTTCATTTAACCTTAATTACCGTTTTTTTTTTTTTTTTTGGAGGAAAATGGTATTGCCCAGGCTCTACTGCCCAGGCTTGAGTGCAGTGGTGTGATCACAGTTCACAGCAACCTCTGCCTCCCAGGCTCAAGTGATTCTCCCACATCAGCCTCCCAAGTAGCTGATACTCCAGGTGCAAGCCACCATACCCAGCTAATTTTTTATATTTTTTGTAGAGATACGGTTTTGCCATATTGTCCAGGCTTTGTCTTGAATTTGTGAGCTCAAATGATCCACCAACCTCGACCTCCAAAAGTGCTGGGATTGCAGGTGTGAGCCACAGCACCCAGCCTTAATACCTTGTGGGTTAGGGTTTCAACAAATGAATCTGGTGGTGGGGAGGGCCACAATTCAGTCCATAAGAGAAAGGAAGACTTCGGGAACTGATGTGTTCAGTTGAAGTCCAAGGCATAAACACAGTCATACAGAAGGGGCCAGTGCAGCACAATACAGTCTAGAGATTAGCCCTAGATTTCTAGATCTCTCATTTAGACCTGCAAGACTAATTCCAAACTTTACCTGCTGAGGCTGGTGAGTAGGAAAGGGCAAGGACTCCTCAGCTTCTCTCTGTCCTGGTTTGATTGGCATGGGCCAGGCTACCTCTTTAGGGAAAATGCTTCCGTGAGTACAAAGGAGGGGTGCTAAGGAACCTAGAAGTGGATAGAAGACAAATAACCTCTGCCTCGCTTCTCACTACAGGTAGGTGTGGCTCAGTAAGAATGACAGCCTGCAGGCAAAACCTGGCCAGAACTTAGTTTCTGGGACCTGGAACTGCTGAGGGGCTCAAGCAGGTGTGGGAAGGGTCATGCCAGGTCAGCGACCCTGGCACCTGGGGTGTGGATCACCTTTCATGGTGACCCTTCAAAGCCTGGGGTCCTAGAACCAAATTAAAAAAGAACATGGGAGATTCCAGTTCACCAGCCAGCTGGTGACCTCTGAAGAACTCACCAAATGGGATAATCCTGTGTTCCTTGTTGGGGCCTGCTGAACAATGGTTAGTAGATCTCTCTGCCTATTTGTTGCTAACAGAGCTCTGGAGGCTCCTTTAAAAATATTTTAGCTTACATATTTTTATACACACCAGAAGCCTTTTTAGTAAGCAAAAAACATATTTTAAATTAAACATGTGGCACATGCCTATAATCTGAGCACTCTGAAAGGCCCAGGTGGGAGGATGACTCGAGGCTATGAGTTTGAGGCCAGCTTGGGCAACATAGCAAGACCCCTGTCTCTACTAAGAAAACAAACAAACAAACATTTTCTGAGTGTCTGTGTACGGTTCATTCAGCTTCAATATGCTATCAGTGAAAAGAAAGCTCTTAACTTGCTCACTTTCATACTTCTCAAGTGAATAACAGTTAAATATCTATATAATTCTTCCATCAGTCTACTAGATCCCTCCTCCACACACAGAATAGGCTCTTGGGGGAGATTTTTTTTTTAGATTAACCATTTTTACCAGCATGACAACTAAAAAATAAATCTGGATGGGTACTGGGCTTTACCAAAGTAAATGCCTATTTCCAGAACTCTCTTTGCTTTTATTTGCCATGCAGCCCCAAGATTCTCTGGATTTGGGAAGAAACCTAGCCTGGCCTGTACAGCACTTTCCCAGGGAACCTCCCTGTTTCCTGGGAAATCCCCGTGGGAAATTGCCCAGTTACATTATGGAGTTCCTCACTGTTGAGGGATTATTTCAAATCCCTCCTTGGATTGGGAAAATCTGCTGATACCACTGGCATGAGATTTCCACCCCAACATCTCTCTTTTACCCCTTTAGCCCACTACTATCCTTTACCACAAATACACACAAACGCGTGCACGCGCGCGCGCACACACACACACACACACACACACACAGGTTTTTGTTCATATGTGAGCCCAAATCACTTTGTGATTTATATCTAGTCAAATAGAGTCGCAGGCAAGGATGTAAGAAAACAACTAAAGAAATGATGCAGAATGTCAAGGTAACCTAACCACAATAATATAAACGGGTAAAGTATTAAAGACGGACAAAATATTTCAAAAATGAAGGTAGAAACTTGCTCTTCTGAGGACTGAATGGCAGCTAAGGGAAATAGCTGATCCTTAGTGTGGATTGTGGAAAGTGAATAAATAAAAGAGAAAGGCAAATTAGCCCACATGCAGGCTAAGCTGGAAATTAAGGAAAACAAAAGAGAACTTGAAAGAAGTAGATAAATGCTGTAAGCCCGCAGCAAGCACAGGGCAATGCTGAGATGTTAGAATTGTAACTTATGTGATCTCCATGCTGCAGTTAGAACTCCAAAGACCCACTTATGCCCTTTTAAAAATGGTCTGTATTAACGTTGAAAGGAAAGGCAGAATGTGTTAATTCTGCAGTTTTAAGAAAAATCTGTTTCTAAACCTGAAAAAAATTGCAGTCAGGCTTATTAGCTTATTAACATTTTGACTTCAATTTTTTAAGGCTTAGAATGTGAATAGAAATAACCCTTCAGAAAGGACATGTCATAAAATCCCTGGAGCACATCTGAGCTCTGCCACTAATTAACTCACTAACAGATCTTCCAAAAGGCTCCTGCTGCCTGTTTTGATGCAGGCTGTACTGTCAAGAGAAATGGGCTGAAACAAGGTGTTCCAGCACCAAGGGCTCATGCTAACATGATGGTACACCCACTGCCAATATCCTGCAGATTGAAGGGATCAAAAGGGTTTCAGCATAAAAGGAATTAACGGGAGTGGGAGAGACAAATGGGAGTTGAAGAGATATCCCACCACTAGGCTAGAGCCCGATAAGTTCATGGGCGAATAGTTGTTTTTTTTTTTTTGAGATGGAGTCTCATTTTTGTTGCCCAGGCTGGAGTGCAGGGGCATGATCTCGGCTCACTGCAACCTCCACCTTCTGGTTTCAAGTGACTCTGGTGCCTCAGCCTCGAGTAGCTAGGACTACAGGCACATGCCACTATGCCCAGCTAGTTTTGTATTTTTAGTAGAGAGGAGGTTTCACCATGTTAGTCAGACTGGTCTGGAACTCCTGACCTCAAGTGATCCACCCACCTTGGCCTCCCAAAGTGCTGGGATTACAGGCGTGAGCCACCACGCCCAGCTAGATGTTTTTTAATGTTTCATCAGAACTTCTATGGGTGTCATTTTGTCAACTGTTCAGCTTGATGAGGTCTTCAAGGTCACTTGACACAACAGAGTTGAGTTCCAACTAGGCATAGATTAACCAAGGGCAAGACAGCATAACTCTGATATTCTGAAGATTAACAAGCACTTAAAATAAAACTAAAAACAAACAGCACAACTTTTAGAGGAAGGATAAAGCAGCTTGTAATCCTTAGAGATTCATCTATGTGATTTCCAAAGACTTCTGTGTGATCAACCTGCACTGTTCTACTTAATCCTGGCTACTGTAAAAACCAACATTTTAATGTGGCTGCACTCGTATTTATAAAGCACCTTAGAATCATTTACGGAATGTGATCTTAAATCCAGGTAAAGAAAGTGAACAGTTCAATTATAATCCATGCTAAATGTTGATCATCAAAAAAGCAGCAGGCCTGCTCTACCACAATCATTGGAGATGCTTCCGGCAACACAAAAATATAACGCTAACATGCTGTCCTGCAAAGTTGCCAAGCCAGTGCCAGGCTCTTTATGAGAAAATAAAGAATAAATATAACCTGGGAAGAATACAGGAATTGTGACGCTGGGTGGTCCAGAGGGTATGCAAATCAGTCACTGTTGCCAGCCCAGCCTCAGCAGGGAAGGGAGGGCTTGGTAATCCCTTCTAAATGGAGGGCCTTTCTTAGTTCTCTTAATCTCATGGCAGGGCCTCTGTTACAAAATTCTGCTCCTTAGCAGAATACACACTCCAAACCTGTAAGCTCCCCTTAGTTGTTGGAATGGCTCTGCCATTTATGAAAATATAAACAGATTCTCCTCAAATCCATTTATATTTTCTTCCACGACTACCACCTGAGGTCATGGGTTCCACAAAGCCAGAGAGCAAAATGTTTAAGCCTTCTTTTCTCTATAAGAAACTGCATTAAAATATTCCAAGGGCATTTTTTAGAGCAATAAAGCATATTTGGAAAATGTCAAGGAATTTGCTCAAGAAAGATATAAAATATGGAGTTGAAAAAAATCAAAGGTCTCAAATTTAAGGTTTTCATTAGCCTTATTAAGGGCTCCTGATATTTCAGTCTCTGAAACCAGGTCAATGTTTCCCTCTTTCCAGAAGTGATCCCAATGTCTGACAAACAGAAGACTCCCATCCAGTCCGTATTTATTTAGAAAGATGAATGAATGAATATATTCACATGTAATCTAAGTCTATCAGGCCTAGTTGTAGGTAAGGTAAAATATTGTAAGATTTAGTATTTCCCTATTCTTTCAAACATTTTTCTACAACTATCTTCATATACTTCTCTTTTTTCATAGCAGCTATTACTATCTGACATTATGTATGGTTTATCTGTTTATTTTTGGCCTGTGTCTCTCACATGAATGTGAGTCCATGAAGGCACTATTTTTGTTTCTTTGTTCCCTTTTTTTCACTTTGTGTCACCTGGTGCTGAATAGTGCCTGGTAAATAGCATGCACTCAACAAGCACTTGTTAATTGATGAATAAATTGATTTTTTTTTAAAAAAGAAAACAATTTTATTTACAATATCACCAAATAGAATGAAATATTTAATTCATTAAATAGAATGAGTTTAACCAAGAATATTAAAGATCTGCATACTAAAAACTTGTTGATGAAAGAAATTGAAGAATACAAAATGAGAACTATATCCTCTGTTCATGGATTCTAAAAATTAATATTGTTAAAATATCTATACTGCACATAGTCATCTACTATGAGTTAAATAAATTTCTATCAAATTTTAATGTCATTAAAATAAATTTAGAAAAAATAATTGTAAAATTAGTATAGAGCCACAAAAGACCACACTTAGACAAATACTGAAAAGCAAAAGGCTGAAAACCTGAAACCTCCTGATTTCAAACCAGATTACAAAGCTATAGTCATCAAAATAGTATAGTACCTACATAAAACCCACTGGAACAGAATAGAGGACCCAGAAGTGAATGTACACACATTCAGTTGACTGAATTAGGTTGAGATAAACACAGAATTAAGAAAAGACAAACACATCAAGAAATGGTGTAGAAAAACTGGATATGCACACACAAAAAGTGAACCCTTCTCTTATATCATTACAAAAATGAGATTAAAATGAAGACTTAAATATAAGAACTGAAATCATGAATCTTCTAAAAAAGTATAGAGAAAAAGCTTCTTGATGCTGGATGTGGCAATGATGTTTTGGATTCGACATAAGGAACACAATAAACAAAAGCAAAACTAAAAACCTGATATCAAAGTAAAAAGTTTCTGCACAATAAAGAAAACAATCAACAAAATAGAAAGACACTGTATGGGATGGGAGAAACTATTTGTAAACCATATGTAAGATAATGTGTTTCTATCCAAAATATATGTAATACTAATAAAAAGAAAAAAAAAAACAACCTCACAGCAGAACAAAACAAAAACTAATTCCCTGATTAATTGGGCAAAATATCTAAATAGCCATTTTTCTAAAGACATACAAATGGCCAGCAGGCATATAAACATCACTAATTATCAGAGCAATTAAAATCAAAATCACAATGCAATATTACTTTATCGTGGTGTTCCGAGAGGTATTATCCACAGTCAAAAGATACAAAGGGTTAGGGTGCAGAGAAGAGAGAATATTTGTACACCGTTGCTGAGCATGTCCTTTGGTGCAGCCATTATATATATTTTAAAAACAGTTTGGAGTTTCCTTAAAATGTTTAAACTAGAAGTACTATTTTTATTTATTTATTTATATTTTATTGCACTTTAGTTTCTAAAGAATAAATGGATTTTTATCCACATATTATCACCAACCCAGAATTCCCCAATTGAGAAATGAATATCAGAGAGAGGGCAACAAGGCCAAGTAAAGGAAATCAGAGTCCAGTGAGGCCAACAATAGGTGTCAGCCCAGCCACCAACAGTTTACAAATGGCAAACTCAGTGTCCCAAGGTCTAACTCACTTTTTAAATTTTGAGATTAGCACTTTTATTAACATAAGGGTCCCTAGATTTCACAGAAATTAGACAACTTACCCAAGATTAAATGGCAGGTCTATGGTAAAGCTGGAATTTGAAACCAGATTGCTCTGACTTCAAAGTTCATGGTCTTTTCGCCATACCACATTTTTAAAAATTATACTTTAAGTTCTTGGGTACATGTGCAGAATGTGCAGGTTTGTTACATAGGTATACACATGCCATGGCTAACTCACTTGGTTAATGTCCTCTGGCTTAACTTAGTTTTGCAATGTGGTTCTTATTACTGCACCTGTATTCCTAATCTTGGAGATCTTACAGACATGGATTCTTAAGCAAAACAATTTTCATTTTTAAAAAACTAATAAATTGTTCTTCTGTTGCCTTCTGTTTAGTGATCAGCCAGGCCAGAGAAACTCTAGTGCTCACACTGACAATGTGTTGCCATAGAAACAATAGCAAGTTTGATTTCTTTCTAACAAGGCAAGAATTCAGTTCTTTCAGTTGAAAAATGAGAAAATGGTCTCTTGTTTTTTATATTTGTATTTTTTTCATGCAGAAGAAAAGAAAAGACAAGACTATCTTATCCTTAAAAGACGTACTGTCCAATTATTATAAATCACCTGATGTTTAATTTTAACAAAGCATTGTTTTAAAGCAGATACCCTTTATCAGCAAGAGGAAAACAACATCACCTTCATTTGATAGCTCCTTAAGGAAGAAACATAATCAACTTTATTCCCATTTTACAGAAGAGTAAAGAAAAACGTCACATGCTTAGTCTAGTTCAGTGTACAATGAAAATGACTGAATCTGATGATCAGAATTATAGACACAGTGGATTAAGTTAGAATTAAGTTAGAATTCAAAAGTGACTTTTAAAGCTTTGCACGTATAATCTTTTTCTCTCTTCCCATTTAGTTTGGTTTTCCAATGACTCCATAAAATAAGGAGGCTCAACATAGATGCCTATTAGTAAGATGCGTAACAAATGAGGAGAGTAAAAGCGATTGAAGGGAGGTGAGCATTCATAAATGTTTGAGGCAAACTGGATTCTTTTGGACTGAATGCTATTTTGAAAAACTATACATAAAGCTTTTTTTGGAAGGGGTTTCTGAAATATATTTCATACTCTAGGCAGATTCTGATAATCAGTGATACTTTCAATGAATATATAAAGTAGTGCATGCCACAAAAGAATATTAAAATTAATGTTTTAATATATAAACTTGAATGACAATAGCCTTTGTAATCCCAAAATGAATCACATTGGCCTTTATCATCATAAATATTTATGAGTTTTTCTTTCTCTGCTATATTTTACACTTTTAAGAGTATGGGTTATGCATTCTTCTTTATTTGTACCCAACAGCCAAAAAATGCTTACTAATTGCTCGCTTTCCTAATAGATATTGAAAGTAATCACAGTGGTTTATTTTCCTTGGAAAATAATGTTTGGTAAATTATTAATTATAATACTTTATTATTACATTGATAAATTATTATTTTACTCTAAAATAATTTATTTTAGAGAAATTAGACAGAATTAAAAAATAAAATAAAAATGTATTATTTTACCACCCAGAAATAACTTACATTAATAACACTTGATATGTTTAATTTACTTCTTTTCTCTCAGTGTATATGAAATATATTTTAGAAAAATAAAAGTCTCAAATGCCATATGGCTTTGCATCCACCTTCTTTCATTTGATAAAAGTCATTTTCTATTTTTCCCACAGCAGGCACAATATAAAAGCAAGTAATTAAAATAGAACACCTGGCCGGGCGTGGTGGCTCACGCCTGTAATCTGAGCACTTTGGGAGGCTGAGGCGGGCGGATCACAAGATCAGGAGCTCAAGACCATCATGGCAAATATGGTGAAACCCCATCTCCACTAAAAATACAAAAATTAGCTAGGCGCAGTGGCAGGCACCTGTAATCCCATCTACTTGGGAGGCTGAGGCAGGAGAATAGCTTAAATTGGGAGGTGGAGGTTGCAGTGAGCTGAGATTGCACCACTGCACACTCCAGCCTGGTGACAGAGTGAGACTCCATCTCAAAGAAAAAAAAAAAAAAAAAAATATATATATACACACACACACACACACATACATACATAGAACAGTGTATATTTTAAATTAGAATTAATCACAAACATGTGCAGTGTTCCTTCTAAAGGGTATTTTTCAAACCACTCAGCTATTATTCAGCTTTGATGCAATAAACAGAATTGCCTGAAGTTGTGCTCTTATGTACAAAAAGAGGATGATCTTCAGGTCTTGGTGAATCTTACTGAGGTTCTATTGACCTCTTCTTTCCACTTCAGTTTGTGGCTTGTCCTTTTGTCAAGGAGCCTTCAATTTAAGGAAGTGGAACGGAGTGGCTCATCCCTTCCTCTTCCATCATTTTTTTCAGCAATTCACATATAAAGCTATCTTCTCTATCCCCAAATACAACAATGCCTTAAAGCTTCTTTGAGACCTTCTTTTTAACCTATTCCAAGTCAGAGCCCAAATCAAAATCACCACCAGCATTACCAATGCATTGGCTCTGGCTCATATCACTATAGCCTCTCCTTTGCTCTATTCATTTTCAGGAGTCATTTTATTTCATGCTTTTTTTTGTTAGTTTATTCTTAAAGCAAAAGTTTTGAAACCCTTTAGAGCAATGAAATGATTCCACTGTTTCTTATGAGCTATGAAAAACATCTTCAGTTTACTAAAGAAAGTAATATTTTATTGCATTATTTTATTTTTTAAAACAATCACTTAAATTTTTAAACAAATTTGTAATTTGAAAAATTTAATGGAAGAAGTTTGTGGCTTAAAAATAATAGAGCAAGTTTTTTGTTTTCCTTTGCACTTTTAAATTTCGTATGAATTTGGCATGTAAAACAGAAACTAAAACATTTTGTCTTATTATAGGGGTCACCAACCATCATTTGTCTGGGTCTACACGAGTTTAGTGGCAATTTCGGTGGAACTGAATGTCCCTTGTCCTGGGGAAACCCCTCAGTCCCAAGAAAACTAGGATGGTTGGTGTTGCTCAGTTGGGTAAGCGATATCTACCAAGCTACTAACAATCATAATGTTAGTTGGCAGTGTCTAGAATGTGAACAATAGTTTAAACAAATCACTCTTTTTTTTTTTTTGCCAATCAATGAGAGCTTGTAAGGTTGCTGAGGTTGGCCTTGAACTCTTGGCCTCACCTTCGCAAGCGCCACGACATCCGGCCGGAGCCACTTTGGGCCCCAACAAATCACTCTTTTACCCACTTCATGATCTGTCAAGTGTGACAATAATATATTGTGCTCATCCTGGGAAACATTTTTAGTCCTCTCCATTTCTTACAAAAATACATAATCTCAAAAATGTTTATGAATTGCCAAAAAGTCCATATGTTGATGCATATATAAATAGTAATTTGACAAACTTGCAAATGCTTCGTTTTCCACTGCCCTTTTGCTTCAGGCTACTGGTAGTTCTGAACTGAGCAAAGTCTGGGTAATTCCAAACTTTATGTCTTTGAGATGTGGTATTTTCCTCCCAAAGTCTTTAGCAGTGTGTGCTAAAACTAACATTTTCCTATAGTTCTCCAGAGCTGCTGCTCGGCACCAATACAATGCAGCCAACAAGAGGTTCTATGGAGAATGTTCTGTTTCGCAGTGCTGTAATTGAAGGACACCTGCCAGTCTTCTGCCTATTAGCAGGTAAGATTCTGCCCCTGGGATGTATGTGCTTGTGTGCTCGTGTGCACATTCTCTCTCATTTTAACAGATATTGCTAGCAATCTGTTCTCAAATCATATTTTGTGGATATGAAAACTTGGTACTGTTTACACAGGGCACAGAAAACATTTCATAACATCTGGGAAACAATTGTTTTTATGATTTAACAACAAAAAATACTGATGTCTCCTTTTCAGCTCATACTAGTTTATAATTCACACCCAGGAAACTCCGGTGTGTTAATGCTTATTCCTGGAGTATCTGAGCACCTGGAAAATAGAAGCTCATTGTTTTTGGTAAATGTCTCTCATATTCTACAATGTATAGCAGTTTCATATTTCTGAATTTAATTTCATTGTAGACTTGGAAAGTGCTGTCACATTTTTATCCTGATAAAAATAGCAAAGACCAACTTTTAAAATCTCATTCACTAGATACAGGTTTGAATTTAAACAGTCCCCAGTTTGAATGGTGACTCACATAATTACTATGGGACCATATTTGAATTTTAGAAAATATTTCACATGAAGAGCTATATCATAACTCAGAGATTTTGAAAATTGTTTTGCACCTAAGATTAAAGAGCCACAACTTTAATGCCCCAATGTAAAAGTCAGAAGATAGTTAGAATGTTGTTTCAGAATACTGTTTAAAAAAAACCCCACAAAACTCTGTAGAGTTGCATTGTATACAGCTAAATTCCTTAAAATTTGTGAGTTCATGAATATTACTTAAGGATTGTATTGGCTCCATATGACTTTTGAGGGTTTGCATTTTCCCTGGAATGTCCGTTGTAGATACATAAAGAAGGATTTTGCGAAATATCAGCTTGTAACAACCAAGGCAAGGTGGCCTCCTTTAGTCAACTAGACTTTGTAATCAGTTAGACATGGGTATAAGATTCACCTCCACCACTGACTAATTGGCCTACCTTGGAAAAGTTACTAAATCTCTTTAAGCATTGATTTTTGTCATCTTAAATGCTCTTATGAGAATTAAATGAGATAATATACAAAAAGCAGTATCTAACACAACCTCTGGCATGCATTGAGCACTCAGTAAATGATACATGCTAGTATTAGTATCATTCAACACTGGAGACATGGTTGAACACGATGAAAGCAATATTCTTAAAACCATTTTATGCTCCATAGAATCTTCACAGAATGAGCCTCCCAATTTATGCCAGTTGACAGCCCTGCCAGACTTCCAGGTATATCCCAAATGCCATATTTTTTTTTCTGAGAAACCTCCTTTGGTCCCCTCACCTAAATGTCAACCTTCCCTTTCTTAAATGCCCAAAGTATTTATCACTTGCCACATTAAGTACATAGAGGCACTGATGTTTAGAGATCTTTGTGTTGACAGTTCTCCTTGGGTTAGGGGTTCTGTTTCACTCAGTTTAGCTCACCCCATTGTCTAAGCTCCTAATATCTAGTAGGAAAGAAAAGAGAACACAGACAACTACAATTATTGTGTATAATATGTGCAGCAAAAGTAGTTAAACAAAGCTGCTAATGTTCAGAGTAGGGAGATATGATGGCTTGTGATTGGGTAATAAGGAAAGATTGGTTTGAAGGGAGTAGCTTTTAAGTGATTCTAGGGGCCAAAAAGTCTCAAAAGGAAAAAATGGAGTAAAAGCAAGTTAACGAAGAAACCAGTGAACCACAAAGAGTGAGTCCGTTTGCTTGAAGCATGTTGAATGTGTGACTGGTAGGAGACAGTGCTGGAAAGGTAGATGCGGCAAGATTGCAGAGAACAGGAAAGGACAGTCAAAGGAGGCTGGATTTTATCTGGGGGCCAGTGAGGAGTTGCCAAAGCTTTGAGAGAAGGAAGTGCTACAGAGAAGGATGTCAGGTATTCCCATAGCAGCCTTTCAACACCGGACTCAACACTCAGATACATTTGCTGACTATCACCAAAATACCCCTCCCATATCTGCCACTTAAAGACAGCTAACCATGCCACATACCAACCCTTGCAAGTATGTAAAGCAAGCAGTAAGCAATAGGTCTAGTTTCTGCAATGGAAAGTTAAATATAGTACATGGTTAAGAGCCTGGGTTTGGGAAGCAAAAGATTTGGGATTCAAATCTTAGCTCTGCCAATGACTGAAGAGTGACTGAACAAATAACTTAACCACTCTGAGTCATAGTTCTCTCTCCTATAAAATGTGGTAGTTATCCTATTAACTCACTGGGTCATTGTGAGGTTTAAATGCCATGCATGTGAAGCACTTAGTACCTGATCCATAGAAATTGCTCATAGGACTCTGTGACTCATCATTCCTCCCTGTCATCTCTTTGATTCTTGTTCTCTATGGTGTCCAACGTTTGATACGGATTCCTGCTCTGTATCATGTTTGACAGTCTGATTGGGTTTCTTTTTCTATCATCAGGGACATCTCAAGAAGAGATGATCACTCAAAGGGCTTAAACCTGAAGAGAGTATAATAAAGAAACTACTTACAGAGATACACACTGGGTTAAGAAGGCAAGGGATGGTGGAGTATCAGTGAAAGAGAAATCATGATCATTTTTAGGTTTAAAGGTGTTATTGGAGCCAGTAGTAGCTAGAGCTGCTGAAGCCCTGTGGCCTCAGAGGAATGCAGCCAGCCTAGGACTCCAAGAGGCAGGAGAGGAATGATGTGGTACAGGGGATAAACACAACCTCTTTCCCCTCCTTGCCCCCAACCTTTTGCCACATTCACATGGCACAGGGAAAAGAGCAAGTGAGCTGCTGCCTCTAAAATGATATGGTGTTCATCATATCCTCTCACACTCCAAGGGTCAAAGCAAGTTACATGGCCATGCTCAGAGTAAACGAGACAGGAGATATGATCTTCTTATGGTAAAAGGGAGATTAAATAATTCTGAAAAATAGTACAGTCGATCACCATGGGATGTTACAACTCTGACGGATTGGAAAGTACAGAATCTTTGGAGTCAGAAAGCCTTGAGTTTGAATTTTGGTATCACTATCTTACTGGCTTTGTGGCCATAGAGAAGTTAGAAATCTCTCTGAGCCTCAATCTCTTAAAATGTAAAAACCTGCCTCACAAAATCATGTGACTGTTAAATATACCAGCACAATGCCCCAAAAATACTGTAATGTGTGCTTGGTAAATATTAACCTTGGCCTCTTTTTCAAGGATTAACCAGAATGTAATTATCCCCAAGAGAGAAGTTAGGGAATATAAGCCACATCTACACTTCTTTTTTTCCTAATAAAATAACGTAGAGTCCCAAATGCCTAATACTTTTATATCTCTTTGAACAGAACAGTAACAAATCACTTAGAGTGAAGGAAGTATAGTATTACTCACCAGAATGGGATTATCAATCAATATCAGAGTAGAATTACTTTATAATTACTTTTCTAAATTGATGATTCACTTTAACACCTATTCTTGGCTTATGAAAGTGTTGTCAAAAAGCTATAATAATTATGGTTGGAAAACTGGCCAAATCAAACAGTGAATAATACTCTGTCCTTGGATTGTTGAGACTCCCCTTATAACTTGCCCAGATGATTTTAAAGCTATTGCAGATTTTTAGCTCATAGTATCTATCTCTTTAAAATACCAATCATTACTTGTTACTTTGTTTTTTGAATTTATATTTCTTTCCCTGGAGAAAGATTTTTTATTTTATTTATTTATTTATTTATTTATTTATTTATTTATTTTTGCATTTTAGGTTTTGGGGTACATGTACAGAACGTGCAAGATAGTTGCATAGGTACACACATGGCAGTGTGTTTTGCTGCCTTCCTCCCCTTCACCCACATTTGGCATTTCTCCCCAGGCTATCCCCCCCCAGCTCCCCCTCCATGCTGTCCCTCCCCTATTCCCCCCAATAGACCCCAGTGCATAGTACTCCCTTCCCTGTGTCCATGTGTCCTCATTTTTCATCACCCGCCTATGAGTGAGAATATGCAGTATTTCATTTTCTGTTCTTGTGTCAGTTTGCTGAGAATGATGTTCTCCAGATTCATCCATGTCCCTACAAAGGACATGAACTCATCATTTTTGATTGCTGCATAATATTCCATGGTGTATATGTGCCACATTTTCCCAGTCCTGTCTATCATCGATAGGCATTTGGGTTGGTTCCAGGTCTTTGCTATTGTAAACAGTGCTGCAATGAACATTCGTGTGCATGTGTCCTTATAGTAGAACGATTTATAGTCCTTTGGATATATACCCAGTAATGAGATTGCTGGGTCAAATGGAATTTCTATTTCTAAGGCCTTGAGGAATCGCCACACTGTCTTTCACAATGGTTGAACTAATTTGGACTCCCACCAACAGTGTAAAAGTGTTCCTATTTCTCCACATCCTCTCCAGCATCTGTTGTCTCCAGATTTTTTAATGATCGCCATTCTAACTGGCATGAGATGGTATCTCAATGTGGTTTTGATTTTCATCTCTCTAATGACCAGTGATGATAAGCATTTTTTCATATGTTTGTTGGCCTCATGTATGTCTTCTTTTGTAAAGTTTCTGTTCATATCCTTTGCCCATTTTTGAATGGGCTTGTTTGTTTTTTTCCTGTAAATCTGAGTTCTATGTAAATTCTGAATATCAGCCCTTTGTCAGATGGGTAAACTGCAAAGATTTTTTCCCATTCTGTTGGTTGCCGATTCACTCTAGTGACTGTTTCTTTTCCCGTGCAGAAGCTGTGGAGTTTGATTAGGTCCCATTTGTCTATTTTGGCTTTTGTTGCCAATGCTTTTGGTGTTTTGGTCATGAAGTCCTTACCTACTCCTATGTCCTGAATGATTTTGCCTAGATTTTCTTCTAGGGTTTTTATGGTGTCAGGTCTTATGTTTAAGTCTTTAATCCATCTGGAGTTAATTTTAGTGTAAGGTGTCAGGAAGGGGTCCAGTTTCTTCTTTCTGCACATGGCTAGCCAGTTTTCCCAACACCATTTATTAAACAGAGAGTCCTTTCTTCATTGCTTGTTGTTGTCCGGTTTATCAAAGATTTTATGGTTGTAGATATGTTGTGTTGCCTCTGATGCCTCTGTTCGGTTTCATTGGTCTATATGTCTATTTTGGTACCAGTACCATGCTGTTTTGATTACTGTAGTCTTGTAGTATAGTTTGAAGTCCGGTAGTGTGATGCCTCCCGCTGTGTTCTTTTTTCTCAGAATTGACTTGGCCATGCAGACTCTCTTTTGGTTCCATATGAAGTTCATGGTGGTTTTTTCCAGTTCTGTGAAGAAAGTCAATGGTAGTTTGATGGGGATAGCATTGAGTCTGTAAATTATTTTGGGCAGTATAGCCATTTTCACGATATTGATTCTTCCTAATCATGAACATGGAATGTTTCTTCATCTGTTTGTGTCCTCTCTTATTTCATTGAGCAGTGGTTTGTAGTTTTCTTTGAAGAGGTCCCTTACATTCCTTGTTAGTTGTATTCCTAGGTATTTTATTCTTTTTGTAGCAATTGTGAATGGCAGTTCGTTCTTGATTTGGTTCTCTTTAAGTCTGTTATTGGTGTATAGGAATGCTTGTGATTTTTGCACATTGATTTTACGTCCTGAGACTTTGCAGAAGTTGCTTATCACCCTGAGGTGATAGGGTCTTCTAGGTATACTATCATGTCATCTGCAAATAGAGACAATTTGGCTTCCACCTTTCCTATTTGAATACCCTTTATTTCTTTTTCTTGCCTGATTGCTCTGGCTAGAACTTCCAGTACTATATCGAATAGGAGTGGTGAAATAGGGCATCCTTGTCTAGTGCCGGATTTCAAAGGGAATGCTTCCAGTTTTTGCCCATTAAGTATGATATTGGCTGTTGGTTTGTCATAAATAGCTTTTATTACTTTAAGATACGTTCTGTCAATGCCGAGTTTATTGACAGTTTTTAGCATAAAGGGCTGTTGAATTTTATCAAAGGCCTTCTCTGCATCAATTAAAATAATCATATGGCTTTTGTTTTTGCTTCTGTTTATGTGGTGAATAACTTTTATAGACTTGCATATGTTGAACCAGCCTTGCATCCCCGGGATGAATCCTGCTTGATCATGATGGATAAGTTTTTTGATGTGCTGTTGCAATTGGCTTGCCAGTATTTTATCGAAGATTTTTGCATCTATGTTCATCATGGATATTGGCCTGAAGTTTTCTTTTCTTGTTGAGTCTCTGCTGGGTTTTGGTATCAGGATGATGTTGGTCTCATAAAATGATTTGGGAAGGATTCCCTCTTTTTGGATTATTTGGAATAGTTTCAGAAGGAATGGTACCAGCTCCTCTTTGTGTGTCTGGTAGAATTCGGCTGTGAATCCATCTGGACCTGGGCTTTTTTTGTGTGGTAGGCTCTTAATTGCTGCCTCAACTTCAGACCTTATTATTGGTCTATTCATAATTTTGGATTCCTCCTGGTTTAGGCTTGAGAGGACACAGGTGTCCAGGAATTTATTCATTTCTTCCAGGTTTACTAGTTTATGTGCATAGAGTCGTTTGTAATATTCTCTGATGATGATTTGAATTTCTCTGGAATCTGTGGTGATTTCCCCTTTATCATTTTTTATTGCATCTATTTGGTTGTTCTCTCTTTTCTTTTTTTATCAGTCTGGCTAGTGGTCTATTTGGTTGATCTTTTCAAAAAACCAGCTCTTGGATTTATTGATTTTTTGAAGGGTTTTTCGTGTCTCTGTCTCCTTCAGTTCTGCTCTGATCTTAGTTATTTCTTGTCTTCGGCTAGGTTTTGGGTTTTTTTGATCTTGCTCCTCTAGCTCTTTCAATTTTAATGATAGGGTGTCAATTTTGGATCTCTCCACTCTTCTCATATGGGCACTAATTGCTATATATTTTCCTCCACAGACTGCTTTAAATGTGTTCCAGAGATTCTGGTATGTTGTGTCTTCATTCTCGTTGGTTTCAAAGAACTTCTTTATTTCTGCCTTCATTTCATTGTTTATCAAATCAACATTCAAGAGCCAGTTGTTCAGTTTCCATGAAGCTGTGCGGTTCTGAGTTACTTTCTGAATTCTGAGTTCTAACTTCATTGCACTATGGTCTGAGAGACTGTTTGTTATGATTTCAGTTGTTTTGCATTTGCTGAGGAGTGCTTTACTTCAAATTATGTGGTCAATTTTGGAGTAGGTGTGATGTGGTGCTGAGAAGAATGTATATTCTGTGGATTTGGGATGGAGAGTTCTGTAAATGTCTATCAGGTTTGCTTGTTCCAGGTCTGAGTTCAAGCCCTGGATATCCTTTTGTTAATTTTCTGTCTGGTTGATCTGTCTAATATTGACAGTGGAGTGTTGAAGTCTCCCACTATTATTGTGTGGGAGTCTAAGTCTCTTTGTAAGTCATTAAGAACTTGCCTTATATATCTGGGTGCTCCTGTATTGGGTCCATATATATTTAGGATCGTTAGCTCTTCTTGTTGTATCGATCCTTTTACCATTATGTAATGACCTTGTTTGTCTCTTTTGATCTTTGTTGCTTTAAAGTCTATTTTATCAGAGACGAGAATTGTGACTCCTGCTTTTTCTTTTGCTCTCCATTTGCTTGGTAAATCTTCCTCCATCCCTTTATTTTGAGCCTTTGTGTATCCTTGCATGTGAGATGGGTTTCCTGGATACAGCACACCAATGGGTTTTGGTTTTTTATCCAATTTGCCAGTTTGTGTCTTTTCATTGGTGCATTTAGCCTATTTACATTTAGGGTTAATATTGTTATGTGTGAATTTGATACTGCCATTTTGATGCTAGCTGGCTGTTTTGCCCATTGGTTGATGCAGATTCTTCATTTTGTTGATGCTCTTTACGATTTGGTATGTTTTTGGAATGACTGGTACTGGTTGTTCCTTTCTATGTGTAGTGCCTCTTTCAGGAGCTCTTGTAAAGCAGGCCTGGTGGTGACAAAATCTGAGTACTTGCTTGTTCGCAAAGGATTTTATTCTTCCTTCATGTATGAAGCTCGGTTTGGCTGGATATGAAATTCTGGGTTGAAAGTTCTTTTCTTTAAGGATGTTGAATATTGGCCCCCACTCTCTTCTGGCTTGTAGAGTTTCTGCCAAGAGATCTGCTGTGAGTCTGATGGGCTTCCCTTTGTGGGTGACCTGACCTTTCTCTCTGGCTGCCCTTAGTATTTTCTCATTCATTTCAACCCTGGTGAATCTGATGATTATGTGCCTTGGGGTTGCTCTTCTTGCAGAGTATCTTTGTGGTGTTCTCTGTATTTCCTGGACTTGGATATTGGCCTGCCTTGCTAGGTTGGGGAAATTTTCCTGGATAATATCCTGGAGAGTATTTTCCAGCTTGGATTCATTCTCTTTGTCACATTCTGGTACACCTATCAAATGTAGATTAGGTCTCTTTACATAGTCCCACATTTCTTGGAGACTTTGTTCATTCCTTTTTGTGCTTTTTTCTCTAATCTTGGTTTCTTGTTTTATTTCATTGAGTTGATCTTCGACTTCTGATATTCTTTCTTCTGCTTGGTCAATTCGGCTGTTGAAACTTGTGCATGCTTTGCAAAGTTCTCAAGTTGTGTTTTTCAGCTCCTTCAATTCATTCATATTCCTAAGTTGTTTATTCTTGTTATCATTTCCTCGAATCTTTTTTCAAATCTTTTTTCAAGTTTCTTTGTTTCTTTGCATTGATTTAGAACATGTTCTTTTAGCTCACAGAAGTTTCTCATTACCCACCTTCTGAAGTCTGATTCCATCATTTCGTCACACTCATTCTCCGTCCAGCTTTGTTCACTTGCTGGTGAGGAGTTTTGGTCCTTTGTAGGAGGCTAGATGTTTTGGTTTCGAGTGTTTTCTTCCTTTTTGCGCTGGTTTCTTCCCATCTTTGTGGGTTTATTCACCTGTTGTCTGAGTAGTTGCTGACTTTTTCATTGGGCCTCTGAGTGGACACCCAGTTTGTTGATGATGAAGTATTTCTGTTATTTAGTTTTCCCTCTAACAGTCTAGCCCCTCTGCTGTATGACTGCTGAGGTCCACTCCAGGCCCTGCTTGTCTGGGATACACCTGTAGCAGCTGCAGAACAGTGAGGGATGCTACCAGTTTCTTCTTCTGCTATCTTTGTCCCAGAATGATGCCCTCTGCATCTTCACTGAGAGCTGCAATCCTGAGATGCTCCTACTGCGCCATCTTCTTTTTCCATCTTGTTACTTTTTATTACATAAAAATAACTGTGTCACACACACACACACACATGCACACACAATGAAACCAGTACATTTTAATCAAAAGAACTAAAAAGTCAAGTCACTCCAAACTAATCGGAGTTAATTGCAGTCAACATTTTAGTATGCATTTTTCCATTTTTATCCCTGAATAGACAGACTATAGAATTTTTGTGTGTATACATTCACACAGACATATACACGTATGTTTATGTGTATATGTCTGTGTGTTTACACATACTTTTACAAAATGGGGTTATATATTTTATTTGATTTTTATTTTTATCTTTGAGACAGAGTCTCACTCTGCCACCCAGGCTGTAGTGCAGTGGTGTGAACTTGGCTCACTGCAGCTTCTGCTTCCCAGTTTCAAGTGATTCTTGTGCCTCAGCCTCCTGAGTAGCTGGGATTACAGGCACACACCACCATGCCTGGCTAATTTTTTTTGTGTGTGTATTTTTAGAAGAGACAGGGTTTTACTATGTTGGACATGCTGGTCTCAAACTGCTAACCTCTGGTAATCCGTCTGCCTCTGCCTCCCAAAATGCTGGAATTACAGGTGTGAGCCATCATGCCTGGTGTATATTGTATTTTGTAACCTGCCTTTTCATTTAGTTATATACATATATACCCTTGTTTTCATGATTACATTTAAAGATTCTATGCATATTTTCAATGAGTACCTTATTATTGGATATTTAGATTATTTAGATTATTTCTATTATTCAGTTTCTTAAGTGTAGTATTCACTAGTCAATACATATGCACTAGAGGGAGTCAGGCCATGGAAATTGTTGTCAGGGGCACTGGCTGGATTTGGACCCTGTTCATCCCTACTCACTTCTCTGATCAAATCCCATCCTTGGCAGCTCCGTTCTTAAATGTCCAAATGTATACTAGAAATGTTAAAGAACAATATGCACAGAATCTCTCTCAGAATGAATAAGCCTTTTTTTTTGAAATATCCTGTCATTTTATAGTATGAACAGTTGCCAGATAGTATTTAAAAGTATTTACCTCTTAGTATTATTAACTGCCTTTGCCAAGATTTGTCTTTACTGACTAAATTCTCTGTGAAAGGGTGCCCGAAACAGCCAAAGTGTTACTGGCTTTACAGGTCACGGATGCACAGAGCGTCTTGTATCCAGGGTTATCACGAAGATGCCTATGGCTAAAAAATTCAGGTGCAGTCTTTTTTACCCCTGAAACAAAAATTCTAAGGGCAGCTTTATGTTCTGATTCTTTTTCTCTTGCTTCAGATCAAGGAAATGATTGCTCATAAAGTACCCAAGAACTAGCAATAATGACTCTGGAATGCCCTGAATTCTGCCATTGTTATAAAAACATGGCTCCTTTTATGGGTTGAACAATTACATATTATTTATTTTTTCTATATACAAGGAATTAAATGGAGGTCTCCATTTACCTCTGTTAAGAGCTTCCTTTGGAGAGTCGGGGAGGCCAATTACCCAGGAGCCATGGATGCTGACCTCTAGCTTGGTTTCCCTGGTCCCAGCCTTCCATTGTCTCCTGGGGTCCTACTGCAGCTCTTTTGATGAATGTGCTATTGTTGATCTCCTCAGAGAGAAGCTGTTAAAGAAAAGGGAAGATTATTTGCAAGTGAGTAGGAAAATGAGTCAACAAAAGAATGAAATAAAATAATTAGCTTCCTGCTACACATAAGCACCTTCACTACTGCAGAATCTTTAGGCAGTAGTGATTGAGGAAAATAATGACCTTCTCCATGCAAAGCAGAGTCACCTTCAGCCACTGACCAATCACAGGTAAGGCTACCCTCTTCTTTTTTTTTTTTTTCTTTTTCTTTATTTTTTGATGGAGTGTCGCCCTTGTTGCCCATGCTGGAGTGCAGTGGTGTGATCTCAGCTCACTGCAACCTCTGCATCCAGGTCCAAGCAATTCTTCTACCTCAGCCCCCTGAGTGGTTGGGATTATAGGCGCCCACTACCACACCTGACTAATTTTTGTACTTTTAATAGGGACAGGGTTTTGCCATGTTGACCAGGCTGGTCTTGAACTCCTGACCTCAGGTGATCCACCTGCCTTGATCTCCCAAAGTGCTGGGATTACAAGCATGAGCCACAGTGCCTGGCCAAGGCCCTCCGCCCCCTTCTTTACCACCAGAAGAATAAGAGGTTGGGTGGCTGCAAATTTGTCCTAGGATATTTTTTATCTTATTAAAATTTTTTTAAATGGGGACCATTATTTGACTGGGAGAGCTATGTAAACTAACAATTTCTCAGGGAACTAATTTTTTTTTTAATATGCTATGTCTTCTTAAAAGTAGAAAGGTAAGAGATTTGTGGGGCGAGATTAGTTGATTAATAAGTTTTACCATATGTAAAAGGTGCTGTTGTGGCCTAGTACAGGGGTGTCCAATTTCGGCTTCCCTGGGCTACATTGAAAGAAAAATTGTCTTGGGCTACACATAAAATACATTAACACTAACGATAGCTGATGAGAAACAAAATAAAACAAAAAACTACGAAAGTCTCATAATGTTTTAAGAAAGTCAACAAATTTGTGTTGGGCCTCATTCAAAGCCTGCATGCAGCCCAGGGGCCTCGGGTTAGACAAGCTTAGCCTAGAATAAAGCTCAAAAGATTCTACAAGCCTCACCATTATGCGATTCTGGGGAGCCTGAGGTGTGATATGAATTTCAAAGCTATATGGAAAGGCTTCTTAAACCTGATCTATGCTGTATCATTTTGGACCAAGGGAGGATATTATGGGTTGTCTCCTCTTAAATTATTTGGACAATTTGACATTGTAGACAATTTGAAAATGTGGAAAGACAGATGGACAATTGGAAAATGGGTACAGCAGAAGGATGAAAAGGAACATCTGTGCATGACCCTAGTTAGCTACAAGTTAATGGACAGCTTTCTTTAAGAGATGGAAGATGATGTGGCAGTTATATATGATGAAGTCTCTTCATTTTCACCTTGAGGAGAGACTTGAAGAAGGAGAGCTGGTGGGCTTGCCACAGACCAGGGAGTGCTTGTATGAACATGGTTGCTACATATGAAGAAAAAATAGTTAATGTCTAGGGGTATATTAAAAATCAACTGAAGTGTTTATTTGTGGAGTGGGAGGTGAAAGGGATAAGAGTTAAGAAGAGTGAGAAGGAAAATGAAAAAATTAAAGTAATCATAATGATTTACATTTTAAGGTCTTTCTTGAAGTTACTGGTTTCTTGCCTTTCTACTTCTCTGTCTCAAGTGTAACACTCTAAATAACATTGCCCTTAAGAAGCAGCCTTATGTTCTCAGCCTGAGTGAGACACCTTTGTCCAGGCTTGTGGGGGTCCCCCGTCTCCCCTTATCATAAAGATCTGCAATGACCTAAGATTGCTTGTCCATCTGTCCAATTGACACCAAGCCTCATGAATGCGGTGATGGGCCTAATTTGCTCTCTGTGGTACTCTTAGCTCCTGGAACAGTGTCTGGGACATAATCAGTGTTCAAAAATAGGTTGAATGAATAATTTGCAGGGGGAGGTGGCAGAGATCACAGGCAGAGAGGAGAGCCTGATAGAGGAGAACAGATTCATGGGGACAGTCAAAGTCCACAGGCAGAGAAGTTGAGCAGTCTGGGAACTTAAGATGCATCAGAGAGTGTGAGAGAGTGGTAAGAGGGAGGGCAGGCATGATCCCAAAGGGCTAAACTGTGTGAAAGAGATTAGAATTAACGCTGAGGGAAGTGCAGAGACATCAACAGAAAAGGTAGGAAGTGATGTGATTAAATGTGTATGTTAAGACAGAGGTATTTTGCCGCTGTGTGGAAAAGTTTGGGGTGAGGCCAGCATGGAGGCACGGAGCTCATTTGGAAGACTACTGCAGAAATCTATGGGAGATATTATTGTGGCTGAACCATAATAGTGTAGAAATGATGGAGACAGTGGATAAATTCCAGAAATGTTTCCAACTATCATTGACACAGCTTTGATATTGATTGGAAAGATGATGAGGAAGCGGGGGGAGTCAAGACTGATATCTGCATTTTAGACTAGAACAAATGGATAATCAATGGTAGCATTCACTAAGATAAGGAAAGTAAGAGGAAGAGCATCTCGCATTTTTGTAAATTCAGTTTCAGGCAGATTGAAGTCCATGTGCCTGTGCAATATCCAAAAGGAGATGGCCACAGGCAGTTAGATAGTTGCATTTCAAAGGTCAGGTAGATAACAGGGCTGGAGATGGAGAGCCAGTGTTCGTTGGCATAGAGGTGGGAATTAAACCCGGGAAACTGATGAGATTGCTAGAGGAGTGTGTAGAAGGAGGTGACAAGAAGAATTAGAGCTGTGAAGAACAGACACATTTTTCAAAAGAGCAGAAGACAGGAACCTAAAAAGAAGTGTGTGTCTGTTGAAGTAGCCTGGGAGGTAAAGAGGTGTCATAGAGGCTCAGAATTCATTTCAAGTACAAAGACTGGTCTAAATATCTAACTCCACAACAAGTTAGCTTAATAACTGAAAGTGGTTGCTAAATTTGGCACTAAGAAAGTGATTGGAGACCTTGATAAGGACAGCCTCAGTAAAATTTATGGAACAGAAGCCATATTACTTTGGCTGAGATGTAAACAGTAGGTAAAATGATGCAATGAGTGTAGACAAATATTTTGACCATAAAGGGACAAGTCCTCTTACAGTTTTCAAGGCTCTTGGACGTTCAGCTTTTATGGGAAGAAATAACTGGCAAATAGTCGTGGGCTAAGGAGGAGCAAAGAGCAAATCATGCTCCCCACCCAAGAGCCATAGATAACTCTAAAACCTTGGAGATGACAGGTCCACAGACAGAAAGCAGAGGAAGATGAGTTTGCCGGGGAAGTTCACTTTTAAACTCTGGAATGTTAGGTGACAGTTTGCCAAGTGAAAATATAAAAAAAAACAATTGGAAAGAGAAGGATAGAGCTAACAAACGTGCTCTGGCTCAATGGCATTTAAAGAGCTCTCTGCATCAGCGGCGAATACCATCAACAAGCAAAGGCCTCAGGTAAGAATGAAGGCGGGCAAGAGGAGACTTATAAGGATGATGACACAACAGTCCACTGATATATGTCACCCAGGAACCAGACACTTTACCTGAGTGGATAACTGGATAAAGGTATTACAGGGAGCACTCCATGGAGACTTTGAAATCTTTACTTCATTATCTTGAGTATGAAGAAAATCTAAACTTCTGGTTATTGAAGACAAGTTAGCACTTCCTCACCCCACCCCTCCCTGTATGTTGTGCAATATTCTTGACATTACAACTTGAAATTTATTAAATTAAATTTATTCAGTGCTTTCAGCATTTTCTGTAAGGTATAATTTCTATGAGCAATATATTTCCCTCCATAAACTACTATTTTCAATAGTAAGAGTATGTGAGATACCAATGTGGAGGTCTCCACAGGTGCTCTCTGAATGAGTGCTGAAAGGCATGGTGTATGTGGGCAACAGCAAGAGTATGAATGACTGAAGCTCAAGGCGTGTGGAGTGCTGTCTTAAGAGCTGAGGCCAAAAAGGTTGGGGGAAATCAGATTATTGCAGTCTATAATATTCTAAGTACTTTTAGCTTCATTGTAGAGAATGGGAAGTCATTTGGATTTTGTGTATAAGGGAGTGATGGGCATACATCTGAGTTTTAAGCAGGTAATTTTGGTTAATCGTGTCTGCAAAGTAGGCTGCTAAAAATATTTGTTAATTGAATGAAGAAATGATGACTCAAGAATAGAGGTTCAGATAAAAGTTACTGTTACTGTCTTGAAGATAATGGAAAATACGGTAGAAGATCTCTCATTAAATGAAATTGGGAACTGCATGTGATCAGTCATTTGTAAAAATTGTTAAAACAGAGAATAAAATAATACGTATCTTACAAATTATACTTTCACTTAAGACATATATGGCTACATTCATCCAGTAATTATATGACAGAATGCCAAGAATCTTACTTTGAATTCAGGTCTACTAATTGGAGTTTTCTACCATTTTTCTTATATAAGCTACATTCATGTTTTTGTTTCTGTTTTGTTACATTGCAGCCAAAGGCAAGATCTTCCAGACACTTTTACACTGTTTTTCTCAAACATTTTTGGTTTCTCTTTCCCAGTACTTAGTTGGATTATAATATTTTAAGCCACTCACTCTCTTCAAGTCTCTCCAAAGTCTTCCACTTAATTTTCAAAGGAACAACTCTCATTTACATTCATATGTATTGTTTTACATAATAATAAAATTTTGTAACATAATAAGTACAACTGCATAGACGAGTTTCTAAGTAAAATACAAGTGTTCCTTTGCAAGCTCACAGCTGAATTGATAGAACCAGGAAAGCCCAACATACCACTCTCTACCAGCCTCCAGTGATGAGTGTGAAAGAAGATGGCAGTGTAGTTAATGAGGTGACTTGAGTAATGGGATTGCTGACAGAGCTTCTACAATAATGACCAGAACTAAGGCACCAGCAATGGAAACAGAGAGGAGAGGATAAATTGAAAAGACATATCAAGACACTAGCTTTGAAAACAAATGGACTTGAGTCAAATGCTGACCTCATCATTTAGCTGTGAACATTTTTATCTGTAAAATAAGAGTAACGCAGCATGTGGTTGAAAAATCAATTGAGAAAATGTACCTCATGCATACTTAGCAATGTGCCTGAAACAGGTAAGTAATTAATATGATTAAGAAAGTATTATAGCATTTGATGTTGAATTGAGGAGAATGCAGAGTCAAAGATGACACCATATTTTCTACTTTGGTTGAAAAAACTATATAGTGCCACTAATGGAAACAGGAAATACAAGAGGAGAAATAGGCTTGGCAGCATAGGTAATAAAGTTAGTTTTAGATGTGTTGAGTTTCCTGGTGACACATCCTATTGAGGCATTCAGAGCACAGTTGGAAATGTTTTTCTGGCTTCCAGTGAGAGGTCTTGGCTAGTGGTACCAACTTGAAATCACCCATATAGAAATATAAAGGAAGATATGAGAAGGGATCGGATGGGGTGGAAAGGGAGTGGGAACACAGCAGGCTGGTATTGGCCAGGCACAGTCACATACACATATGAGGCAAAATCTCAGATCCAGTAGGAACCAGCTGGGCCAGTGAGGAAACAGGACACGTCCAGGAGATGAAGATACAGGTTTAAGTGGTTCAGTGAGTTTTACCTATGTCTTTCTCATTGTCATAGCTCAGACTCCAGAGCTTGGAGCAGTTTTTTTTCACTCCAGAAGCATCTTGAAGCTCTCCAGGTAGTGCTAGGAGAGTAGGGGGCTATGAAAGAGCTCTCCAGGTAGCTTGAAAGGAAAGCAAAACTGAGGGGAGTCTTCTTCAGAAAAGAGAAGACCTAAACATGTTTTCAGGCTGGAGAAAGGGAACCAATGGAAAGAGAATTTTTTTTTATAATTAGAAATGAAAAATAATTTTCTCTGTAATATAAGATTGTAGGTGATTTTTTTTCATCTTTGCATTCTGTACCTTTCAAATTTTCTACATGTAGTATATTAACACTGGGTTCTGAAAAAAAACTATTTTCTTCCATATGAGACAAGATATTGGGGATAGTCTGGCTGGGTTCAGTGGCTCATGCCTGTAATCCTAGCACTTTGGGAGGCCGTGGCAGGTGGATCACCTGAGGTCAGGAGTTTGAGACCAGCCTGACCAATGTGGCAAAACCCCATCTCTACTAAAAATGCAAAAATTAGCTGGATATGTTGGCATGCACCTGTAATCTCAGCTACTTGGGAGGCTTAGGCAGGAGAATCTCTTGAACCTGGGAGGCAGAGGTTGCAGTGAGCTGAGATTGTGCCATTGTACTCCAGCCTGGGCAACAAAAGCAAAACTCCATCTCAAAAAAAAAAAAAACAAATTAAAAAAGAAATTGAGGATAGTCTCTGAAACAATGTGCTGGAAAAATGGAATAGAGCAGTATCAGAAACAGGTAGAGAATATGGCTTGAAAGGGGGGAAAGAACGCATCTTTTACAGGAAAGAAAAGAGAAAGATTAATGATTCCAAAAAATTTTCAAGTGGGGATAAGAGAATTTGAGGAAACCACATCATTTGGTCTCTATTTTTTTCCAGTAAACTAAGAAGCAAAGTAGTTGGCTAGAACTGTGAAGGAAAAATAGGACTGGAAATATGGGAAGAGTGAAAACATTTTTAAAACCCAACATAGGAAATAGAGTAAGATTTAATTTGAAGTTGGTAAAAACATTTCCAAAGAGCCTGGAGGCCCAGCTGGCCTGGACATGATGTATGGACAAGATAAAGCCAGTTACTGCATTATCTTCCCTGCTGACACTTACCTGTCTGGGAACAGTAGCAGCAGTTAGAACTTGCCAGGCAGGTGTTGGGTGAGCTCGTGGGGAGGAGATCTGAGGTAGCCCTCACTCCCGGGAGAAGCTGCTCCATTCTTGTGTTGCCCGTCTTAGGCAATCACCACCACACCCTCTGTTACTCCTTTCAGAAACCCTGGAGTCATCCTAGATTCTTCTTTCTCCTTGTTGAACCCCATGTAAATAATCTGCAACTTCTGCCCATGTTTGATCCCAACACTTTGCCCACCTTTGCTGCTACTGCCTTTGTCAAAGCCACTGTCAGCCTCTTGCTCTGTTTATAGCCTTGACTTCAGATTGCTCCCCCACATCCATTCCTACCCTACTCAATTCCTACTTTGTGTTGCAATTAGAGTGGTCTTCTAAAAATCACATCAGGTTGGCCGGACACAGTGGCTCATGCCTGTAATCCCAGCACTCTGAGAGGCTGGACAGATGGATCATTTGAGTCCAGGAGTTCAGGACCAGCCTGGGCCACATGGTGAAAACCCATCTCTACAAAAAATATAAGTATTAGCCAGGTGTGGTGGCATGTGCCTGTAGTCCCAGCTACTCAGGACCCTGAGGTGGGAGTATAACTGGAATCTGGCAGATGGTTGCAGTAAGCCAAAATTATACCACTGCACTCCAGTTTGAGAGACAGAATAAGACCCTGTCTCAGAAAATAAAAAATAAAAATCATATCAGGTATCATTTTACTCTTTTAAGACCCTTAAAAGGTTTCTGACTGCTTTTAAAATAAGGACCAAAGTTCTCAACACAACACACCAGGTCCTTATGATCTAGCCCTCCAACATCTCCAACTTACCTGGCATAATACACTCTCTATTCTGTAAGCACATGGCCTTCTTGTTCTTCAAAAACATGGAAATGATAAAGGACCAACAGAGGCAAAGATAGGGGCTGTGTCATATAATCAAACACCATGGACTTCAAAAGGAAGAGAGACACTGAGATAAAGAGGAGGAAATGGTCAAATTTAAGAAAAAAATTGCTGACATAGATTCCTAAACTTGATTCAAGAAGCAGGGAGGAAAAATGAAATGACCTCTGTTTGAAAGTATTGTGATTCAAGTGAAGTTGTCAGAGAAAAGCCAACTTTTAGTTAGTTGTATCCATAGTTTTTCATTCATTTAATTAGAAATATCTTAAGTTGAATATTTCAATATATGTCTGTGAAATGACTGAGGTATTGAAGATGATACACATTTGTTAATATAAAAGGGCCACAGATTTCTGCAAAGTTTAAATTACTTTCATACAAAAATGCCAGAAAGGATTCTCAGGTCTTTTGTTTTATGACGATAGTGTAATATTTAGGGTAGTTGTTGAAGAACAAAAAATCACTTGAAAGTTGGTTGAAATGCAGCAATGACTCAAAGTGAAACCACCAGACAATATGTGCAATAGTCGTTTTCACATTTCCCTATTTAGTGGGTGACACAGCCCTGGTTCAACAGAGCCTTAGGGAGAAGTTACTGCCGCGTAAGACCACATCGTATGAAGTAAACGTTCATAATCCTTTCTTCTACTGAACAGAGCTCACTAAAGAACTGCATCTAAAATGACTTTGATTGCTTAGCAAAGAGCCATACTTCCAGGGCTCTTGGGAAAGGAGCCTCTTTAGGAAGATGTCAAAGCATTGTTGTTGTGAGGAAATCTACTGGAACTGCTGTTACTTAACAGGTAAACATCATTTTCCAACCAGTCCCTGAATCATAGTTCCATATCTGGTAAACGTGAATATCCAGGAGTGTCTAGAGCCTCAAAGTACACCTGTCATTTATCTACATCCAAGATTGACATCCCAGCCTGAACCTAAACTGGGTTCAGACATTCTGCACATGTGTGAGAAAGCGACAGCCTAAAACATCTTTCAGAAAAGTCAGAATGATCAGCTTAATCAAGAAACACAGTTGCAGTTAGAAGAGAGGAATAATTATGCATGCAGTTTGGTGGCTATCCTCAGAAGTTTCTCTGTCCTCATGAGCTCATATCTGGATAAGAAAAGGAGAAAATGAGGTGGGGGAAGAAAGTTTCACTTTGATATCTCTCTAAGGCACCATGACCCAGAGAGTGCTTTAGCACTGCAAGAACACTGCTGCTTTAGTGTGAGGAGGATCAGGGGCCACACTTGGCGGTAAGGGATTTGCAAGACCTCTTATGAGGCCCTCACTGTGGAGTGTAAAAAAAAATCCTTGTTATGGAAGGTTATTTTGTAAAGACAATAAAGTCTAAGACAATTCACAAAGTTCTGGCCTGGCCAGCCAACAAGTGCTGACATCATTTCCTGAAATAGGGAATAAAAGAGAAATAGATGATGACCAGTCTGGTGGTGTTGGACATGTTTAATTTCAGGTCCCAACTTCTCAGGGAAGGTGTCAAAAAGGCAGCTGAGAGCTTTAGAGAGCGTCTGGGGTAGAACTATAAATTTAGAGTCATCAGCTTAGCGATGTTAGCTGAAGCAATGACTGTTGAGTAGATGGTCCAGAGACAGCAGATGGAGAGAGTAAAAAAGATAGTAACACCTCCAGGATTGTCTACCTTAAAGGAGTAGCAAAAAGTGTGACCTCGGTGCAGGACACTGTAGAAACAAGGGAAGCCTAGGGGTAAGGAAACCTGGAGAAGTAGGTGCCCAAGGAATGTACACTTAAAACTTAATCTACAGAGTTGATTCTGGAAAATTATATGATTTCTTTGTTTCTAGATCTTCCCTTTAAGAAAACTGACTGCAGAGTATTAAATCTGCAACTGAATTTCCAAATAAAGGAAACAATTGTACGGATTCAGTTTTAAGGATAAAAATCAGCAAGTAGTTAAGCAGAGGAATTATAAACAGTCACTAGCTAAGGCATAGCAATGTAACTCCCAGAAATTTTTATTTCTTTTTAAAAATTGATTGGCCAGTGAGACACCAATAACGTAGAGTCACATTAATTGGTGCTTAGAAAATGATTAATCTCTGTAATTCCCCTCCAGTCATTTGAAACGTTCTATAAGATGCCCTTATACAAAACATAGCATTTTAACCAGGACTTTACAAGCCCTTTTATTTCACAAGGTTTTCGTGTGTGGTGGTGTGGTTCACAGCATGATAATTCAACAGTAGCCCACTTCAAATCACATGTTTTTATGTGGGTTCAAAAAATATGCAGCACTGTGAACCCCAACACTGAAATTTTACAAAGCATACAGCTTCCTTCCTCCCCACCCCAAACTTTTTGTTAACTGGAAAATAAACAGACTGCTGACCTTGTTGTAAAAGAGATTCTACTTGATGAGGAAGAAGGATGAGAGCCTTGCCAAGGCCCTTTGTTTCCTCTCCCTTTAGGGATAAAACACCTATTGGCATTTGCCTCCATCATGTCAGATGACATGGAGCTCTGTGCCCAAGTCGCACAGCCTCCGAGCCCTTGTCCCGTGAGGAATCCTACCTACTGTCAGTGCCTGTTGTCCAGCAGTACTAAGTTTGGGGAGTGGAAAAGCGTGATGTGTGTCAATGCAATATTTTACATTTACTCCATATGCATAACTCACTGAGTGAGTGGGTGGAAGCCTCCTGTGACTCCAGGGTTGGCCTCTCTGCTCTTCCATTCTCAGAACTCCCAATCCCTCAGCAACTGAAGGAGCAGTTGTTGCACCTGGCAATTAGTGAATCACATTTTGCCTTTTCTTGTCTTCCCCTCTTCCTCTGGTTCGTTCTGATGATTTTCCCACATAGAAGCTCAGTCCTACCCTTCCCAGATAGAGAGTATTTAGAGGACCTGTGGCCCTTGCTCTCTTCAAATTCAGGAAAAATGTAATGCTATATGTCCCAGGATGTGGTCCATTGGCTTGCTGTTATGTTGGTAACAGTCTCACTGCCTGCCCTCCACCAGGGTGCAAAGCCCCAGCATAGTGGTCCACACTCTGCCTCTCACTCCTCTGTGATGTCTCCATTCTGACAATGGGCATCTCATACTTGCCGTGAATTTGCTCTTGCTGACTTTACAACCTAAGAACTAAAGCTTTGCCCTGCATTTCAATTCAGGGCCAAGGTCCCTTCTGTTAGGTTGGTGCAAAAGTAATTGCTGTTTCAGACTGAATTTTAAATCATTACAACTAGGCTCAAACACATTTTTACTAATCAAAATAGGAACCATTACAACCAATACATTTTTGCCAATAAGAAGTAAGTTTGTTTATTCCTGCAGCTTAAAAATCCATGCTTTGGGATTCGATGAACTCTTGGACAGCATTTTCTGCCTCCTGCTGGTTTTGGAGGTGTTTTCCCTGCAAAAAGTTGTCGAGATGCTTGAAAAATTGGTTGTCGATTGACAAGAGGTCAGGTGAATATGGCAGATGAGGCAAAACTTCGTACCCCGATTAGTTCAACTTTTGAAGCACTGGTTGCGCAATGTGCATTTGAGCGTTGTCATGAAGAGGAACTGGGTCCTTTCTGTTGACCAGTGTCAGCTGCAGGCATTGCAGTTTTCAGTGCATCTCATTGATTTGCTGAGCATACTTCTCAGATATCATGGTTTTACCAATATTCAGAAAGCTGTAGTGGATCAGATGGGCAGCAAACCACTGAACAGTGACCACGACCTTCTTCTGGTGCAAGTTTGGCTTGGAAAGCACTTTGGAGCTTCTTCTCAGTGCAGCTACTGAGCCGGTCATCACTGGTTGTCACATAAAATCCACTTTTTGTTGCATGTCACAATCTGATCATGAAATGATTCCTTGTTGCATGGAATAAGAGAAGACAACACTTCAAAATGACGATTTTTTTTTTATTTTAGGTCAGCTCATGAGGCACCCACTTATCAAGTTTTTCCACCTTTCCAATGGTCTTCAAATGCCAAAAGACTGTAGAATGGTTGATGTTGAGTTCTTCAGCAACTTCTCGTGTACTTGTAAGAAGATCAGCTTCGATGATTGCTCTGTTGGTCATTGCCGATGGTCAGCCACTATGCTGATCTTCAAGGCTCTCGTGTCCTTTGCAAAACTTCTTGAATCACCACTGCCCTGCATGTGCATTAGCAGTTCCTGGGCCAAATGCATTGTTGATGTTGCAAGTTGTCTCTGCTGCTTTACAACCCATTTTGGACTTGAATAAGGAAATCACTTGAATTTGCTATTTGTCTAACATTATTTCCATAGTCAAAAATAAACATAAAATAAAAAGCAAGTAATAGGTCATTAGCAAAAAATCATAAAGGGAGGCATGCCCATTAAAATGATGTATATTGTAAGCACATTTATTTAAGAATGTATTCTAATATAAAATGGCAAATTCCAACAACGCGAAAACCACAGTTCCTTTTGCACGCACGTTAGTTCCTCTACACAGGCCAACTGGATGCAGGCTGTTAATTTCTCTAGACTTGCATCATGGACTTCACTGGCTGCCCATTTGCTGGAGGCAGCTACAACTTTGAAGCTTTGTGTTTTCTGCCTCCCGGGTGGATCCATCCTATCAGACCTAGAATTGGCACAGGTCTTCTTGGGCCAAGCCTATATGACTAAGGGGTGAATATCAGATTAACACTGCCCTCTGCTCTGATTTGCTGAGAATAAGTATTTGTTGTGTCTCCGATAGATCCCAAACCATACCTTTAACATCTAATGCACAAGAATGCTTCACTCTGCATCAAAACTACACTATCAATAATCTGTGTAAAGAACTTTCCTTTAATGTATCAAATGCAGTTTAAAAATGTGTTAAGATCACATAGATGTGGTACCTCAGTGTTAGCAAAAATCTTTGCAAATAATCAAGTTTTAGTAAATTGTCTTTCAATTTTAGCACTGAAAGTCCTGCAAACTGAGATGGGTGGTCAGTCTCAGAAATGAGTTCCTCTCTCTCAATGACATTGATCTGTAAAATGGCAAAGGACTCAATTATTACTACATATAAAATTATAACCTGATAATATTTTGTTAACTACAGTCTCTTTGTGCCCACATACACACTGTAACTACACAATATTTCCAGCTCTATGGGTCTTTTCTACTTAGACTCTCTCCCTTTAAAAAAAAAAGAAAAAACCTTTTCTATTCCCCATATGACATTTTCTGTTTCTGAGACTGTTCTTAATACTGTCTTCTATAATCAAGTGGGTCATTTTGTCCCAGACAGCAACTCTGGCTCCAAGGGGATGTCTTTTATCCAAGTCTAGCAGTCGTCCTGATTTTCTCACTGTCTGACTGATGTACTGCAGTGTCTCATTTTCTTCAACCTACAGCAATTGTTTTAAGCGCTTAACCTAGGAAAGGAGCAGAAACCTAAATGCTAAGTTAAGCCAAATAAACAGGTTTTTTTTCCCCTATTCTTCAGAGCTTGTTAGAGTCTTAATTTGCTAAATATACATACAGTGTGAACTTCAAAGTAATCAAGCACATTTACTATTTCCTGAATATCCTTGATCATGGATGTCTTTGGAGGGATAACATTAATATAATAACTGGTAAAATTTACACCTAGCTGTATAAAGTTTGGGAAGTGCTAGTAAACAGAAGAATACAGACATTGGTGCCAGAGAGCTCTGGATTCACATCTTTGCTCCAGTGCTTCTTAGCTGAGTGGCTTGGATTATTTGCTTAATCTATCTATGATTCTTTAATTAAGTTTCTCTGTTTTTTTTTTTTCAATGGAGAGGAGATGAAAGTTTTTGTTTGTTTGTTTGAAATGGAGTCTCGCTCTGTTGCCCAGACTGGAGTGCAGTGGCATGATCTCGGCTCACTGCAATCTCTGCCTCTCAGATTCAAGCGATTCCCGGCCTCAGCTTCCCGAGTAGCTGGGACTACAGGCCCGCACCACCACGCCTGACTAATTTTCTGTATTTTAGTAGAGACAGGGTTTCACCATGTTGGCCAGAATGGTCTCAATCTCCTCACCTTGTGATCTGCTGACCTCGGCTTCTCAAAGTACTGGGATCACAGGCTTAAGCCACTGCTCCTGGCTGAGATGAGAGATTTAAAGGTGATTTCTGCTTCCTCTTCCGTATAGCAAGCACCTACCTGTTGGAATTGTTGTAAGGATTTATAAGTTTGTGCACGAAAGGCGCCTGCTATACTACCTCAAAAGATCATAGTGAAAATCTCACTCCAGTGGATATAAATTAATGGAACAAGACTAAAACCAAAAGCAGGAAGCCAATGTGTGCTATGATTTGAGGAGGGTACATACATAAAATCATTGACGGCCTTGCCCATCCTTCCGCAGTTCCTTTCCTTTAAGACTTAACATTTTTGTTGTCTTAAACAGTTATCAAATGATCCTTTAGCACATATTGCTTCAAAGATGATGAAAGAAAAAAACAACTGGGTAGAAGGACAGAGGAACAAAATATTTGCTTTGTTTTCCTACTTAAAGACCTACAAGGCATATTAGCATAGTAAAGTTTCTTTTTGGGGAATAGATCAGTAAAGAGGGTGAAAGATAGGCTAGAGGCATTAAAAGTACAGTTCACACCCTCTACTCAACAAATGAGAAGAGGCGGAAGGGTTAGAGATCTGGCTGTTACATTCCTGAGTTAAGTGTTCTACCTGGGGATGGAGGGCTTCTAAACCTATACCCAGTGTTATTTCACAGACTAGATGTGTTCCCAAAAGTGAGCCTTTGTACATGCTTAAGAAGCACATTTTCCCCGCAGTTTTCATTATAAGAGCAGAGATGTAATTCCTGGGAGAAGAACTAGGCCTGCATACAGTGTATCATTGTGTTACGGGAAAAAGAACCCAAACTGTCTGCCTTACGATACAAAGAATGTTATTTCCCTTCATGAGACTGCAATTTTCTCTTTAAAACAGAGGTAATAATAATAATACCCTTTCCAAAGCTGATTATGTGGATGAAATTAAATAAGTTATGTGAAAAGCCCTGCTAGGAATCACCTCTCCGAGGACAGACACCTACTCATCATGCATTTCTAGCGTCGTCTCGGGGCCCCACACAAGGTGGGCACCTAATATATCTTTGTTGAACTAGTAAGTTAATCTTTTATAAACTCAACATTAGGAATCTTTTATAGCAGTGTTTTCAGACCTTTAGGTTTCATTGCATTTACTGTTCATGCCATTTTATATAAGCAAGAATTTTCAAATTTTAAAAATTAAGACTGATGTCATCTCTGAATATACGTCAATCCCTCTCAAGAAAGGACAGGTGGCATTCTTGAACTATCCAAAAATAATATTATCTAGTCTTTATTGAGTACTTACTGGTCTATGGGTTTATTAATGACTGATTATTAATGACTAATTTGTAGATTAGTTGTAATCATAAGAGAATATGAGAAAACTGGGGCACAGAGATATAAAATAACTTCCCAAAAAATCATGGAGGCAGAATTCATGCCGGGCTGGCTGGCTTCGTAGCCCTTATCCTTAACCCTGACACCTTGTTGCTTCTCATAGTTCTTGGCATTGCTTTTATTTTGCACTAGAGAAAACTTCGTCTTGGACCAGCACCATTCCCAGGTCTGGGGAACACTGATTTATCTTACTTGAGGATTATTTTTGCTGGAACTACCTTTCTAAAATCCCATCTCACAGGAATTTCATCTATAACTTGAGATAAGAATGAGTAGTTCTAATCAGAAGGTAATAATGGGGAAAAAAATAAACAGAGTGGGATTCTCTTTATAGAGAGATGAAAATCAGGGAGATGTACTAAATGGAGGTGAAATCCATTCTATTAGAGGGGGAAAGGTTTCCAGAGAAACTAATAAAATTAAAAGGGTTAAGTCAGTGGACTCACATATTAGTCACTAAGTCCTGGAAAACCTGACAAACTTCTTCCTATGAGGTGGACAACCTGGCAAATGCTCCTTCTTGAGCCCACAAGAGTGAAATCAGCGAAGATCATGAGTAGAGTCACATCCAATGGAGCCAAGGGTGTGAGAGTGAATTTTGCACACATGGGGCCTCTCCTTCATTTCATGAACTAATCAGTGCAGAGGTGCGGTGGTGTGTGGTTTACCCTCCTCTTAGGGGTGGACTTAGCCAGGAGCAGTGAGGATTTCAAAGCAGACACTGTTGCTCTGCCAGCTGGACCCATGCCAGGCTCTGCCAATAGCAGGCGTGAGAGGCAGCCTGGAAGACAGAAGGAGGAAAAGGGGACTTGTTCCTCCATCTGCTTCCATTTAGCATCCTAGTGGCTTCCTATTCCTTGGAGTGTCTCATCAGAAGCATTTTTTCACCCTCAGCAGTTGTTCCGGAGGTTGCAGTTTTCAGGTTTCCCCACTCACCTTTCCAGGATAAGTTTGAGCACACCATCTCAGAATTACCATCACTTGCCAGTCATCACCCACACAAGACCGGCTTTCAACTTGGCAGGACCCCTCCTCCGAGCTAAGTCCTAACAGCTCCAACCCCTTGTCTTTGTTCCGACAGTCTAGGATAGGGAGCTGCTTCCTATGGTTGCCTGTGGCTCCCTTTCATACTTTCAGTGCTCAGATATCCATTGGACAAATCTCTTCGTTAAAATACCTGGTATCCTTTCTGTTTCACCTGGCTGGACTTTGGTAGAACAGTGCCCATATCCATCTCTGCTTCTTTAATGCTTACTTTTCATACCCCCACTCCTGCCACTTGGTATTTGAAGATTTACATTATTATTGAAGTTTTTAAATGTATGTGTTCTGACTTCCCATTTAGAGAAAAACTGGAAGCACAGAGAAAAAAATGTTACAGTGCTTAGATTTAGAAAGACATAGATTTAGGATCTGATTCTTCCATTTCACAAACGAAGTGATTTTGAGCAAATTATTTAACATCTCAGTACATTACTTTCTCTTTTATAAAACAGTGACAATAGGGCCTGCCTCATAGTGATGTTGAGAGGATATGATGAGTAAGATATGCATATAGTACCTGATATGGTTTGGCTCTGTGTCTCCACCAAATCTCATGTCAAATTGTAATCCCAAATGTTGGGGGTGGGGCCTGCTGGGAGGTGATTGGATCATGTGGGTGGTTTCTCATGAACGGTTTAGCACCACCCCCTTGGTGCTATTCTCATGATAGTGAGTTCTCACGAGATCTGGTTATTTAAGAGTCTATGACACCTCCCCCATCTCTCGTTCCTGCTCCTGCCATGTAAGAAGTGCCTACTTCCCCTTTGCCTTCTGCCATGATTGTAAGTTTCCTGAGGCCTCTTCAGAAGAAGATGCCCCATGCTTCCTGCAAAACCTGCAGAACCATGAGCCAATTAAATTTCTTTTCTTTATAAACTACCCAGTCTCAGGTATTTCTTTATAGTAGTGTGAGAATGGATTAATACAGTGTCTTAATAAAAGCCCTCAGTATATAAGGGTACTCAATAGATAGCTTTTTATTTTTTGTGCGTCTGTGCACAATTGCCTATGATACTAGCTTGGCACTAGCGTGTACACAGTAGGCCCTCACCATATAGCAAGTGATTATGGTGATTATTTAATATCTTTGTGTGTATCTGTTCACCATGCCATCAGACACTGGCTAGTACATAGTAGCACTCAATGAATATTTAGAAATGATAAATGTATGTTTGAACTACTTGATTAATTGCTCATAACATGTAATAATCCATTTGTTGTGTGATTTTACTAAAAAATAGACTGCTGTTCTGCCTGCAAAGAACTTCAGAGCATGCTCTCTGACTGGAGGTCTGTCTCACTTCTATGGGTATAACATACCTGGATCAAGTACTGACTGGTACAATGCATTTGGAACAAAAGGTCTGTTTTCTGTTCCTGTTCCCCCACTGTTAGGAAAGAAATGAATCTCTAGATGATCTTTCTTGAAGCAAACGCCCCCGCCCCCAGGGAAACAAAACCAAAAAAAAAAAAAAAAAAAAAAGGAAAAGCCCTTGACTTTCATTACTGATCTTACTCTGGATGAAGATGGCAAACATTCACCACCCACAGTTCACAGGGATCATAACTAGCGCTGAGGACATTGTGTTTTCACAGTGGAACAGCAGAATGTGAATTCCTGCAGCCCCTCTGAATGTCCCTGAGGAGCTGGAAAGCAGACCTGCATATTTAATCATGGAGACAAAATAATAGAGATCAGATGTCTGGGGAGGGAGTGCCAAGGAACTCTGGCAGACTCCACTCGATGCAATGTAGTGTAAAAATGCTTTATTGCCCCTGTAGCTTGCTTTCTTTAGATAAGGTCCATCATCCACAGGAAGTAATTACAGTCCTTGAAGAGTTTGAGGAGAGCTTTCTCACCTGATCCAGTCAGTCTTTAGAATATATTTACACTGAGCAACAACAACAAATAGCCAGCATATTTACTTTTTTTTTTTTTTTTAATAATCCAAGCTCATTAAGAGATTGGACAATGAGGACCTCCTATTTGCTCTTGTAGGAAAGGTATGATGTCAAAGTGAACTCATTCAGAGAACCGATCTTCAGTTGTAATATCTGAAAAGAAGTCATGACTCAGGAGTTTAACTCTGCTGATGATGAAATGCTGTGCTTCTCACTAGTGAGACCAGTCAAGAATATTTCACGTAGAGTGGTTCTCAAGCTTTAGGGGACATCAGAGTCACCTGGCATGCTTGCTAAAACAGTTTGCTGGGCCTCACTCTCAGGGTGGAGCCTGAACTCACTGCTCAAGTATGTTAGGATTCTCCAGAGAGGCAGAACCAATGGGAGATACACAGAGTATTAAAGAGATCTGTTATAAGGAATTGGCCTGCACGATTATGGAAGCTGAGAAGTCCCAAGATCTGCAGTCAGCACACCGGAGACCTAGGAGAGGCCACAGTCCTGAGAACCAGCCAATGGTGCACATTCCAATCTGAAGGCTGGTAGGCTCAAGAGTCAAGGGATGACTTTTCAGTTTGAGTCTGAAGGCAGAAAAAGACTAGTGTTCTAGCTTAAGCAGGCAGGAGGGATTCTCTCTTCCTCATCCTTTCTGTCCTATTCGGGTCCTTAATTGATTGGATAAGGCCCATCCACATGAGGGAGGGCAATGGGCTTTACTCACTCTACTAATTCAAATGTTAACCTCATCCAGAAACACCCTCACAGGCACACTCAGAATAATATTTGGCCAACTTTCTGGATACCCTATGGCCCAGTTGGCACATTAAAATGAACCATCACACCAAGTGATGCTGACGCTGCTTGTCCAGGATCCATGCTCCAAGAGCTACTGCTATAGCAGACATGGAGTCAGAATTGGAAACCTACCACTTGCTTTACTTTTATCACAGGGCCCAGAACAAAGTGGACACTTAATCAAAAGTATATTGAATGAGCAAATAAAGTAACAGAAGGAGGGAAAGGATGAAGTAAAGGAGAGAAGAAGGTCTCTTGGATAAAGAAAATTGAGTAGACATGAGATGGTCAGAGTTCTAGTGTGGCTGGCCCTTACTTTCCTTAACTGCAGGGTTTACTGCTCACAATAACTCCATGATTCCCATTTTGTAGTTTAAGAAACTGAGTTTACGCCTTGAGGAAGCAGTTGAGCAGAGTTTCCAATTCAGCTTCCTCAGCCCCTAAACCTTTGCTCTTATACGGTCTACACCACAAACACTTGTGGAACATTAAATATGGGCAAGCCACCACACAGGGAGGAAAACCTCAAGGTATTTATAAGCTAGTGAGAGGCAGGCTTTTATTTTTGTAAATATCTAAAGAAATTTCAAATAGAAGACTGCTCAAAATGTCACTGGAAAGTGGGATTAAGTCACCACGCATAGCGGTTTTAAGAGCACACCTTGTGGTTCAGTCTCTTCTGAGTCTCATTTTTTTTTTCCCATCACTTATGATCTGTGTCACCTTTGTCAAGTTACAGAATCTTTGTGCCTTAGTTTCCCCATTCATATATACTTATTTCATAAGGGTGTTTACGCTCTTATAGGATTACACCCTTATGGGATTAAATGAGTTAATACAGTAGTCTTCTTTATCCATGGTTTCGCTTTCCACAGTTTCAGTTACCTGTGGTCAATCACAGTCTGAAAAGATTAAATGGAAAATTCCAGAAATAAACAATTCATAAATTTTCAATTGCACTCTGTTCTGAATAGTGTAATAAAATCTGGAGCAATCCCACCCAGCCCTCCCAGGACGTGAATTGTCTCTTTGTCCAGTATATCCCTGCTGTAGGCACTGCCCACCCATTAGTCATTAGTCTCTGTCTCAGTTATCTGGTCCACTGTCACAATAAAGTGGCACTTGTGTTCAAGGAACCCTTATGTTACTTCATAATGGCCCCAAAGCACAAGAGTAGTGATGCTGGCAATTTAGATATGCCAAAGAGAAAGTGTAAAGCGTGACTTCTCTACACTGGTGTAAAATTTCTGTAGTAAATATTCATATAGCAATTAACATTTCCTATATAACTGTCCTTCTAGAAATCCACTCTCCATCTTTGAATAGCTTCTTCCTTTCACAAGACACCAATTTCAATAACAGTTATTATTATCCCTCAGTGTACCTGTTTATTGCCAGTTCAGTGATGTTATATTAATATGGCTTTGATGCACTATATAAATACAGATGCATATACAGTAGATGCATATACAGTAGTCCATATACTTCCTTTAAGTGAAAAGGTAAAAGTTCTCCAATGCTGAGGTTGCCGTGATCTCTAGAAAGACTAAATCTTCTATCTAAAAATTTGTGAAAAGATAAATAAAATTACTGCATAGTCTATATAAGGTTCAGTACCATCTGCTATTTCAAGCACCCACTGAGGGTCTTGGACATATCCCCAGTGAATAAGGGGGAACTATGGACTGATGTATATGTAAAACAGTTACATAGTGCTATTTACAGGAAAATCAGTATATTGATGCTCACTATTATTATTATTACATCGCCAGCACCTTCCTTAATGCCTGACACCTGAAGATTATCTTTATATATGCCTTGAATAAATACTAGGAATGTTTCTAGAGATCGTAGTAAACATCCACATAGCAATGAAAGTTTCCGATATAACTGTCCTTCTGGAAACCCACTCTCCATCTTTGAATAGCTTCTTCTTTTCTCAAGGCATCAATTTCAATAACAATTATTACTTCTCCTCAGTGTGCCCGCTTATGGTGGGCTCAGTGACTTTATATTAATATGGTTTCATAAACTACACAAATAGAGTAAGAAAAGTAGGCAAAATCTTGAAATGTGCCTCCAATGACTGACAATTTTCAGTTCTCACAGCTGAAGACGATTGAGACTTAAGAGAAAACAACCAGAAAGAACTTCCAAATTTGTCTTTTATTATATACCTTATGTATGAATTGCAGTCGATGACCTCTTGCTTTGCTTGTCAGATTAACTTCGTAAAAAAATCACTTGAAAATGCAAAACTTCACTCACCCTTTCTTTAAAAAATAGCATGTTGCCAAAGAATTCTTAGGCAAGCATATGGAAGTGAGAACTGTGGTTTGTTGTCTGATATTTAAGAGTCTACCTGAGCTCTTTAGTGCATGGATACTGAATATTCAACAACGTTCTGAAATTTCCAGTGCAGCTGCTTGCTTCAGCACTTTCATTCCGAGGACATGCCAGAATTGCACATTAGCATTTAAATGGACAGCCAAGTCCTACAGAAACCTCGTGATATATGTCACACTGGAACTGGCTTCAACTCCTTCAGGGGCTGCGGAATTTCTTGTGCCTTTTCTGATGTTCCAACTTCTCTTTCAACTTTTGCCTTTGTGGATTTGGGATGATCAGTTCTCTGCAAGATTTATAACCAACAGCTTTGATGTCAGACAGATGTGTGGTGTCAACATTCTGCAATTCAAGAAAATTCTCTTTCTCCTTTAGGATGTAATATGTTTTTCTCTCTGCTGACTGCTTACTTTGATATAGTAAAGCAAACTTCAGTTCTCTGGGTTTCTCTCAAAGCAGAAATTTTTACAACAGTTCTCATTCCAAGTTGAAACTTAATTTGATGTAACATCCCTAACTTCACTAAAACACCATGCTAGGTCAAAAGGGCTCATTGTTCATACACCTAAAACCCACAGCTGCTTACATCTCAGTAGGAACACCACAAAGAACCAACTACTAGAGGGTTTTCATAATTATCTGCCTCCTGAAACTCAGACTTAAAACATAACTTAAATAACACGTTTCTCTGAGAGGTATCATGGATTCTATTTTTTTTTTTTTTGATCTCCTGAGTGTGATAAAGATGGATTATATCAATATCCCTGGATAACCTCATTATACAGCCTTGTCAGTATAACAGCAGTTACAGGATATAAAGCTGCTGGGTTGAGTTTTATTCAAAGTGCAATTATATGCTTTCCAGTGCATGTCCCTTGGGGCTGCTGTACAAAGTGACTCACTAATGATCAATCTCATGGCATCATCTAGAGCGTGCTGTCCCATAGGGTAGCTGCTTGTCATATGTGGCTATTTAAAGTTCAGTCTTACGGGACTAAAATCAGGGCATTGGCAGAGCTGGTTCCTTCTGAGATCTTTAAGGGAGAATTTATTATTTGTCTTCTTCAGCTTCTAGAGGACATTTGCATTCCTTGGCTTGTGGTCTCTTCCTTCAATCACTCTAACCTTCTTGTTTCCCTCATCAAAACTCCCATTCCTGGCCGGTCGCAGTGGCTCACGCCTGTAATCCCAGCACTTTGGGAGACCGAGGCGGGTGGATCATGAGGTCAAGAGATCGAGACCATCCTGACCAACATGGTGAAACCCCGTATCTACTAAAAATACAAAATTAACTGGGCGTGGTGGCGCACACCTGTAGTCCCAGCTACTCAGGATGCTGAGGAAGGAGAATTGCTTGAACCTGGGAGGCAGAGGTTGCAGTGAGCCGAGATTGCACCACTGCACTCCAGCCTGGCACCTGGCAATGGAATGAGACTTTTCTCAAAAAAAAAAAAAAAAAAAAAACAACCAAAAAACTCCCATCCCTCTGTCTTTGAATTTCCTGCCTCCCTATTATAAGACCCTTGTGATTACATCATTGGGCCCACCCAGTGAATCTAGGAAAATCTCCCCATCTCAATATCCTTAACTTAATCACATCAGCAATGTCTCCTTCATCACATAAGGATTATTTTGTGGACGTTTTCAGGGCCCATTTTCTAATCTACCACATCACCCTCATTATTTGATTTTTGCTGTGTCTGCTTACCAATATGCTATTAATACTATTTGCTTAATATCTGTCTTAAAAGTTTTTTACTTCATCTTATCTGTGAACTCAATGGGCTAGTTATATTTTTTTTTCTAGAACACAGTAAAGTAACATTTTAATTATGAAAATAAAAAAGTTTCATTTATCTTCCAACTTCTGCTTGGATATGAGTGATATGCATACCACAGTGATTACAAATTCTGCTATGAATTGACCACCCTCAAGGATTGGCCAAAGATTTTTCTAAGATATTACATAATGGGGGAAGTCTAGCCCATTCTAAGGAGCAAGCTTCTTTTCTAAATTGTTTTTGTTTGTTTGTTTGTTTGTTTTTTTGAGATGGAGTCTCACTCTTGCTGCCCAGGCTGGAGTGCAATGGTGCAATCACAGCTCACTGCAACCTCCGCCTGCCAGGTTCAAGTGATTCTCCTGCCTCAGCCTCCTGAGTAGCTAGGATTATAGGTGCCTTTAGCCTGGCTAATTTTTTGTATTTTTAGTAAAGATGGGGTTTCACTATGTTGGTCAGGCTAGTCTCAAACTCCTGACCTCAGATGATCCACCCACCTCAGCCTCCCAAAGAGCTGGGATTACAGGTGTAAGCCACTGCACCCAGCCTCTAAATTCTTTAATTTCTGTCCACGTATTATATTTGAAGGGATAGGTTTTGCATCACATTATTACAGCCAGGCATAGAAATTCCTTGACTGAATTGCAGTTTAATGTTGAGTCTTCTACCATTAGAGAAGGTCAAGGCAAGAATCATCTCCTTGAACTGAATTTCTGATCCTTTTGAAAACCTGTAATTGGAGATATGACCAATTATGTTATTTAGTGTTCTTTGCACAAGCAGGACGAGTAACACTTTACAGCTTGAGTTTAGCTCCAGCAAAAAAGATGGCCTCTGATGTTAAATTAGTTGACTTTCTTTTGTCATAAAAAAGAAATGTGTTCCTCTTTTTGCCTAAGCTGCTAAGCATAATCAGATTCAAAGTATAAATGAAATTGTATTATCACTGGGACCTTGGCAACAAAATTCCTCTGCTCTAGATATATGAAGTACATGTTGTTTTGAGACCTAGTTGTATTTCATATTGTGTCTAATCTTATTTAAAGTAATTAAAACAAAGTCCTGTTATGACATAACTTATAATTAGGTGCACTTGGATATTTCATATGAAACAAGTTCCTGAATCCTGAGCTATATTTAATATTTTAAGAAAGTAATTGTAGTAGTTATAAGGATAAACCTTGCAGACCTCTGACTACAGATAAATTGATAAGGGCCCCAGCTGCCTTTCACTGAAATCCATTCCTGTGTTTGCACTGAAGCTGTCCTTCCCACCGGCTGCTCCCAGGTGAGGATTGAATGCAGCAGGGACACTAAGACAGCCCGCACCTGAGAGACTCAAGACTCCCCTTTTGACAGTCAACTTTGCCTTGAGGACTCCCTGTTGGCCTTCCTGAACTTTCCTTAGATTTCACTTGCATCTGCTCTTCACTCCTTCTCACTCATTCTGCTTACATTGTGGACAGAAAGCTCAGTCTTCTCTGGGTTCTTTCCTTTTTCCCACTGCAGGCATTTCCCATATTATATATTGTTTAACCATTTAAGCTGTTGTGGCATCTACATCTAGAAGGACCCAGCATAACATACACTGGCCAGGCACAGTGGCTCATGCCTGTAATCCCAGCAGTTTGAGAGGCCAAAGTGGGTGGATGGCTTGAGCCCAGGAGTTCAAGACCAGCCTAGGCAACATGGAGAAATTTTAGAATTTTTTGGAGACAAATTTCCCTGTCTCTAAAAAACACTACAAAAAATAGCCAGGAATCATAGCTCTCGCCTGTAGACTCAGCTACTCAAGAGGCTGAGGTGGGAGGATCATTCGAGCCCAGGAGGTTGAGGTTGCAGTGAGCAGAGATTGCCACTGCCCTCCAGCCTGGGTGAAGGGTGAAAGAGGGAGACCTCATCAATCTCTCTCTCTCTCTCTAAATATATATATATATATATATATATATATATATATATATATACATATATATATATATGCCATCAAATAAGAAAAAAAAGTGTTTTGATTATTTTAAGAGTCAGAAAATTACAAAACTTGGGTTTAAAATTAATATATATTATACATAAATATAGTTAATAATATATTAAATTAATATATAATTAATATATTAATATATTAAATTAATATATAGTTAATAATATATATAAATTTTAAATCCAAATTTTATAATTTTCTGACTCTTAATCAGAACAATTTTTTTATTTGATAGTAGATATGCACATAATTTATACAGTGGTTGTACCAAGTTGTTTGGCTGTATATTTAAATAGAGAGAGCATAATAATGCTCTTGGTTGTACCAAGTTGTTCTGGCTCATTTTAACCTTGAGGTTGTATTTGCCTCCTGGAATATTTTGATGCGGGTTCCACAGTGGAACCAACAGCTTAGGATTTATGTCTGTGTAGTACAGTTAGACCCTTAGGTCATCAAAAGACTGCTGATAGAATGATGAATGATGAAAATAGACTTTGGTCACTATTACAGGTTTTTGCGATGAGATGGAGTAAGGAGAAATAGAGTTATAAGAGTGCTTGGGGGTGAAGCAATTGAGAGTAGATCTTGCTGACAATTCATTTAAGAAACTACATGGAAAAGCTAAAACCACAAATATATTGAAAGGGGGAAAATTGGTAAAGAAACAACATAATAGAATAGTCGGCCTGAAATTTCCTATTAAAAAAATGGGGTACTTATAAATAATATCCAATTTGAAGAAGATACAATGCAAGTAGATTTTAGTCTTCCTCACTTCTTCAGATCCACAGATGGGGATCACTTCATTCTTTTATCCCTTTCCAGGGACAGGAATTTCATTTCCATGCCTGAAACCCTGATAGCATTTTAGGTTGTGACAAAGGGACAATCTCCTATGCTAAAACTTAACCCCATGCAGGAGTTTTGAAAATTTCAGGGTTATATGTATACTTGCAGTTCTGATTTATAACATATTCATGCACATAAGCAGACTACAAATATGTGTTCATAATGCACACCAACTCTTAAGACTAAAATATGCATCATAGCTATGTGTTAGCATGTACAATGGTCATTTTTCAGGCACCCCAGATGGTATTCTGTGTTACAGCATAATCTCTAAATTTGACACTATGTATTACAGACAATCAGAGACATGACAAGACTTCTTTTACCAACATTATATTTTGGTCTAAAAAGAGATGTTGTTTGTGTGATAAGAGGTGAGTCACTGGTGATGAACAAGATTAGCTGTACATTATGTTCAAGAGGCACTCATTCTGAAAAAAACACATGAATCCAGACATTGCTGGTGGATAGAAACTGTTTGAAATGTTCATGTTTAAACTATCTCTTCTTATTAACTATAACAGTGACTTAATATACAATTTAATTGAATTTTCCCCAAAGTCCTTCAATCGAGTAATTGAAAAAATATTTTAAAAGGGGCAGGGGTTGAAAAATAGGAAAAACTATGGAGGCATCATTTCCTCATTGATTTTAACTTTCTTTTTTAAAAAAATGATACCATGACAATAACTGACTCTAAAACCTGTACCTATTGGAAAAGAGAAGGCGGGGATTGGGAAAGAATTAGAAAACCTGCTGGAATTCTTTGCAGTCATCTTAAACCATTGTATATATACGTTTTTTAGTAATGGAAAACATACACTACTAATAAGCTCTTTATGGGATTGCAATAGAAGTCCATTGTGCATCATGGCGCTTCTATGGTAAAAAAGAAAGAGTAGGGCCCTCCCAAGTTTCAATCCCCTTTTCGTATGAGCGTTTGACAATAGCCTCAGGTTTCCAGTTTTCACTTTAGCAGACTGCTCTCAAACTTTCAAAAATGTTGGTATTAAAGAGAATGCCGTCTGGTAAGAAGCAGGGTAATGAACAAGGAGTACTAGCAGTAAAGATATTTTAGATTCAGGTGCATTTTAAACCAAACTGAAGTTACTTTTAAGAGAGCAGGCAGATAAGAGTCAGTAAAATATCACCAGCACCTCTGTAAAGGTAAAAAGAAGCAAGAATGCAACCGGGGATTGGAATTGTCCAATTACTTAAATGGTTCCTGGAAAGGGAAAGGAGTCCTATGCCCAAACATTGGATGGAAATGGAAACTTGCAGCCAACAGAACTAAACTGTGATTTTGTTCTTCTCTAAACCCTTAGGGAAATACTTTGTTATACAGATAATTACTAGAACATCCTAAGACAGTTTAACTGGTGATAATCCCTGGGATATTCTTACTCTACCTTAATGTCATCATTGATCAATTCTATTTAATAATTGTGTTATGACTGTTGTTATTTACACAGCTGGAGTAAAATGTCTCCCTGTGTAGCATAAAGCCATATTTTTGTGTGTTTTTTTTTCCTCCATGAGTATCACTTACCAGCTACCTATAATGACATCAATTAGACTAGGGGTCCCGTGAACTATAAAATTCTTGGAGTCTATAATGTGCGAGAGACATGGTTTCCTCTATAGAAAACAAACAACTGGAGATATTAGTTTCTGGCCAAAACAAAGTACCAAGGAACTGATTTTCTTTACTTGAAATAAGTGTAGTCTCAGTGGCTCACGCCTATAATCCCAGCACTTTGGGAGCCCAAGGCAGGAGTTCAAGACAAGCCTGGCCAACATGCCAAAACCCCATATCTACTAAAAATACAAAAATTAGCAGGGAGTGGTGGTGCACATC